>BSBK01006985.1:1682500-2197500 GCA_027943335.1 Chamaecyparis obtusa | reverse complement strand
TAAATGTTATATTTTTCATAAAGGATACTTAAGAATATATACTAATTTAAATGTCAAATTGAAAAAAAGAAGCATTTATATTTCTTTCTAAAGAACTTCAAATGTTATGCTTTAAGAGTTAATCATATTGTTAGTACACTTAATGAACTGAAATGGATTTTTCATATACTAGTAGGGAACCTTGGGAGGAATCTAAGTTAACTTTGTTTATGTATTGTGCATGTAAATCTTTTAAAGTTCAAAATTTTTCATAATTCGTTACTTAGGTTTTCTTTTCTAAAGAAAATCTTTGTTCTCTTCCTCAGTTCCCTTGTGGGGTGTGACATTGTATAAGTCACTACTATTGTGACCATGACATTCATTAAAGATATGTTACTAGGAAATTCCTTTTGGTCGGCCCCCTATCAACCCTTCATGTGGTAACAATTTATTAAGTGTTGTAAAAGACACAACACTTAGCACTTTGTGCTAAGGTGTTGATGGAACATTAAATGAACATTAAGTGAGTATTAAGAGTGATTAGACATGCATTACCTTGCAACATGTTGAAACAATAAATATTTCATTTATATTTTTCATATTTGGGTTTCATTTCTTTAAAAACCTAGCTCTTTCGAGCTAGGCCATCGCTTGTGTAGGGTATGACATTCAGAGAATGTTGGTTGTAGTAGTTTCAATTTGCATGGAAGCCAAGGTGATTATAGTTGAGAAGGAATTTAGTGAAAATTGTAGTTGAGATTGTGAACAATTGAGAAGGAAGGTTATGGGGGATCTTGAAGAGTTTTTGCAGCATGTGACACTTACTAGGTATACTCTTCTCATGAACTTGTTTCATTATCTGTGTTTAGGTTTTGTTACCACGTTTATCAAAACCAGTTTATAGTTTTTTAAATGTTAAGTAATCATGTTTTTGAAGGAAATATATTTTTTAGGTGATTACTTTCATGTTTCCATTAAGGGTTTTACATTTTTTATAGAAACCCTTGTCAGGTTTGTTAGTTGTGAACCCAAGTGTATTAGTTTAATCTTTGTTCATCTTTGAGTCAATACTGTCAAATAGTTTTTGGGTATTTTATTGGTTATGTTTAAATGTTGTTAATATTATGAACATATTAACATTCATTGTTACCCTAACTAGACATTCCTACTATTTTTTCTAGTAACCATTGTTGACGGTTTGTGGGAAGTATAATGATCTTCTTTTACACATAGCATCCATACATGTTTTGAACTTCACTCTACCAGACTTCATACATGTCTATGACCATTCAAAGAATATTGAAGTCTTTTCATTCATGTATGTCATTGTTAAACCTGAGTATAGAATGTTTGGATTATCATGGTTATACAGTTGTAATGAATGTAGTGAGTTTTGAACATATCTATGATCTTTGATATTGTATTCAAGTATGGAATTGTGGTACACTAAAATGTGAGTTTGGTATAAGTTTTTCAGTTTCATAAAGACATTGATAATAGTGACTAAGGTATTTGGTTTTTGAAAAGAATTAATGACAATAATTAAAGGTAAATGAAGAATCGTTTATTGATCAAAAGATGTAGATATTATATATTGAAAATTTGATTAGAATCATTGTACTATGAAAGAGATACATTACAAAGATAATATTGCATATTCAAAATAGAGGCATCAAAATATTTGATAAATAAGAATAAGTGATTAATTAGAATTAGTCACTATTTATTATCATGGTGGAAAATGAAAAACATATATACATTTTACAATGTAAGACATGATATGGAATCAATTGCATTTGGTTCATTGATGAATTTTGAATCAGTTTTTTGATATCCAATTTATTGACCAATGAAAGAATGATAAATTATGTAGAGAGAAGGATTTTGGTCTTTGATGAAATACATTTGTATTAGTTGTTCATAGTTAGATTATACTGATTATAAATACCTGATCAAGGTTATAGGAACTAATAATACTATATTATACACTATTACACAAAATCTTTATTGTGTTGAATATTGTATGATATTAGGTTATAGTTACTATGCACAATCATTATTTCTGACCCTTTGTTTGACTTGATTCTAAATAATGTTACTTTTTATATTAAAAGTATTTATTATACTATTTTTTATTCATTTTGTATATCATAAATAATTAACTATATACATATTATTCTACACATGATATATTGTGTAGAATATAGCAATACTAAAAATTTTTATAATAGTGCAAGGATTAGAAGGAAGATCAATAGAATATGTGCACTTAAGAATTAAAATGGAGAAATGGTGGAGAAACCTAAGGAAGTTTCCAAGGAGGTGGTTACCTTCTTCAGAGAGCTGTTAAATTGTGATTCTTCAACATTGGCACCAAGGAGGATATCATTAGAAATATTCTATCCATTATTAGAAGGGATCAGAAAAGAAGCTTGAATGCAAAAATCTCAATAGGGGAAGTAGAGGAGGTCCTCAAACAATTGCACCTAGACAAATCCCCAAGACCAGATGGTTTCCCATCATTCTTCTATCAAAATTGTTGGTCCTTTTTGGGGAATGAAGTGACTAAAGTGTTAGGATTAGGTAATAATGAGAAGGGGGGGTGAATCATTATTATAGAACTTTGTCTTTAACTTTAAACAATTATAATGATGTAGGGGCATTCTAGGGTGATGCAGGAGCATTCTTGAACCTCGGGGAATCTGCATGGTTGTTGTTGTTTTGGTTGATTTGCTCGGTTACAACTTTGACCGACGACCTCAGTCATTGAAGGAAGCTCAGTCACTAAAGGAACTCGATAAACTTTTGTTGCTCAATGATAGTGTTACTCGGTCTTGCCTATGATGCTTGGTCAACACTGGTGCTTGGTGATGCTTGGTGTTCTCGGTTAATTCACTAGTGCTCAGTAGTTCTGGCTTACCAACTGGAGTTCTAGGTGATTTGTTAGGTCGACTTGGTGCATTTATTGTTTGTATCTTTTGTTGGATTCTCCTAAGTGGATCTAGAGGCCAACATGCTGAATTAAATGTTTGTATACAATTTGTAAGCCGACTTGCTAGGGTGATGTAGGGGCATTCTTAAACCTCGGTGAATCTGCATGGTTGTTGTTATTTTGGCTGATTTTGCTCGATTGTAGCTTTGATCGATGATCTTGGTCATTGAAGGAAGCTCAGTCACTGAAAGAACTTAGTAAAATTCTATTTCTCAGTGATAGTGTTACTCGGTCTTGCCTGTGATGCTCAGTCGACACTGGTGATTGGCAATGCTTGGCGTACTTGGTTAATTCACTAGTGCTCGATAGTTATAGCTTACCGACTAGATTTTTGGGTGATTTGTTGGGCTGACTTGGTGCATTTTTTTTTGTATCTTTTGTTGGATTCTCCTAAGTGGATCTAGAGGCTGACATGCTAAATTAAATGTTTGTATACAATTTGTAAGCTGACTTGTATGGCATTTAATATTTGTTAGGGAGAGTTAAGGGTTTCATCTTGCCGACTTGTGGCTGATGATTAGTACTTAAAGGGGTGTTTGGGTAGTTGTTTAGAGAGATGACTTGGATGGCTGAGAGGCTTGAAGGCTAAAGTTAGCGAAGTTGTGGAAAAGATCTTCCATGATCTTGCAGATCAGATTATTTTTCTGATAGTTCTTTGTAGAATAGCTAGTGGTTTCATACTTGGGAACAAGGAGATTGCTTGCAGGCTTGTGAGCTCAAGTTTAGATCAGCCTTAGGGTTTCCATCAGCTTCTGATTATCTTCAGAGCTGAACTAGCTAGAGGTTGTATTAGATCTAGTTATGGATCTTGCAAAATTGTTTCTGATTATAATTGGCCCTAACCTAGAAGGCCTTATAGCCAGGCATGTTAATGCAGATTAGTTGAAAAAATTGTTGTGATATCTATTGTGTTGAGTTTTCTGCTATGTAATTCTAAATCTGCTCAGCCTGAACTATCCTTAATTGGATCCTTCTATCCTTGGTCTGCGTCAGGTGGTATCTAAGCTAAAGGTTTGGTAGAAGATAACCTAGCAAGATTGTTGGCGAAGAGATCATATGATCTTGGTTGCAGATCTATGGTACTAGACTTGTAGAATCTTTCCCTAGCTACCTTTGCAAGGTGGCAAGCTGATCTAACTTATATACAATTTGGAGATTATCACAAGGTGATTGGTGTAGGGTTTTCTATAGAGGGTTTCTTGCTTATCTTTAAGGATTCCTTCGAGAAGATTAGACCCTAGAGTTATTGTTGACCTCTGTGATACTGTTGAATCCTAGATTATAGAAAAGGTTAAATCAGATTTGAGATCTGAGATGGAATTGATGAAAAATGACATGGTTGCTGAGATCATGAGAGTTTTTAATGGTGTACCTTGGAATGTTGGTACTGAAGATAGCTATGAAGAAGCTGCTAAAGAATTTGAAGCTATTGGATGTAGTGGTGATGACCGAATAGATAGATCTGGTGAAGATAGAACTGCTTGGTTGCCTAGATCTAGAGCTTAGTTAAGTAATAGTTATCGAATGGAAGTTTCTACTTTCTCTGGTACCTTGAAACCCGAGAACTTGATTGATTGGATTAGTGAATTTGAATATTTCTTTGAGCTGGAAGAAATTGAAGATCCTCTTCAGGTAAGATTGGCATAGAATAAGTTGAAAGCATATGCTGCCCTTTGGTGGAAAGAATTGCAAAGGGATAGAGAAGATGAAGGTGAATTGAAGATCAATTGGTGGAGATTGATGGTGACTAAATTGAAAGCTAAGTTCATATTAGTTGACTCTGAACTTTACTTGTTTATGAAGTTGTACAATCTAAAGCAGAAGGATTTTTCTATTGAAGATTATACCAAGGAGTTCTAAAGACTTACTATTTGGTCTGGTCACCGAGAAATTGGTAAGGCAAAGGTAGCTTGATATGTGAATGGTCTAAGATTTAATATTCAAGATGAGCTTGGTATGCTAAAGATTTATTCTATTGAAGATGCTTATTGGTATGCTCTAAAGGCAAAAGAAAAGTTGAAAAGGAAAATACATGGTAACTCCCAAGGGAAGGAGAAAATTGATCACTCAGTAAAGGATAAACTGATTGATGCCGAAGATGAACAGAAACCTGTGGATCTGAAAAAGAAGATAGGTAGAGTTATCTTTAAGGGTACTTGCTATAACTATGGAGAGGAAGGACACCATTCTTTTTAGTTTACACAGAAGAAGGTTGACTGACAAACTGTTGTGGTGAATGACAACATTCAGAATGAACATGAATATGAGAACTTGTTGCTTTAGCAAACATTGCTCGGTACAAAGGATGAACCTTGTCAGAGGAGTAACTTGTTTAGGACTCGATGCAAGTCTAGAGGTAATCTCTATGATGTGATTTTTGATAGTGGTAGTTGTTGTCATATTTTTGCACATTTTGGAAGCCTAATTACTAGATGAGCTACAATAACCTAGTTTGTGTTATTAGGTGGTCTTTCTTATATTTGTGTTCATTTCATTACAAAGTACATGAAGATAAAAAGGGAAATGAACTACATCTACATACATACATCTATCTATGGCATTTATACTATTCAAAGAAGCAAGAAACTAAAAAGAAAGCATCTATCTAGGCTCACACAGGCCATGAGCATAGCCATTATCAAAATTGAATGGATGAGTGCAAATATACATAAAGAAAATAATTGATTTGGGGGTACCAGACATTGCCTAGTGTTGATGTCTAGATCTGATTTTGTCCAGTGAGCTCCTGAGATCTAGAACCTACAAGAAGTGAAGAGAGGAGATGGGTTAGATCTAATAGATCTATGCAATGGCTGGTATCATAATATCACATAATGCATACATACACTTAGCCATGCACCTCTAACAAAGGTTGTGCTCAAGGCACGTGCATGAGAATTATCCAAAGAACCAAAGGAGGCATCATGTTTTCACTAACATGTTTGTTTCATGTGCAGATATAGGGGAGCTAATCCAATAATAATTCTATGAATGATCTGGGCCCTTGATGCAAATAATGATAGAGAAACCTCTAGTTCTCCATCTATTATCCCATCAAGGGGAAAGAACACACACAGTGTGTACAATAGGGAAACATTCAGATGATCCAACATCAATCAAGCTATGATAAAAGAATAACAAAGAGCTACATGGCATGAAATTTGAACAGAGCTAATGACAGAGTACATAGATCTAGGAAAGAGATAAGGCACTCTACTGCATAGATGTTGATAGGGGCACTAGTAGATTCAGGGGAAACATTCATCATCGGCATGCTAAGGTACATAAAATCCATATGATCAAAGAAAGTACAACACATGGTGCTTCAAAGCTAAAACTTAATGCATTTAATATTATAGCATAGATGTACTTCAAATCTGCATTATGAGAAATTAAAAAGGGACTCAATATGTCATATCCCATGATAGACATTTGATACATAACAGTACACTATATCAAGTCTATGGGCCTATTTCATATAGAAGGAATATAATCTACACAGTGGCATGATGCTATTATAGAGATGTATTCGGGATACTGGCATAGTGATTTGGCTCACTAATTTGTCCCATCAACACAGAGATGAAGAGCATGTGCCCTTCAAATATGGTGCCCCTTTTTATTCATGTTAGATACAAAACAAATAATGGATGCCAGTGGGTGGACATATGCATGCCCTCATCTAATACACAATCCACAACAAAATACAAAGAGGCACGGGTCTTAAGACAGTTATAACAGTGAAGCAATCGAGGTATGCTCACAACCTACAATGGGGAGTGTACACAATGTTATGGATGCATTAATTGTAGTAGATATTCAAATTCAATAGTACACTAACTAACTATGAACCACCATCATATTGAAGCAAGCCAGCAATGCCATCGTGATGCCCTAATGGAGTCACAGGCTCAAACCAACAAATAATAAATAAGGAACAGTGCCCTGGCTCATCGGGCTATGCACAAGGAAGTAGCACCATGTATTGACAATGAGGTTATTGAAATGTAAGGGCAACGGAAAAATTATCACTGAGACATGACTCACTCAGGCTATATAGTAAGGGCAATACAATGAACCGCCCCTAGCCTTATGACATGGATGCAACATGCAATAATAAAAGGTGAAGACAGCATGCCATCTATGATAGTGAACTCATTCAAGCACTCACACCATCGAGATGCCAAGTTTAGTAGTTGCATCAATGTCATAATATACTCAAAATAGAGCAAATGCCATGCCATTAGCCACGGGCTTTGAGGAGGTAGCATTCAACAACATAATGCCCTAGCTCTTTCGAGGATAAAAACAATAATAGTACTATGAGTACAATACAAGCAGAGAAATACAACCAAATACCATTACATGCCATTATCTCAAACAAGAAAATCAAATCCAAAATGTAATACCAGTATCCTAATGAAAATACAAATTGCAGAGATCATAACTACAATGCCCTAGCTCTTGGGTTGCATGCAATAGCAATACAACAGTGCCATCATAGCCGCACTCAATAGCAAACACAGAGATAGAAAATCTGATATAGAGGAGCCTGTAATCTTTCTTCAAACTATAATATCAATGCAGAATACTAGTGCCCTACCCGCAGGTCATTGGGCATCTCCATGACACAAAAAATATAGGAGATTCAGTCAATAAACATGCACAGTGCCCTAATTTATTCATAAGAATGATTCCAGATGCTATCAAAATATAGAGACAAATCAAATATAGTGATTGAATTAAATTATCAATGCCAAGAAGAATAACAAAGCAATTAGTATGCCACAGTGATTCAATTCCTTTCAAAATTATGCAGAGGGAAGAATGAAACCGATTACAATGCCTACCTCGATCATTTTGTTATGAATGGGAGGAGTTGTTGTTTCTAGAATCAAGCTCAAAGTCTAGTTCAACGACTGCAGATGGAATTGGCAACTTGCCATTTTTCAAGGGTTAAGCTTCATATTGCCACAACCGAGAGTTGCATATGATGTTGTTGATTCACATCTTTCTTTTTCCCTCCCCTTTTTAGGGTTGAGTTCACATTAGCTTTTATTTTAATGCTATCTTTTCAAAGCTAATGTGTTTGAAGTTTTTATTTTTGAGCTATCACCTAGGGTTTTCTAGGTTGAGGATGTTTTAAGAGGGCTTATTTTTAATTAGAATAGGCTATTAATGTGTTCCTCCCCTTTTTTATATTGGGTTGAGGTTATTGTAGCCTTATTTTACATGATAAATTTCCTTGTATATGATGTGGATTTGGTTAAAAAATTCATATATTTTTAGACATTCTCCTCATTTTGAGTTGATTGTGTCTTGAATATACATTCAAAATCCACTCATATTTGATATAGTGGGGGGGTTATTATTGTTTTTAATATAAATGTCATTGTTTTACCATTGTAAGATGTTAGGCAAGTGACATTTTTATGAGCCCTTGTCAGATATTAGTTATAAAAACATGACTTAATGGGTGTAGTGGTCATCTTTGACTATCTATTTTTAGGTTCCACTTTCCTCGCCCCCTAGGAATCAGGGAGTTTGAATTTTAGACCATGATGCTCCCTCATGGGTCCTATTTTGACTTTTCTATTGTTAGGAGGTAGTGGAGTTTGATGGCAGATTCTAGGTTTTTGTTTTTATACCTCTCACTTTTGGTGATTAAGGTTAGCTCTTCACTTTTTCTCTCTAATATGAGTGTTGTAGCTCTGAGAGACACAATTGTACCAGTTTCTTTCTAGCAATAAGAATTAATTCTTCTATTTGCCTACATTTTCAAGTTTTGTTATTGAAATCTTATGCTAAGATTATTGTGATATTTTCATGTCCTTAATTTGCATGTTGGATTCAAGTGTTCATTCAAGAAATTGTCTTAGCTCAGTGACGTGATTTGTGTACAATCATAAATATTAGAATTGTGAAGTTGTTCTTCCTTTTTGAATTCCAAGTACCTTATCTCATTGAGGGTTAGGAAAGTAGGATTGAGTTGTGGTTTAGATTCAAAGTGTTGATAAAGTAAACTCATCATCAATTGTAGTTTCTTTTAAAATTTTGGTGGATCACCTTTCATTTCAAGTTACTGTTGTTTACTTTCAAGCATTTTCTATCCCTTTTCCCTCCAAGTTTAGATAAGTTTCAAGTGATCCAAAGGGAAGTCGGCCTTAATCCAAAGGTCTATTCTCAGATAGAACACCCACAGCCTGAGAATAGTCCCATGTTTCATAGGATTGCTGAGTTCATTACTTAGCAAAATAGGGTGCAATCCTTAGTGACAACAATAGTATTGATAACCTTGTTGTTGAGGACATGGTTCAAAAACTTGGTTTGAATAGAATGAAACATCCACATCCTTATAGGATTGGTTGGATACAAGATGTTCATTCTTTGGAAGTTAGGGAACAATGCTTCATTGATGTTCAGATTGACCAGTATAAGGATCTTGTGTTATGTGACATTGTGGATATGAATAGTTGTCTTATATTGCTAGGTAGACCTTGGCAATTTGATTTCAAAGCTATGTATGATTGTGTCAAAAATGCTTTTACTATTGAGAAGGATGACAAGCAGTTTTCACTAATGCCTTTGATGGATACAATGCTTGATAGGAGAAGCCTGAGTATTGGTAGCTGAGTTGAGTTGGTGGATCCAGAGAAAATGAATGATCAGTTTGGAGAGCTGACCTATGTATTATCTATAAAAGACTTGAAGGGACAGAGGAAACTAAAGTGGAAGAGTATGCAATCTAAAAAGATGGAGGACTTATATGTGAAGAACTAGTTCAGGATTTATGTGTTGAATCCTAGAAGATGTTCTTCTCACATATAAACATATTTGGAACCTAGGGTGTCTGATGTAGGGGCATTCTTGAACCTTGGTGAATCTACATGGTTGTTGTTGTTTTGGCCAATTTTTCTTGGTTGCAGCTTTGACCGATGACCTTGGTCATTAAAGGAAGCTCGATCACTGAAGGAACTCAATAAAATTTTGTTGCTCAGTGATAGTGTTACTTGATCCTTCCTGTGATGCTCAGTCGACACTAGTGCTTGGTGATTATTAGCATGCTCGGTTAATTCACTGGTGCTCGGTAGTTCTGGCTTACCGACTAGATTTTTGGGTGATTTATTAGGCCAACTTGGTGCATTTATTGTTTGTATCTTTTGTTGGATTCTCCTAAGTAGATCTAGAGGTTGACATGCTAAATCAAATGTTCGTATACAATTTGTAAGTTGACTTGTATGGCATTTAATATTTGTGAGGGAGAGTTAAGGGCTTCATCTTGCCGACTTGTGGCTAATGATTAGTACTTAAAGGGGTGTTTGGGTAGTTGTTTAGAGAGATGACTTGGATGACTGAGAGGCTTGAAGGCTAAAGTTAGTGAAGTTGTGGAAAAGATCTTCCATGATCTTGCAAATCAGATTGTTTGTCTGATAGTTCTTTGTAGTAGAGCTAGTGGTTTCATACTTGGGAACAAGGAGATTTATTGGAGGCTTGTGAGCTCAAGTTTAGATCGGCCTTAGGGTTTCCATCAGCTTCTGATTTTCTTTAGAGCTAAACTAGCTAGAAGTTGTATTGGATCTAGTTGTGGATCTTGCAGAATTGTTTTTGATTGCAATTAGCCCTAACCTAGAAGGCCTTATAATCAGGCATGTTAATGCAGATTACTTGAAACAATTATTGTGATATCTATTATGTTGAGTTTTATGTTGTGTAATTTTGATGCTGCTCGGCCTAAACTATCCTTAATTAGATCCTTCTAGCCTTGGTCTGTGTCATAAAAACAATCCAAAGTAATGCAGAAATGAAAATAACATATAAGCATAACACATTACTCATGACTTTTCTCAAGGAAACCCTAGCCAAGGGAAAACCCTAGTGGGGATGGTACCTGATGGAGGAGCATCCTGGGTGTAAGAGAAATCTTGCATCACCCAAAAATATTTTTGTTTTTGTATTCAATAAGGGCTATCTTGTGCAGAGCTATTATTTATGGAAACTTGCTATTTTTAGTAAGTTGGTCATAAATCTCATAATGTTCTAATTTTTACATGTGAAGGTTCATCTCAGTCATATCAGCCTACCAGTAAAGTTTCATGGCTAGATCAGGTCTAGTTTTGAAGATATTGAAGATTTTCAGTATTGGCAGCAGGGTACAAAAACTTTGAACTCAGTTTTGAAGGCTTTAGAGGCCTTGGATGAGGTCAAAAATTTGGGTGACAGGTGCTTGTGTGATTCAAGCTTGTAGAGTGGTTCGTGGCCTTTCTGAAATGGGGTTATAATAGTCCATCAGGTCAACTAGTGGTGACTTATTGTCTCCAAAAGTCGGGTCACCTGAAATGGCAAAAAATAATTTTCCTTCAAAATTTTTGTTCAGGTTTCAAAAGTTATTTTGAGCTGACTTTGATGTAATAAATTGAAAAATAAAATAATTCTAAGTTTGGTCAGCCCTTAGGGTTAAATTTCAGGAACCTTCTCGGGTGGTGGAAATTGCCTATATAAAGAAGGCCTGTAATGTTTTCTAGGGTAGTTCTGGATAGTAGATCTAGGTATTGATTTGAGGCTTTGACCTATAGAATATTGTAAGGGAATGCCCATGTGGCTTTGCATATTTTAATTCTGAAAGTTTGTAATTCCACATTTTTGGAGATAATAAGAAGCCAATTTTTTGTTCTTGCATATTGTTGTTGTTGTTTCTCTATTTCTGTTATGTGTTTGTGGTATTAAGGGGAGCACCCTTCATCAATACCCAAAAATATGCACTAAAATATAATATCCCTGTTAGGAGATCTATCCTTATTAGGAGCTGATTGTTACATAGTACATTTCCTTGTTAGAGGAATACAAAACCCTATTAGGGGTATACAAAAAACTTGGTTAAAGGTGGTGAGCTCACTTCTCTTACAATCAAAACTATCTCAAAAGAGTTCTCCAAAAAGTGAACAATACAAGCACATATCTTTCTTAGATAGTTCCAATTATAGCTTGACCTCTTACTGATCTCACATTTGATCTCTTCTCTTAGATTCACAATCTTACTCCATCATCATAATCATAACAATACATCACTTTCACAAAAGCATTCTATACTTATACAAAATTAGCCTTCAAGTTGGTTTCACAAATACCATCTAAAACATAATAATAACTTATGAAAATGATAAATATGGATTTGGCAATATTATATTACCAAATGGTTGAAAATATACTCTATTCACCTATCTTATCACATTACCATATCCACTATACTCTCCTTGATCTTCACAACTATTCATGTACCCTGTTATGTTGCTTTACTATCTTCGCATACCTTCCGAACATTGTATCTCATAGATCTAGTAACCAAAACTCATGTGCTCTTACCTAAAGCATGTATACATCCCAAAATACCTTTATTTAACTTCACAGGCTCTAATACCTTGTATGTCTTCATTGTTGACCAAAAATATAGCACTGTACCTTGTTATCTTGATTCTAGACTTAGTCATTTTCATGACTATGACTCCAGTGCCAATATTCTCAACATGTGATCACTCCAAACATAACTGTTACCATAAATGACAACCCTCAAGTGATCACTAGTGCTCCAAAACATCACTTTCCAATAATCTCTCCCTTTGGCATTGATGGCAACACTTAGAAAAATGACTAAGTATCACAGTACAACTCTCTTCTTTTCTTTTTCTCTTTTCTACTTTTTTTTTGTTTCTTTTCTACATCTTTTCTTTACTATTTTCTTCTCTTCATTTTAATCTCTCATATTTCTTTCTCTCCCTCATTTTTCCTTCTCTTCCTCTTCCTTTGACATCAATGGCAAAGGTATATTCAAAATTTGCAAAACTCAAGCACAAAATATTTAGTGCTTACTCACCAGATTTAAGACATCTTGGAAAGAGTTTTCCAAGGTCTTTACATCCTCAACACAAGAATTTAGTAGAAGATCAATGACATAGATTAGTCTATTTAATGCATATGATATTGTCTTTGATTCCTTAAGCTCTATGAGTGTAGACAGAGTCATTGAGTCTTCAACCTTTACCATCTCCAAAAGATATGACTCAAGCATTGTGAGCTTAGGGGTTAGTAGGCTTCTCAATAAGCCAAATCTATCTACGACTCTCCCTTTCTCCATTTCTAGTACCCCTATCTTATCCAATAGCCTGGATGTATCTTTGTTCATTTCTCCCATAGTTTGTGAAGATGATTCACAACTTTCCATAAGACTGTCAAGGGTAGCCCTATCCTTGACTATGATCTCTTCAATGTTCTTTATGTGTCTGTAGGGACTTATGTAGTAGCTATATATTTTCCTTCCTTGTGCTGCACAACTCTTGGCCTTAAGAGTAGTAGCCTTTAGAATTTCAGTCCCATGAAATGGACTTACAAACTTTTCTCATCTTCTTTTCCAATTTCTTCTCAACCTTTTCTTTTGCATTTTTTAGCAATGAATCAAAATGATTATCAAGGCTATCTAATGTTGTACCAAGGTTCTCAGCTTCATCCTTTTCTTTGAAGATAACTGGTGAGGGGAGTATCTTGTTCACTATTTTTACAGCCCTGGCCATTACCTTAACTCTTTTGTCACCTTTCTGAGCTGATCTTTCCTTAGCTTTAGAAAAATCCATGAATGATAGTCTCATCATCTCATCCTCATCCATATTGTCCACATCAGAGCTTACTAGTTTGGCCATACTTTCCAACAATAAGGTGGTGTCCAAACTAACTTTGACAACATTTTTTGATTTGATCTCTTCTCCCTTCTTCAGTTGAATTTCTTACTCTTATACTTTTTCTTCTTATTTCTCTTCTAATTTATCTTCCTCTATTTTCTCATGATCTCCAACCTCCATCACACTATCTACTTTATTAAAAAATGCATCATTAACATCCTTCAAAGTATCAAGGGTCATAGGCACACCAGAGACAAAGAAATCTGGTTGTATGTTATCTTGAACACTTTCATCCACTACCTTGGAACTCTCTCCTAAACCCAAAGAAATAGGCTTAGAAGCCTTGGGAGGTGAAACCTTCTTTCGAATGTCATACATTAGAACTTGGTCTAATGCCTTTTGGGTGTCCTTAATCACATCATCATATTTCCTAGCCATAATTTTGACTAGTCTAACCTTTGTCCTCAGGAGAGGTTTTAGTGCAGTTATTATTCTTTCTCTCTCCTAAATGGATACAACCGGTAGCATATCTTCAATTTTCTTGTTCCTTATGTTCTCATCCTCTAAATGTGCTAGTTTTTTCATGATTTCCAATTTGCTGTAAAGGTCTTTGGGAATGCTCCCTTCAATCTCCAACAAGTTCTTCTTGAAAGCTAGCAGATGCTTAATGATAGTATCCTCAATGACTGCTTGGTCTTTAGAGTCATATCTCTCATAGTATATATTAACTATTAATAGATTTACATCTTTAATTACTCTCCTCTATAGTGATTTAAGGTTTGGTTTCCATAAGGTTTGTGGATTCTTGATTGCTTTTTCTTCCTTCTTGCTCTTCACTTCTATATCATTTTCCTTTGGACTGTCCTACTTACATGTCCTTGTTGATCTTCTGGGAATAACTATAGGCACAACATCTTATGTTACTTCCTCTTCATTAGAGGATGAAAAATCAACAATATCAATAGTAGGAGCTATTGTCTTTTCTGTCTCCATTGGAATGGGTGCATCAGTGACAATTCTAGAAGATGCCTCCATCTTATTTTTCATATCTATCAACTCCCTTTTTGTGATTCCAACCTTTGCAATGATATCTTCAATAATCTTGTTGACTTTCCTTTTCCTTGTTACCTTTTCTTTCTCTTCTCTGACTTTCTCATACTTCTCCCTATATGTTCCCCATCTTTCTTGGGTAGGGTTTTTTCTACTGTTAGTACATGCTCCACTTGCATAGTTCGGATTTCAGCACTTACCTCATATCAAATAGGATAGCACCACTTCTTTCTTGGCTCAAGTGCCTCAAAGCAAACATAATCAGTTTTAACCATGAAATAGATAGTGTCCTCATATTTTTCCACTAATTTTTTTGGAATTATGTACCTCTCTTTCATCTACCTCTATAGTATCTTAATCATGCCAATAAATTATCCATCTACCCAATCCTTCTTATGTCTTCTATAGTACTATGAGATCTGAAGTTTAGTGGATTCATTATCTTTCCATGCTCTAGGATGCATGCTAGGAAAGTTGTGAATGATATGAATATACATGTGAATTAACAAGGATCCAAACTTAAATGCCTTAGATTTATCCTTCTTTATAGCCTTTACATTCTCAATAAACTATTGAGCTAGGATTTCACAAAGATTATAATTCTTGTTTTCTTTTACCATTCTATATTCCATCATGATGACTCCAGCAGATACAAAATTAGGTCTTCTACTATAAAACAACTTATAGCCTAGTAACATTTCTACCAATCTAACATCCGGTAAATAAATATCATTAACTATCATTTCCCTATTATCCCACTTTGAATGTGTTAGGTTTTTTGCCAGTTTCCTTAGGTTCTTTTAAGCTACAGGTAGGGCTCCTTCATTGTCAAGGCCTGTGATATCATGAATCAACGATGCACATATTTTCATAGGTTGTTCACCAATCTACAAAAATTGGTCATGAAATCTAATAAGAATGATCTTAAACCATTCAACTTCTGTGAATTATGTGAGTCAGATGAACTTGAGGATTGATAGATCTTTTAGGTTCTTAAATTCCTCTACCATGGATCCATCAACTTCTATCATACTATTGAATTCACTAAAGATGACAACCTCCCTAATGATCTCATACTTATAGTGTATGTATGCCCTATTTTCTTCTACATGCAACACACCTACTGGTGTTTGTGAAAATACTCCTTCTGAATCATCCTCAAAGGATTTGAATGGATTCCTCTTGAACTTATACCTAGGTCTATCTACAACATCAAAGACTACTGGTGCATCCATGAATTCTCTAAGAGATTAGGTCTAAATACCTTAAATATGCCTGAATTCAATTTTTTTCTTCACGCAATCATGTAATCACTCTGCCAAATGACTGATAATATTCTCTTCTCTGTT
Organism: Chamaecyparis obtusa; assembly: GCA_027943335.1. NCBI lineage: Eukaryota > Viridiplantae > Streptophyta > Pinopsida > Cupressales > Cupressaceae > Chamaecyparis > Chamaecyparis obtusa. Next base: position 2,181,463 of record BSBK01006985.1, on the reverse strand, counting down.
CTCTTTAAGCATTGATAAACAAATGATGTAGATTTGAGATCTTTTAAGTCCTTTGATCCATCACAAGCTGAGTGTTTGTATTAAACACAGGTAGCTCAACTTTGCATGTCATCCAATCGATACAAAACTCACAAATAGAGAAGATGAATCTCCAAGTGTTGCATTCTCATTCACAGACTCTACAGTGTTTGTACCAATGCTTTATTTAGAACTTTTACTTCCCATATCTTCTCATCCTCCAATTTCTTGAGATGACTCTCAAATTCATTCATGTAGTCATTTAAACTCTTACCACTATCACCAATATTCTTCCTTATAACCACAGGAGGTGGTCCTTTTGGTTCACTTGATCTTCTTGGTCCTCTTCTATTGTCATCTCCATTATATCTAGAGAACTTCACAATGTGACCTAGAGTGTTACATTTGTAACAAGTAGGTGGTCTTCTTCTATCTTGATTAGTTTTTAGCTTTCAATACCTTGTTGTATGCCCAAAGTTATTGCATTTTTGACATATAATCTTGGTTGTTGATTCTTCTCTGACATAGATTGATCAAGTTTTCTACAATCTACTTTCTTGTGTCCATATTTATAGAAATTAAAATAGTAATTGGTAAAGGGCTTAGAGTTAACTTTACTTTTTCAATCTCTTTTCATGTGTCCAACTTTGTTGCATCTGGAACATCTACCTCTAAAGGGTCTGAACTATTCTCTAGGTTCTTCATGAGTAGGTCTCTCTTCAAGAGTAGGTCTTTCCTCAGTCTTGGCTTCATTTAATTCTTCTTGGGTTTTTGAACATTCAGCTTCATTGAACCCAACTCCAATAATATCTCCTTTAGGCTTTTGTCTTGCTCTCTGTTCATCAATCTTGTAACTGTTCATGTGTAACTTCTCAATGTGTAATTTGGCTTGAGTGAGTTCACCTTTAATGATCTAATTGTATTTTTCCTATTCCTAATATTTATCTTTGTGTTGGTCAAGTTCAGTCTTCATTTGTCCTATCTTCATAGTAGATTATTTTAGTGACTCTTCAAATTTATTTCTTTCATCCTTTTCATGTTGAATCTTTTTAATCATCAAAAGATTATTTTTTTCTTTTTCTTGCTCCAACTTCTTTACTTTATCAAATGTGTCACTATCTAAATCTTCTTTGATCTTCTCCATAAGGTCTTGTCTCTGACTCTTTGTAGTCTCAAGTTGTTCTCTTAGTTTCCTGATGAAACCTTCTATTCTTCTTAATTTGAATTTTAGTTTCCCATTCTTAGGTTTCATTTTATCTAGATCTTCAAGTGCAGCTTCAAATTTCTCTTGCAAGTCTTCCAAATACATTATGATCTCCCTTAAGCTATTAGGATTTCTTTCAAAGGGCCAATAGCTCTGATACTAATTGTTAGGATTAGGTAATACTGAGAGGGGGGTGAACCAGTAATGCAGAAATGAAAAGAACATATAAGCATAACAGATTACTCATGATGCCATGACTTTTTCTTGAGGAAACCCTAGCCAAGGTAAAACCCTAGTGGGGCTGGTACCCACAAATATGCACTAAAATAAAATATCCCTAGTAGGAGATATAGCCCTCTTAGGAGTAGATTGTTACATAGTACATTTCCTTGTTATAGGAATACAAAAGCTTGATAGGGGTATACAAAACACCTAGTTAAATGTGGTAAGCACACTGCTCTTACAATCAAAACTATCTCAAAAGAGTTCTCCAAAAAGTGAACAATACAAGAACTTATCTTGCTTAGATAGTTCTAGTTATAGCTTGTCCTATTACTGATCTTGCATCTAATCTCTACTCTTAGATTCACAATCTTACTTCATCATCATAATCATAACAATACATCACTTTCACAAAAGCATTCTATACTTATACAAAATTAGCCTTCAAGTTAGCTTCACAAATACCATCTAAAACATAATAATAACTTATGCAAATGATAAATATGGAGTCAAAAATCTTATATTACCAAAGAATTAGCAATATACTCTATTCACCTCTCTTAGCACGTTACCATATCCACTATACTCTTCTTGATCTTTGCAACTATTCATGTACCCTGTTATGTTGTTTTACAGTCTTCGCATACCTTCCAAACACTATATCTCATAGATCTAGTAACCAAAACTTAGGCACTCTTAATTGAAGCATGTATACATTACAAAATACCTTTAGTTAACTTTTCAATCTCTAATACCTTGTATGTCTTCATCACTGACCAAAACTGTAGCACTGTACCCTGTTATCCTGATTATGGACTTAGTCATTTTCATGATTGTGGCTCCAATGGCAATCTTCTCAACATGAGATCACTCCAAACATAAATGTTTCCATAAATGACAACCCTCAAGTGATCCCTAGTTCTCCAAAACATCACTAGCCAACATAAAGTATTGAAGAGTATTATAAATTCAAGTAGAATCCTTAAGGAGATGACTAATACTTTCCTAGCTTTAATCCATAAAGTAGAAAATGCCACAAACCTAGATGTGTTTAGACCAATTTCTTTATGTAATACCATATATAAGATTTTAACAAAAACATTGGCAAATATATTAAAAACCTTACTCCTGGACATAATATCTGAAGAACAAATAACCTTTGTGCTAGGGAGATTGATTTTGAATGGAGTGATTATAGTCCAAGAGGCAATTCACACAATTCAATGTAATAACACCCCTAGTATGTTAATAAAGTTGGACATCAAAAAGGCATATGATAAAGTGGATTGGAGATAATTCTGTAATTGCCTAAAGGCCTTTAGTTTTTCTAAGCAATGGATTAATTTAGTATTTGAAAGTATCTCAATGCCGAGAATTTTTTTCATAGTTAATGAAACCCTAGAAGGCTTCTTTGAAATTAATAGGGGGCTTCACTAGTGAGATCCCATTTCTCCTTTCCTATTTATAATTATGGAAGAAGCCTGAGGGAGATCTTTGAATAAGGCAAGGAAAGAGCAGAGGATTAATGGTATAAGAATTACTAGTAACATAGAGCTTACTAATCACCAACAATTTGTGGACGACACAATGCTTTATGGGAAGGCAGAAGTAGAAGAGGCTGAAAACTTTTTTAAAAAATTATTAGAATATTCAGAGGCATTTGGTCAGCTTATAAATAAAGAGAAGTCAGAAATTTGTTTCTTTAATACATGAGAAAATGTAGAGAGAATTATTTTAAATATCTTAGGATTCAAGAAAGGAGAACTCCCTAGCAAATACTTAGGTCTACTCCCGAACAAGGGGAGTAATCAAACAAAGTTATGGAAAGATGTCTTGTCTAAGGTTGAAAACCAGGAAACTTCTTGGAAAGGAAAATGGCTCTCTTCAGCAGGCAGGATAACTATGGTGAGATCGGTCTTGTCTTCAATACATATTTTTCAAATGTCTTGTTATAAAATATCATTGGAAATTAATTAGAAATTAAATCAAAAACTAAAAAATTTCTTTTGGCAGGGATTGACAGACAAAAATAGGTTAGCCTTAGTTTCTTGGAACAAGATTTGTATGTCCAAAGAGGATGCATGGATTAACCTTAAAAAATTTATAGATCAAAATGTGGCGTTAGGCGCTAAGTTGGTCTAGAAAATGATTAAGGAACCAGAATCTAAATGGGTCAAAGTTATCCAATAGAAATACTTTGAGGGGAATGCCCCTCTAAGAATTCTTTATCACAAGTCTCCCCCAAGAGGGTCTAGATTGTGGAATTTTATCAAGTAATTCGGACCTCTTATTAGTGATAAGGTCTCTTGGAATATAGGGGATGGGAGAAAGGTAGTTTTTTTGGAAGATTCATGGGGGGGATACCCAATTCTTCATAACCTGATAGATGACCAGAATATAATAAATCTTCTTAAAGATTGGGTAGGTGTCTTTGTTACGGATTATATGGACATCCCAAGTGGAAATCCTATGATGGGGTGGAGCTAGAAGTTAGATGGGGACTTAAGAATACCACCAAACTTTAGAGCTAGGTTGAAGGAAATTTTAGGTACAATGTGATATCCTAACATAAGAAACACACTAAAGTGGAATAAGATGGTCCCAAAATGAACACAAAAGTAAGTGCTTACATTTTACGACTATACAAGTACTGACCAATTTTATTTTGTTGGTTTCTTGAGTCTTTTTGTTTTTATTTTTTTGTTTGTGCACCCTTGGATGTGCTTGTCTAACTTGATATCCTTTGTTTGAGGGCTTGTGTCCTTAAAATTAAAAATGTCTTAATTCTTAGCAATTTTCCCTTGATCTCTCTCTTTCTTTCCTTTTCTTCTCTTTTACTGTGAGCATGAGGTGGACTCATAATTTTGCTAGAGTAGGGGCTACATGTACCATCCTAAAATTGCATCACTATGTAATTTTCATTTGGCCTAGCCCCATTTTAGCATGTATGGAATCAACATTGATTTCTAGTACTCCATCTTAGATTTAAATTTTCATTCTAGCATCCCCTAATTGAGACCCTCAAGCCAAATTCCTTTAAATTTTTGTGGGAATAGGTCATCCCAATCAGCCTATTCCTTGATGTTTCCTCTGAAATTTGAATTGGAGGTTTTTCTCAATGGTTGAGCAAGAAAACCAAATTCTTATCACTCCTCTTCGAGATTTGAGCTCCAAAATGATTACGAGGGGAATATAAGAAACCTACCTCTCCTCATTTGTGGTTAATATCATAAGTGTTCAAGATCTCTCCTACAACCTCACATCCTAAGTACTATAAGACAAAATTTAAAGCATCCAAATAATTCTCAAAGAAATCTTCTCCATTGTAACAATCTTCTCTCCCATGATGGACAAGTAGAGGAGATCACAATCAAGGAAGAATATTATATCTATTCTAGCATTCAAGTCTTCAATAATTCATTCCATCCTCCCTCCTTATATCAAGCATTGTGGAAAACTACAAAAATCATTATGCAAGACATTTCTTTCATGATTTCCTTTTAGGTTTTTGTGTGAATCTGAGAAATTGTGTTGACATTTGTGAACGTATTCAAAGAAACATTTGTGTTATCAAGGTATAAGATGGATCATGTTTTTGATATATCATCTACTCTATGTTAGCATTCTTTTATTTATTTCATTTCAATTTCAAGCTTGACTCTGAATCAATGTTTGCCTAAGGAAAACCCCTATGTACACAAAAAATTTCCTTCTTTTTTGTGTGTAGGAACAACTGGTGCTAGTTTCAGGATCAAATCTAGAAAGCACATGAGCCTCACTATAGTTTGCAACTAAGATCATTAGAAAGTGTAAAGAATAGCTGACCTAGTCAACCTAGTCCATCCAAAATATCTTTAAATTGGATCTATAGGTTAGTTACTATCTCAGATTTCTATTTTTGGAATCAAAATTGGTCTATCAGGTTTTTGCCAATCTGTGTGCACAAAAAGTCACTATTTTCCATCATTTCACCCTAGATCTCACATCTCTCCATACACTATCCATTTTTCCACTTTCCATCTAGTGCAGGATCATTGTACACCTATTCAATGCTTGAACCTTTATGAGCCTATTGGTTCACCTTCCTTCTAAATGTAATATAAATATAATATCACCCTCCAATCCCCATTTTGTATGTCACACACACACACACACACATTATCTCAATAATATATGTATATCTAAATATATAAATATAGGAATATTAAGGGTTGTGACACTCTGGCTAGCCACATTTCTCTCATCAAGGATTCCCTTATGATAGTGAATGTCTACATAATGTCTATCTTTGAGGTTTCAAGTAAGGTTGTCAAATTTATGGAAGGGGTGAATAGCATCTTTCTTTGGAGAGTCTATAATGAGAAGTTCAAATATAAACTAGTTAAATGGTATGATGTTTGGTTTAGGGATCAAAAAATGCAAAGAGATGAACAAAGCCTTGGGATTCAGATTGGTATGAAGGATATCTAATGAAAAGGAAAATATTTGGAGCAAAATTATTGAGGATAAGTATTTACAATAATATTAGAAAAAAAAGTTCTTGCAAGTTTCTTAGGGGCTTGAGTATTTGAAATTTTCTCAGAACATGAAGAAAAATTTTGCACCCTAATATAAAGTGCAAATCGGGTAGGGGTGAAAAAATCAAATTTTAGAGGGATTGGTGGATTGAGGAATTGGCCTTCTGTGAACAAAAACATCATGCCCCCTTAGGGACACATTTTGAGGAGGTTGAATGGATTTAGGTCAAGGACTACTTTGTTGGACAACCACTAAATAGTTCTTGGAAGAGGTTGGTCACCCTCTTTGCTAAATTGATTTTGGTTTGTGCTAAAATTCAAGAGGAATTGTCTATAAATAATCTTTGGTGGGCTTGGATATGGATCATAATAGAGTGGAATGGGCATGGTAGTGGGATTATAACTATGAAGAGAGTCTTTAAAAAATACTTCTCCAAGGATGGTGCAATTAGGGAGAAGAAAATATGGAACAAATTTGGAGTCCCAAAGATGAATTTTTTTTAGGGATAAACTGGAAAGGTAGAGCTCTGAATTGGAATAGACTACAAATCTTGGACAAGGTTGACCTCTTAGGGTGTGTGATGTGAAAGTGTCATAAAGAAATTAATGAGAACCTATTTCTACATTGTGATGTCGCATGACATATTTTGAATAGATGTTGAGAAAAATGGGGATTGGAGTGGGTAATTCCAAAAAGTGTTTCCATGTTGTTGGACTCATGGGGTGTTAAGATCAAGAGTCCTAGCCTTCAATTTATATATAATTTTAGTCCTATGATTACTCTGTGGCATCTAGGATTGAAAGGAATTGTTGCATTTTTCAAGATTTGGAGATGGGTATGGACAAGATTTGGAATAGGGTGGTTAGAAACATTACAAAACTTGGGGATCTTTGTAAGAGGGATGGATAGATTTCACAAGATGAAGAATTTTTTTTGGCCCGTTGTTGGCCCAACTTTAGATGCATTGTGCCTGCCTCATCCTTGGCCAAGAGTACCAATAATGTGATTGTGTGGGAGAGCCTGAATCAAGGTTTGGAAAAGTTGAATTTTGATGGAGCTACAAAAGGAAACCTTGGCAAGGCTGGGGGAGTTGGATTTTTTAGAGACAAATAGGGGAAAACTTTGGCTCTATATGCTCAATAATTTGATGTAAACACTAATAACTTGAAAAAAGTCATGCTTTATTATCAAGTTTAATGATTTCACATGATAAGGGATGGAGGATACTTTGGATTGGGAGAGACTCAAAACTCTTCATTGGTGCCATGAAAGGTGGAAAATTTCAAAATTCAAAATTGGAACAAATTATAAAGGTTGCAAAGTGTATTATTGTTGTAAATAAGGAAACAAGCAACTGAGAGAGGGGAGTGAATCAATTACACCCAAAAAATTAAACCCTTTAAAACCCTTAATCACTTAAACCTTAAAAACTTTATGCATGCAACCCTTAAATCTAATTTATAATGATGCAAAAAATTAAATACAAATAAAAAAACATCCACAACACAACACCAAAATTTTAATCATGGAAACCCAAATTAGGGTGAAAACCACAATGGGGCTTGAACTCATAATAAGACTAATACATTTTTATAATTATAAGCTTATTAAATATGAATAATTCACATGCATTTAGGCACATTACCTAGATCTCAGTGCTTAATTGTTCTTAGGTTCAACCCCCACAAAGACTCACTATCTTACAAACACAAAATCAAACTACAATCTAATCTATGCCTTGATCAGTTATGTTTAAGTATAAAAAAATATTTGTTGCAATTCTCTTTGACACCTTTAGATGAGAAATTCAACCTTCACTAGATCGACATAACTACTTCACAAGAAATTCCTAGTGTCTACGATCAATCCCTTACATGTGCAACACAAATATTTTCCCTAATTCATCAACCCTTCTATCAAGAACAAATCTGCAAAAATCTCACTTTCAATCTCCATTTCACTATGCCAAAACTAGCAATAATGATCAAAGAGACTTTGATCCACCATGCTTTGATTCATCATAATCATCTTGATATCATAACACTTCCTCAAAATATTTTAGCGATAGCCCATAAAATATTTTACTAATCAAGTTGACTATAATATAAGAAAACTTAACATAGTTGAATTTCCCTCCAAATCACATCACCTTGATCGATGTAGATTGTCAACTCATTCAACACACAATTCAAGAACATCCTTAGGCAGCATGAAGCTCAAACAAATAATCAAATCTATCACAACTAATAGATTTACCACTATTCGATGACACCCTCAAGAACACTGCCACCTTCCTTTGTAACACTTGAAAATGCCTTATGGACCTTGAGAATCACAAACCCATTGAATGGAAGACACATCACCATGTCTTTCACACATTCCTAGCTGTGCAACCAAAGATATCAACTTGTGTACATGTACAAAGCCAATCTCTATAAATCTGATACACTCACAGATAGTAAAATAGTCAGTCATCAATTATGATCTCATAGCCAGCTTAAATCATCATGTCAACACATAAAACTTGACATGAACATAGTAAAAAACCTCTACAAAATCCTATGAGGTTCATGAATCCTTATCTTTAGTATCCTTCCTTTTCTATTCATCTGATCATATTGTTCCTCTAGTATAACTATATAACATACTTGTTGACATTTATGCCAACACATCTAAACTTTCCAACAATATCCCCATTTAGCATTGATATCAATATGTGATGTGAAAAAAAAAGGAATTCAATCAACAAAATATGCATCCTAGAAAGATAATCAACATTACTACCAACAATATCCAAAATTATCTTTGAGAATCTCTCTAATTGATCTTCCTTTAAGATCTCTCTACCATCTTCTCCCCCTAGAAGCAAGCTTCCTCATATCTAATTACATACTTTCCTCTTCATCAATTACTCCCCCTTAGATATGCAATCATCTTCTTAAATGATCTTCTCTCTTATGTGCAAGTATATAAGTTTTTTTTTCACATGCTCTTATTTCCATTTTACATCAATGACAAAGGAACATCTCTTCTCTGATCTTCTCTAATTGTGCACTTCTCTTTTGTACCTTCAACCATGACTTATCATAATTACCACTCCCCCTAAGTAGTAGCCTCTAAAACACCAATCCAACTTAAATAATATCTCCATGAAGTCCACTAGATTAATGAATCCCTTTGCATCTTAGTTATGATTAGGAGGGGAAATTACCCATAACTTGCCTCCAAGAGTACGTTATTTTCTGACATTAGGTTGTTTGTCTAGATTATTTTATTTCTTCTCCTCATTTCCTTTGTCCTCTATATGTATTCCTTTAACATCTTGACCTTTACTCTCCTCTTTTTGCTACTTGTCTTGATCATAATCCTACATATTGTTGTCCATTCTCACCGAATCACATTTGTTCACTTCTATGTCTTTGTAGTGTTTGGAAATCTATGTTGATATGTTTCATATAAGACATATATCAATATTATGTCTATTGTCTTAATTTATCATTATAGCACATGGAAATCTACCTATTTCCCTTGTGAAAATATCATTTATTCTTTTCATACCACTACATATGCCTGAGACATGGTTATGCCTTTTACATCTGGGAAAGTGATTTTTCTTTTTGCGGTCTAAGGCTTTATGAAAAAACTTGCCACAATCAAAACACTTACCACTTAAATTCTCAGGTTTAGGTCATCTTACCAAAGTCTTCTTGGTCGTGTTCCTCTTCTTGGATTTACTCTTCTTCTTAGATTTTTCCTTCTGCTCTTTAGCATGGTTCTTCTTCTTTTCCTTGTTCTTTTGTCTTTTATCTTTAGGCTTTTCTTTTCTAGAATTAGAGCATTATCCTTTCAAGGGTCTAACACCATTGTTCTCTCTTTCAAGAAATTCCTTGAGTTTGGCTACTCTAATCCTGAGCTTCTTGTTAGGAATAGTCCCAAGAGATAACTAAGAGGGGGGGTGAATCAGTTATCTACAAGTTTCAGTTCTTTATATAATTAAGTATACTTAAGTATTAAACATAAACATAATGAAAGAGCACTTGAACACAACACAACACTTTTGGTTACGGGGAAACCCAAGTAGTTAAAAACCAAAGTGGGAATTGGTAGCCACTAATATTCTACACTAGTGTATTGTGATCCTTATTAGATGATCCTTAACCCTGTTAGGAGTTGTCTTTACATTACATTTAGTACAATAGACCTGGTCAAGGGTCAAACCCTGTTAGGAGTCTTTTACAATTAACCCTGTTAGGGGTGAGGATGCATTGTTTGAGAGAACACTGCTCAAAGGGGTGAAGGCTATAACCTTCTGAATAACAGATATACACTATATCTAGATTTTGGTGAATTGTGCCTTAATTTTCTATCTAGATCAGTTCCAATGTATAACTCCAACTCTTTACTTGGTCACATAGACCTTTTGTTGATGGCTCAACACTTCACACACTCTGCTTTGCTCTTCACAATTAACTCTGAACCATTCCTTAGCAATCACAATTGACTGCCTATAAATATCTTTCCTTTAAATGATATAATCAAGTTTCCTATTAGAACCACCTTGAAATAATATTAGAGAGACCATAAAATACTCCAATAATAATTTTTTCAGCTCTACTAAGCACACATCACAAACTGGGACCTATCTAGATCAATAAGTGCAGACACACATTGCACACTGTCGGCTCTACCAAACTAACTAAAAATTTCTCCTCAAGATGAATTACATCATGTGATATTAACCAAAAATTATTAACTCTTCTCCAATCACTAATCCAAGGGTGCATATCATAATGATAGGCACAACTCCTACACCAGCATAATCTTTGTCAGCTCTTCTAAATAAACACAAGAAACTGTAACTGGTGAATAGAGACTACATAACTTCACTTATACTAATCATTAGACTCTATGTCCATGAATTTAAAATCACTAACATGTCTTCATCACATATCCAAAAGTGCAAGGCTCCATGATGATTGTACGAACATTCACTCTCAGAACACTGTATGCAACTTTGTCAGGAACACTGTTGACACAAGCTGCTATATAACTGTCTATACTTAATATCAACCTCTACGTCCATGATATCATTATGATAACATGTCCATTCTACATATACTAAAATCTCACTACATGAGTCTTCCATGCATGTTTCTTACCATATGTTGTCATCAATGACAAACATACAGTCAGCATTGGCTTGCTAGCAAATCTCCAAAAATCTCTCCCTTTGGCATTGATGGAAACATATGGAATGAAAAACACCACCAATCCAAATGAACAATCTTTTATAAAATTCTCCATTTCCTCATCAAAAACTCCCCGAAGGATGAATCCTCCATCTGCTACAACATTCTTCAATATTCTCCATTTCCTTAACTGAACTGCTTTCATGACTGAGTATTTAATCCCCCTTTACTACTATTTTTCATGACTGTATACTGCTCCCCCTTTGAAATCAATGGCAAAGGGTGCCAATCAATTTAAGAACTAGTACTACTCCTAAAGTAGATTAGTCAACCATCCATCAGTCCCTGAGGACTGATGCTCTTTCTTCTTTCTTCTAAGTAGAATCAGGGAAGCGAATTACTCCTAGCTTCTCCCTGAGATACTCAAAAGTATCCTTTGGAAAAGGCTTTGTGAATATGTCTACCAATTGATCTTTAGTTCTCACATAGTCCAACTTGACCTCCTTCTCTACCACTTTCTCTCTTAGGAAGTGACACTTGATATGTGTGTGCTTTGTCTTTACATGCATCACAGGGTTCTTTGACATGTTGATAGTGCTAGTGTTATCACAATGAATAACAATAGCATAATCAAATTGAATTCCAAAGTCCTTTATCATTTGCTTGATCCAAAAAATTGTAGAACAATTCAAGGCTGCTACAACATACTCCACTTCTACAGTTGACTGAGAAATAAAATTTTGTTTCTTGCCTGTCCAAGTGACAAGTCTATCACCAAGAAACACTGCTCCACCTGATGTACTCTTCTATCATCAACGCATCCTGACCAATCAATATCTGTATAAATATGAAGCTCAACATTCTCTAAGTTAAGATACCATAGACCATAATCTATAGTGCCCCTGCAAATATCTGAATATTCTTTTTACTACCATGAGGTGACTTTGTTTAGTATCTGCTATAAATCTTCCAAAAATTCCAACTACATTGGAGATGTCTGGTCTAGTTTGAGTAAGATATATGAGTTTACCAATCATATACTTATACAAAGTTGTATCTACTTCTAGAGAATCATCTTCTTTTGTAAGCTTGCATCCTATTATCATAGGTGTACCCATTGGCTTGCAATCATCCATCTTAAATGTCTTCAAGATTTCTTTCACATACTTAGACTGGTTTATGAAAATACTTTTCTCTATTTGTTATACATTCAATCCCAAAAAGTATTTGATAGGTCCAATCATGATCACTTCAAACTCACTCTACATCTCCTTAGCAAATTTTTCACTAAGTTTGTCACTACCCCCAAAGATAATGTCATCAACAAATATGGCTACAAGTAGTAGTCCTTCTAATGTCTCTCTTTTGAATTTATTACAATCTGTTTCTCCTTTCTTGAATCCACTCTTTGTTACATATCCATCAAGTCTCTCATACCATGCTCTAGGGGCTTTCTTAAGTCCATAGAGGGATTTCTTCAGTCTACATACCATGTCAAGTTTATCTGATAGGGTGAATACTTCTGGTTGCTCAATGTATACCTCTTCTTTTAGCTTCCCATTCAAGAATGCTTACTTAACATCCACCTGATATACTTTGAATTTTTTGAATGTTGCATGGGCTAGAAACAACTTAATAGCTTTTAATCTGCTTACTAGTGCAAAGGTGTCTGAATAATCAATACCTTCTCTTTGTGCATATCCCTTGCATACTAACCTTTCTTTATTCCTTACTATTGTACCATCTTCATTCATCTTGTTTTTGAATATCCATTTTGTTCCAATTATATTCTTATCACTAGGTCTTGGGACAAGTTCCCAAGTATCATTCTTGATAATCTGATCTAGTTCTTCTTTCATAGTATCATATCATTTTGAATCATTGCATGCATCTTCAACACTTAAAGGTTCAATCTAAGATAGTAAACATACCACCTCATTGCTTGTAGAACTCTTAGTTTTTGATCTTGTTGTGACTTTTCTATTCTGATCTCCAATGATGTTATCCTTAGAATGGTATCTAGATGTAAAATTTGGAACTTTAGGTGATATTGTCTCATCTGCCTTTGGATTTTCTTCTTCACTTGTCTTAGGGTCTTTGAATAACACATCAATACTGTCAAACATTTGTTCAACAACTATCTCACTAGTGGAAGGTCTAGGTTCTTCTTCAATCATAGGTGAATAATCATGATATCTTTCTTCAACCATAAAATTTTCATCTATCTTAACATGGGCACTTTCAATGATCTTCTTCAATCTCAAATTAAAACATCTATAAGCTCTTCTTTTAGTAGAGTAACCAAGGAAAATACCTTCATCACTTCTAGCATCAAACTTGCCTATTGCTTCATCCCTCTTGATGTAGCACTTGCTTCCAAAGATTATAAAGTATTTCACTATGGGAACATTACCAAACCATAGCTCATAAGGTGTCTTGTCCACACCTAGCCTCAATTGTATTCTATTGATGGTGTAGACTATTGTATTGACCGCATCTCTCCAATAGGTGTGTTGTTTTTTTCCTTCAATCATGATGGTGCATGCTATGTCAACGATGATCCTATTTCTTCTTTCTATAATCCCATTCTACTAAGGGGTTCTAGGTGCACTCAACTATCTTTTTATTCCATGTTCTTTGTAGTACTCATACAATCTGTCAGAGGTGAATTCTCCTCCTCTATCGGATCTTAGACATTTTATCTTTAGTCTAGATTCATTCTCAACCTTAGCTTTGAATATTTTGAACTTCTCAAATGCTTCTAATTTATCTTTCAAGAATGCAACCCACATCATTCTTGTATAATCATCAGCAAACAAAATGAAGTACATTTCACCATAGTATGATCTTGTTTGAGTTGGTCCACATAGGTCTGTATGAATCAGATCCAACTTGTTCTTTGTTGAGTTATGCATACTCCTAAATGAATTCCTCACATGATTTCCCATTATACATTCCCTGCAAATAGTATCAACTCACTTTTCTATGCTAGGTAGATCTCTAACCGCCTTCACATTACTTATCTTTACTATGTTGTCAAAATCTATATGACACAGTCTTTTATGCCATAGCCAACTATCATCAACTTTAGCAACAAAACAACTTGCCTCTGAATTAAGTTGGAAAACATTACCTTTAGTCTTTGAACCTGATGCAATCTTAACACCATCCTTGTTGTTAATGATGCACTTGTTGTCTTTGAACTCCAACTGATAACCTTTTTTAAGTAACTGACCAACACTAAGAAGGTTATGTAGGAATTGCTATCATGCAAATCCACAGACCCCGAATACACCTGCATGCAAGACCCTGATACAAAGTAGAAGCAAAAAGATGAAAAAGAAGAACTCAGATGTTTGCTCAAAATGTGAGAGCAAAATTATCAACTGAATTAAAAAAACAATTACAAAGTTCAACCTTAAAAAGGTGAATGAAACCCTAAAAGGGAAATACTAGGTTGCACATTATTAATTAAGAATTAATTAATAATGCACCTAAGAGATGCTTAAGCAACTAGAGTAAAAGGAAATAATACTCTAACACCCCCCCTTAAGCTGAACGCAGGGAGAAAGCAGACCTAGCAAGACTAAGAAAGCAAGAAATGGGTCCCGGCAACAAGGCCTGATCAGGTACCCAGTACAAGGAAATCTCTGTAAACCGGAGACAAAGGAGAAAACCCAGTGGGAAAAACCCCTCTCCAAAAAGAGATATAAAAGAAAGCAAAGACAAAAGGCATGACTTCAAGAGACTCTCTCAAAGCCAGTAGTACAATGCGTGCTGCTAACCCCCCCCGAGAGAGAGGGTCGATGCTCCAAAGCCCCCCAGAATGAAAGAACCCCTGGAGAAATGAGAAAACCACTGTGACTCCAATGTAGAGGAGTGAAGGACAGTGGGTGCTGAAGAGGTGACCTCAAAGGATGAGGTGTCACTGGAAGGCCGAGCTGATGCTCAAATGAGAAGACACGAGGATCCTGAAAGGGAATCCCCAATGCAAGTGGTATGACAGGTGTGCTGACACTGTCAAGAGAGAGGAGATGAGTGTCCTCTGAAGAATCCTCAACAACTGCACCTGATGGCTCGATGAATGGAGCTGGAGGATCAAGCAGTGCTGAAGAAGAATCCAGCTGAAGAGAAAGGTACTCCTCAGGATGTGGTGTAGCAGTCACAACACGGGTCTCAGGAGCAATACAGAGGTTCAAGCTACCTGACTGCACCACATGATGCTCTCGTGAAAGAGGAGAGCTGAGCTCCGACAATGGAGATGGTGGACCAAAATGAGAAAAGATGTAGAGACGGGAGGAAGGATCAACTGTCCCTGTAGCAATAATGCCTCCTGTCACATGATCCCTGATGAAGGCTGAATCGGCCGTAAACTCAACTGTCTTCCCTGACCCACTGCGAGTAATCTGAAAAATGGAGAGAAGGTTTGCAGAGAGAGATGGAACATACAATACATCATTGAATATGCCATCCTGAATGCTGATTGAACCTGTCCCACAGACTGTCTGTATAGTGTTATTCCCCATGAGAATATGAGGAATAGGAGAAGTCTCAAAAGAAGAAAACAACTCCTGAGAAGATGCCATATGGTGAGAAGCACCGGAATCCAGTATCCAAGGGACCTGTGAAGGGGATGCAACAGATGCCTGTAATGCATGACCCTGTCCAAAATCCTGTCCAGATGTCGAAGATGAGGCGGAAGACTGAAAAGCAGACCCCTGAGAGGTGGAAGATGATGGAGAGGAAATAGCGCTCTTCTGAAGGAGAGCTTGCAAATCTGCAATCTGTTTCTCATAACCATCACATCTCTTCTGAAAACACTGTGACTCATCATGGTTCCTCTTCTGACAATAGGAACATGTGGGGTTCTGAGTCTTCTGATTCTCCTTCTGAGGAGAAGATGGTGGGCCAGTGGAGTGCTGAGAAGAGGAATTAGATATCTGCTTCGGCTTTGGCTTCTGTGAGTCCTGAGATGACTTGGCAAGCAATGCCTATGACGGTGAACCTGTAAGAGAATCCATCTGACTAAGCTTGGACTGCTCACGAGTTAACCTGTCACAAAAGGTCTCAAAAGAGGGCATGACATGCCGAGTACCCAGTGCATCCATAGTGGAGTAGAAGGTAGAAGTGAAGATCTGATAAGGACCACGAAGCTTGGAGAGTATCAGGAAGATACACTCATCATCTGACTTCGTCTTTCCAGCAACCTGTAAGATGGATCGAAGGGACTTGAACTTCATCAGGAAGTCCTCAATGCAAGTGAATGAGTCAGGTGCCAAGGAGGTGAACTCTGCATCTATCTGGAGAATCCTGAACTGATTCATGGTGCCAAACAAGGTGGAGAACTTGTCCCACATATCCCTGGGTGAGGTCAGACCATCCAAGTGGAACAATAACCCATTTGAAACATTCATGGCAATGAGGCCCATTGCCTCATCCATCCTATTTCTGTGCATAAGTGCCTCATAAGGTCGCTGAAGAACTGGCTGAACAGCATCTATGCAGGACCATAAACCTCGTGACATGAGGAGTCTGGTCATGTGTGGCTTCCATGTGTGATAGTTATGGGGTGTCAGCCAGGCCACAGAGGGGTCCGACATTGAGAGAAGAAAAGACAGAAGTAGAAGGGACTATTTCTGGAAGTAAATAACAGAAAGTAAAATGCACCCCCCCACAATGTATATATTCTATCCCCTGAGCACCATGAATAATCAATTACTGAAAGCACACAAAAAATGAGGAGAAAACCTGAGTTCCAGAAGCCGAATAGGAGGAGAAATGAAGCTTCAACTTCAACGCTAAGAACAGGTACTCAAACAGCTGAATCAGGAAATGAAACTAGTACCATCGCATCCGGCTCGGAAACAGCTTTCCGACGATATTTCATTTGTTGAAAACGGATATCGGATGCCCAAGATATGGGCAAAAAACCGACTGTACCTCCAAATAACAAGCTCCCTGGAAAAAAACAGGGCCCACCGTAAATTTGACGGCCGGTTGGCCGTCGGCTGACGTCCTGGTGACGTCAGCTGACGTCACTGTCGGCAGCTGGGCAGCGGCCGGGTGGAGGTGGGGCCCGGGAGGAGCCCGAGCGGGGTTGAGCGGCGCAGGAGCGGCGGAAGGGCGGCGGGTTTGAGCCGGTGGAGGGCCGGTGGTGCGCCGGTGGCGGGCCGGTGGTGCACCGGAGAACCCGCCGGTGGTGGTGGTCCTCCAGAGGCGCGCGGGAGGCGCGAATATTTTTTAACTGGCTGCGTTTTTTTATACGTAGAAAATCATTAATGAATGATTTTTTTTTTGAATTTTTTTCCGAGAAATGACCTCGATTTTTGAGCCGTACGGCCCTAGGAGGCCAAGAAATTTTTCCTGTGCTTTCGGAGGCTAAATAGGTCAAACTTTATATGATTTCGACTCTCCCAGGCCTTCTGAACGCAATGGCGGAGTTTGTTTTGGCTCAAACAGCACCAAAAAGTAGCGCCTCCTTAGAACTTACAGAAAAAACCCCAGAAAGGCTGTGACTGACTTCTTCGAATCGTGGCTTCAAATATCTTCAAACCAGACAGCAGCAGGGCGGCTCTGATACCATGTAGGAATTGCTATCATGCAAATCCACAGACCCCGAATACACCTGCATGCAAGACCTTGATACAAAGTAGAAGCAAAAAGATGAAAAAGAAGAACTCAGATGTTTGCTCAAAATGTGAGAGCAAAATTATCAACTGAATTAAAAAAACAATTACAAAGTTCAACCTTAAAAAGGTGAATGAAACCCTAAAAGGGAAATACTAGGTTGCACATTATTAATTAAGAATTAATTAATAATGCACCTAAGAGATGCTTAAGCAACTAGAGTAAAAGGAAATAATACTCTAACAGGTTATGCTTCAAACCATCTACATAGAGAATATTATCAGTGTTGTTCTTTCCATCCAATGTGATAACTCCTCTACCAATGATAGGTTTAGGATTGTTATCTCCAAATCTAACCATGCCACCATTGGATTTTTCCAGATGAAAAAATTTGTCTTTATCACCTATCATGTGATGTGAACAACCACTATCTATAATCCAATATGTCCTTATGTCTTCTTGTGAAATCAATGCTAGCTCTTGTTCCTTTTTCTCAATTTTATGATTCATCTCCTTATGCATTTTCTCCATAATAGAAATGAATCCAATTTCATCTTTAGCTGAATCATCATCTGATACTCCATCTCTAGCATAGTAGCATTCCTTTGAATACTTAGGCTTGTAGTCATTTTTGAAACTTTTAGCCCTTGTGGGACACTTCGATGCAAAGTGACCTATCTTATTACATGAAAATAATTTAAATGGAAATTAACCTTCATATTTCCCTTTTCCTTTCTTTTCTCTTTTAGAAATCATAGAAATGAAATCATCTACTACTTTCTCTTCATCATCATCATCAAAATTACCAAAAGTGTTTGTAGATTTCTTACCATGGACTGATGCTTTGAAGGCTGTCTCACTTTTAGGTTCTGTCTTCAATCTTGAAATCTCAAAAGCTAAAATTTTGTTGGTCGAGGTCTCTCTTTTGAAATTTGATGTAAGCTACATGGTCTCATCAAGGATGTTGATCTTGTTTTCATACTCTGTTGTGAGAGTAGTCATCAACTTGTCCATAATATCTTCTTCTGAAATCTCTCCACCATTGTTCTTGATTCCTGCAATTGCTTCATTAATCCTTTGGTTGTAAGCTCTGATGTTTTCTTTAGGTAGCATCTCTAATGCATTGTATCTTTTCTTCCATATTTTTTTGCACGCATTCTTTTCTTGTTTGTCTCCTTCAAACATCTCTTCTAGGTGCTTCCATATCTTGCGGGTTGTGTCTACTTTCTTTATTTCTAAAAACTCACTATTAGACAAGGCATTGATAAGGGCTTCTTTAGCTATTGCATTCTGATAGAACAAATCCTTATGTGTGCTATTAGCATCTTCTTTTGCAAGATCTGCAAGGGAGTGGATCTTAACTTATTTGATTGTTACTTCAAAAACTTCAAAAGCAATGCACTGCAAATGAGTCACCATTTTTTTCTTCCAATCAAGATAGTTCTCTCCATCAAAATTAGGACTTTCTTTTCTGAAGAATGTCATCTGATAAACCTCAAGTTGTTAAACTTTCCTTTTGAGGCACTTGGCTCTAATACAAATTGTTAGGAATAGTCCCAAGAGATAACTAAGAGGGGGGGTGAATCAGTTATCTACAAGTTTCAATTCTTCATTCAATTAAGTATACTTAAGTATTAAACATAAATAGAATGAAAGAACACTTAACACAACATAACAATTTTGGTTACGGGGAAACCCAAATAGATAAAAACCCCAATGGGAATTGACACCCACTAATATTCTACAGTAGTGTATTGTGATCCTTATTAGAAGATTCTTAACCCTATTAGGAGTTGTCTTTACATTACATTTAGTACAGTAGACCTGTTAAGGGTCAGACCCTATTAGGAGTCTTTTACAATTAACCCTATAGGGGTGAGGACGCACTGTCTGAGAGCACACTGCTCAAAGGGGTGAAGGCTACAACCTTCTGAATAATATATATACACTATAGCTAGATTTTGGTGAACTGCACTTTGACCTGTTGTCTAGATTAGTTCCAATGTATAGCTCCAACTCTTTACTTGGTCACATAGACCTTCTGCTGATAGCTCAACACTTCACACACTCTGCTCTGCTCTTTACAATTAACTTTGAACCATGCCTCAGCAATCACAATTGACTAGCTATAAATATCTTTCCTTTAAATGATATAATCAATTCATCCTATTAGAACCACCTTGAAATCATATTAGAGAACCCATAACATACTCCAATAATAATTCTATCATCTCTACTAAGCACACATCACAAACTGGGACCTATCTAAATCAATAAGTGTAGACACACGCTACACACTATCAGCTCTACCAAACTAACTAAAACTTTCTCCTCAAGATGAATTACATCATGCACTCTTAACCAAACATTATTAACTCTTCCTCAATCACTAATCCAAGGATGCATACCGTAATGATAGGTGCAACTCCTGCACCAACATAATCTCTATCAGCTCTTCTGAATAAACATGGGAAACTTTAATTGGTGAATAGAAACTGCATAAATTCACTTATACTGATCATCAAACTCTACATCCATGAATGTAACATCACTAACATGTCTTCATCACATATCCAAATGCACAAGGCTCCATGATGACTATATAGACATTCACTCTCAAAACACTGTCTGTAACTTTTCCAGGAACACTACTGACACAAGCTTCTATATAATTGTTTGTACTCAATATCAACCTCTACATCCATGATATCATGCTAATATAATTTCCATGCTACATATACTAAAATCTCACTGCATTAGTCTTCCATGCATGATGCTTACCATATGTTGTCATCAATGAAAAACATACAGTCAGCACTGGCTTGCTAGCAAATCTCCAACACTTCTCATGTGATCATTTGTAGTCACAATATCTTCCTTGATAGCTTTAGACCAAGTGTCATCTATTGGTTCAATTTATGATATTAATGAAATATGATCTTGAGAAATCCTCCTCCTAGTCTAAACATCCTTGTTCTTGTCACCAATGATCTAATTTTTAGCATGATTTAGTCTTACATATCTTGGTGTATTCAAATTTACCACATGCATTTGTGCTTCCTCTTCTCCACTTGTGTAGGCATCATCATTTGTAGTCACTATGATAATAGGAGCTTGGGTTTGAATGTGTTGTACTTGTCTCTGATTATTATTGTCAATTTTTTCATGAACATCATACCCATTGGCTCTGGATAGATTCTGAAGACTTTCATCCACCTTCACATGATAACTCTCTACTATCTTCTTCAATCTCTTTTTGTAGCACCTATATGCTTTTCTTTTGATAGATTAGCTAAAGAATATACCTTCAACACTCCTTTCATCAAACTTTCCTATGTTCTCATCTCTCTTGATGTAGCATTTACTACAAAAAATTATAAAATACTTGATAGTGGGCACACTACCACACCAAATAAGATGTTTTACCTATTCCTCCTTTGATTTGTACTTTGTTAAGAGTGTATATTACAATGTTGACTACTTATCTCCAAAACATGTGTGGAACATTTCTTTCAAGAATCATGGTCCTAACTGTGTCGAGAATTGGTATATTCTTCCTCTCCACCACTCCATTATTTTGTGGGATCCACGGAGAAGAAAATTGTCTCCTTATTCCATGCATCTCACAAAATGTATTGAAATCACCTGATGTGAATTCACCTCCTCTATCAGATGTCAAGCACTTTACTTTTAGCCATGTCTCATTCTGCACATTGCATGTAATAGAAAGTATTGACTTGCTTGCAAAGATTCTGCAATCTTCAGTTGGCTTTGATGACTTCTGTGCCAGTATGTTGGTCTTTGAATATCCACAGTCAACTCCTACAAAACAATCAATGTGCACACATCCCACCATATACATATATATCCACATCATCAATATTAGGAAAAGGTGTAAGTCTTAACTATCATTCTTGCAAATCCTACAGCTATAGGAGGTAACTACCCAAAACATAGCTTAGGCAAGGAAACATCCATTAACATGTATAGCTATTATATTCACCATTCCTATACATGAATTTAAGTAGATATTATGTCTTTAGAAGTATCCAAATTTCCATCTTATGTCCACGCACATATATAACATATACATAGAAACCATAAGTTCATATGCTTAAAACCATAAATTCATGTCTATGTGCAATCAATTTGTTCTAGAAAGAGGATAAAAAGCACTGAGAAAGATGGCTATTTTGGAAGCCCATCATTATCCCCAACCAAACTATTGTTGGTCCCTAGAAATCATGAAGTTCTAAATCCTGGCATGGACCCTCAAATCACTAGTTGTTCTTTTCCCAGACTCATCATGAACATAATCAAAGTATCCATGAGTTTCTTTGAGTCTTTCCCATCGCTGGACTTCAGTGGCCATGTCATAATCTATTGCACTATCATTCATCACCAACAATGGCTGTAGGAAGAGTGGAGGCTGAAACCTTAATGGAAACTAGTAGTTAAGGAGTTTCCTTCCCAACATAATGTACCATGGAACACTTCTTGTAGCAAGGGTTAGATTCTGTGGTGAGTGAGGTTCCCTTGACTTTAGATCATGTGACATCCTTATCCACCTCTTCTTGGAGGCATTGATTACTATTGCAACATCTCATGAGGAATAATAGTCCCAATCTACAAAAGCTTGTTCTCACACTGGATAGATCTTATTGGCTCCACTAGTGTTTGCTGTGACAAAGCCAATCAAAATATGTTTACCTGGAGTGTTGAACTTTAGGCCTCATCATCAAAGGAGCTGACATTTCTTTTTCTATGTATGGCATAGCCTGATGTTCCCTACTCATCTCCTTCTACATCCAAGACATAACTACTCTTAACTATACATCCCCTACATAGAGGAGTGAATTCCACTCTATGTCATTAGGAACTGCTAGGTTATGTAAGTACAATTCACACAATAGGTTTTTCAGAGTCATTGGAGCAGACTGAAAGGCATAGTAAAATTCATGGGGAGTTGATATAGAAGGATTGAGGCCTTATAAAATTCTTATTAATTTGAAATGAACAAGTTGCTCTTTAAGGAATAATGCATACACCAAAGATGGTGATCTGCATTCCATCAGCTCTAGAATTAATCCTGTAATCTGATCAATCCTCCACTTCAATATCTCAATCTCATCTGATTTCTACTCCAACTAAGAATCCTTCTCACTAATGACTTGTTTCAATTTTTCCTTTTCTAATTTCCATTGTGACTTTTCCCATAAAAACTATTGGTATAAGTTTATCCCTACAGAAAGGGGTGTAGACAAATATAGTGGGGGTAAAGGTTCTTGATTGACTATATCCACCCATCCAGATGTAAATTAAGGAGTTTTAATTGTTTTCTTTGGTGTAGAGGACTTCCCCTTCTACAAAACAATTATCTTTATTACATTTCTTTCCTCACATCAGCTGCTACCTTAGCCAGCGTTTCTAACCTATCCTGACTACTTTGTTGGGGTACTTCTTCAACAATTTTAGTCCCAAAGTTAGGGGTTTCTTCTGAATTCATACTAACATCCAGCCTGATAGAATTATCTACAAATTCCTCTATGTCCTCAGAGTCCTTGTCACTATCAATCAGTATGTAGTTAACTACAAGATTAATCTCTATTTCTAGACTCTGCTCTCTCAATATAGTGTCACTGGCTACAGTTTAATGAAAAAATTCCTCAGGAGAGGAATTTTACAAAGACTCATTTTCTATAGATTCATGCTCTACAGATTTAGAAGACTCAAGGTTAATAATAGGAACAGAAGCTTCAGCATCTTTCTTAGAAAGCCTTCTACTTCTCCTCATAGGGGGTATGGATGAGCTCGGAGGACTCTTTTGTTTGTTTCTTTTAGTGACTACCTCCTCTGCAACTACTTCAGGAGGGTTTTTAGGAATTCTCCTCCCTAGGGGAATGTAGGGTTTCTTCCACATTATCAGTATTATCACTAGGCTAAGGTTCTAATATTTCCTCTTCTAGCTTCATTGTTTTACCCTTATCTTTCCTAGATGTAGACCTGGTCCTTACGGATGGCAAAGATTCAAAAATATTGGGAGCTTTCATACTTTAGTTTTTCTTCCTCTAAGAAGTAGAGGCTCCAACACTGAAAGTTCTTTTTCTAGGTGACCTAGAAATGGAAGGAGAGGCTTCAGGATCATTTTGAATTCTTTAAACAATTTTACGAACCTCGTAGGATGTTTTCTCTCTCTGACCAACACCATGACCTCTAGGGTCGACTACTCTAGGTTCAACCTCATTCATTTGCAAAAATTCTTCCCATGTCCCAACCTTTTGTCTATTCAATTCCCTTTCTACAATTAATTTTATTAAGTAAGGATGTGAAATAGACTGGTTGCTTCTTGACTAGACTACTAAAGCTTCCTTTTTCACAATGTTAAACAAGAAACTGGGAAGATTTACCGGTTTGTTTTCGTGCTGAAGATGACTGAGAATTTTGAAATGCAAAGCATGCAAATACTTGTAGCATCCCTCATAGGTGAAGTAATGAATAAAAAATGTGGCTAGCTAAATTAACTCCAGAGGCAAAGATAATCACCAAGTTCCTTGCTTCCTGTAGATATCTAACTGAGGATTACCATGCAAAATGAACTAGGCTCTTGCTGAACATAGGTTAAAATATTTCACCCATTGTTCACCTTCTTATGGTAAACCAGTCACTTCAGCTACTACATCTTCTATGAATTCAATCTTCAAGCCTTTGACTTCTGCAAACCTATCCTTCAAGGTAGATAAAAATTATAGAGTGACTTCCTCATTAAACCCTTTAAGGCTTAAACAATAATCCAGCCATCCTCTTCTTCTAAACATTTCACAAGTGGATGCATCATCTAGCAAAATCCTATGATCCACTGGCTCATGTCATTGAAGGTCACCTCCCATTGCTACTCTCAAACAAATTTTGAATTCACAAAACTACAATTCCCACAGAGCTCGACAATGGCAAGTCAAGGACCTCAATGCATTACGGAACAATATGTTGCAGAAGAAAAGATGGCATACAAACTACAACTTGATTCATAGAATTAAAGATTTTTTCACAAAATCTAATGATATAAGTTTTGCATAAAATCTCATAATAGCTCACATGTGCCAAGGTTGCCACCCTGAACACGTCATGAAATATCATTAGAAATCAAGATCAGACTTTAATATCTTTAATTCACTTCAAATGTGATGATGCAATCACAAAAGGATAGATCATCAAGTCATGTTGCAAACATAATTCAAAGACAAGAACTTGAATTTTACATGCTAATTTGAAATTTTGAAAATAGAATAGTTTCCCCCCCCCCCGCCAACTAAGTAATGGCATGGGTCCCACCAGGCCAGGTTAAGCAAAAGTGAAAAATTAAAATGACACAAAATCCTAAAAATTAATAAATAAGAATAATATATGTATGAGTATATGTGGCATGAACCTGGAGGTGTTGCAGGAAGAGTTGTTCAAAAAAATGCACCTGCATAATTGAAGTGATGGGATGGGGTGAATGGGTGGAAAAGAGAGAAGGTGAGATGAAAAATTATTATGGAGAAATTATTCCATGAAATGTGAAATATTTATTATTTTGTTCTTGAATGGAATCAAGAATCAGTAGAATCCTGGGTGGAAGACCCAGACTCTTTGGCTACTGGATCGCTTGCTTTAGTTGTTTTCTCAAACTGTTGTAGGAACTCATCACAGCTAATAGGTTTGTGGTAAAGTTTCAGGCAATTCCCATTGATGAGTAACTTGAATTTGATAGGATCAATAGTTGAAAGTTGTACTTCTCCATTGTCAAATATTGATATGATCTCATAAGGCCCAAGCCATCTAGTATGAAATTTCCTAGGTGTGTGTTGGTATCTTGAATCATACAATAGTGCCCAATCTCCTACAAAAAATTTCTTATCACGAATGAACTTATCATGCCATTTTTTTCTTTGCTGCTATATCAACTCCATATTGTGGAGAGAAGACTTTCTATATTCATCCAATCCATTTAATTGCAGTAACCTGTCTTCTTGTGCTTTGGTGATATCTATATCCAGAACTAAGGTGCTACGAAGTGTTTTATGCTAGAACTCAATCGGCATAGAGGCTGATTTTCCATATACCAACTCAAAAGGAGTAAACCCTGTGGTGGTTTTCCATGTGGTGCGGTAAGCCCATATGGCTTCAGGAAGGCCTATAGCCCAATCCTTTTTATGCACAACCACTATTTTAGTGAGAATGGATTCTATTTCCTAGTTTGTGATTTTAGCTTGGCCATTGGCCTGAGGATGATAGGGTGAAGATTTTCCATGACGCACCATGTACTCCTGCATCAACTCTATGATAAGGTTAGAGGTGAATTGTGCCCCTTGATCTATGACAATTTCCCTTGGTACTCCAAATCTAGTGAATATGCATTCATAAAGAAACTTAGCAACTTTGTGATCTCTGGCATGTCTCATAGCTTTGGCTTCAACCCATTTTGTTGCATAGTCAGTACATACTAAGATGTAAGACTTCCCATGAGAATAGGGCTCAATGGGTCCAACCAAATCAATACCCCAATTGTAAAAGGGTGTGACAACTACCTATGGCTACAGGGGCATTTCATCAAAGTTTATGGGACATCCCATACGTTGGCACCTATCATAGTGCTGAGTATGTTTTGTTGCATCCTTATGCAAAGTAGCCCAGTGGTATCTGGTTGTCAAAATTTTGTAGGTTGTCCTCTTTGTGGCAAAATGTCCTCCGCATGGCTCATCATGGCATGCCCAAAGGATGTCATAAGTTTCATCCTCTCGAACACATCACCTTGTGACCTGGTCTAGTCCTGTATAAAACATGAAGCATGATATCCAAGAGAAGTTAAAAAACTTCTCAACCAATAGATGGTGCTATTTAGGAGAGAAGTGAGGTGGTGTTCTCCTTGTAGCAAGGTAGTTGGCTAAGTCTGCATACCATGGATTAAAAGAATCAATATAAAACAAGTGCTCATCAGGGAAGCTATCGCCAATTGCTGCAAGATCATCTAGCACTTGCAATCGTGACAAGAAATTGGCCACTACATTAGCCTTTCCTAGTTTCTCTATTATCTTTACATCAAATTCCTACATGAGGAGTAACCAACATGCTAATCTACCACTAATGGAAGGTTTATTCATTAAGTACTTGATAGCTAAATGATTACTATAAAAAAATACTTCATAGCTTGTGATGTAGTGCCTAAATTTGTTTAGTGCATAAAAAACTGCTAACAACTCTTTTTCAGTAACAGTATAATTTAGTTTTGCTCCTTGCAAATTTTTACTAATATAGTAAATTGCATGTTCAATAATACCTTCCTTTTGTCCCAGAACTACTCCAATAGCATAGTCAGATGCATCTATGTGGATATGGAATGGAATTTTCCAATCAGGTCCTTTGAGAATAAGTGTTGTTGTTAGAACACCTTTCAACTTCTAGAATGATGCTTCACATTCCTCTATCTGTGAAAATTCAGCTTCTTTCTTCAACAAGTTATATAATGGTGCTACAAGTTGGCTAAAGTCTTTTATGAACCTTCTGTAGTAATCAGCATGGCCAAGGAAACTCTTGACATCCTTCTGCTTAACCGATGTGGGAAGTGTGTTGATAACTACAATTTTTGCAGGGTCAACCTGAATTCCAAAAGATGAAAGGTAGTGTCCCAGGACTACTCCCTCCTCCATCATCATATAGCACTTCTCACTGTTAAGAGAGAGATTATAATCTTGACATCTCTTAAGGACCTTTTCCAAGTTAGCTTGTGCTTCTTCAAATGTGGTTCCATGAGTTGTAAAGTCATCCATATAAATTTCAACACAATCAACAGCAATGTTAGAGAAAATACCCAACACTGCTCTCTAGAAAGTAGAAAGGGCATTACACAATCCAAATGGCAAGACTGAATAAGAAAAGGCTCCCCAAGGATGGGTAAATGTTGTCTTGTCTTGGTCTTCTCATGATATTTGTATCTAATTATACCCACTAAAGCCATCTAGAAATGAAAAGTACTTTTTACCCGCAAGATTATCAAGCACTTGGTCAATGAAAGGTAGTGGAAAGTGATCCTTCTTAGTGGCTTTGTTAAGTTCTCTATAGTCAACATAGACTCTCCACTTTCCCCTTTTCTTTGGAACAATTACAACCCATTGACTGTCAGAAATAGGATAAATGAAACCTACTCTAAGAAGCTTCTACAACTCGGTCTTAACTATGTCTGTTAAAGCAGGGTTAATTCTTCTTTGAGCTAGCCTTACTGGCTTGTATTATGGGCTTATATATATTCTATGAGTACAAAGTTTTGGATCTATCCCTTTCATGTCAGTGTAATCCCATGCAAAGGCTTGCTGACTATCCTGTAAAAGCTTGAGAAGACTAGAGATTTGAGATTCAGTGAGGCTTTTATTAACATTCAACTCCTTTCCTAAAATAATTTCAACTCTCTTAACTTTTTCTAACATTTGGACTTCTTCTATGGATGGATACTTTATCTCATGGGGTAGCAAGGTGTGAAGATAATCAAGTGATATAGGAAGCTGAGATGTGGTTTGCATGGGCATTATTATTTGAAGGGAACAATTTGGATCATCACAAGATGACTCCTCAGAACCATATTGGGTGGTAAAGTTTGCTGCTAGTATATCATCTTCTTCTTGTGATACCATGAATGGATTCCTCTCGATGACCATGAGTTTTTTCACAAAATTTGCTTCAAGGGAAGCATCTCCTAAGTCTAGCTAGACAACTTGATCAAGTTCACTTTGGGGTTTTTCTGGAGGATACGAAGTTAACTTCTTGGTATTTATTCCATCTGATATGGTCATCTTTCCTGAATGGCATGCAATGCAAGCATCAGCTATGGCTAGCCAAGGTCATCCTAAGATTAATGGATATCCTCCTAGGGTGTCTTTGGGTGACAAGACTATGAAATTTGAAGGCTAATCTAAGGAATCCAAAGTAACAACAATATCTTCAACCATACCATCAAGCTTGACTATGGAATTATTAGCTAACTGTAATATTGTTGGTGTGTCCCGCAAACCAATGATACTAAGTTTCAGCAAAACTTCCCTAGTCATAACATTGATTGATGCTCCCAAGTCAATTAGAACATTCTAAATTTTCATACCATTAATGTAAATGGTTACCACTGGACTTCTTGGATCTAAATACTTAGGCATGAAAACTTTTCTTAGCATGAGATTAGAGAGCTAGCCTAAGACATGGATAGTATCGGGGTCTTTCTTTTTCCTTCTAGGTTGTTTGATACAGGTTTCTTTAATTGCTTTGGTATAGACTAGAATTTCTTTAAGGGCATCCAACAAGGGAATTTGCACTGTCATTTTCTTGAGCTAATCAATCAAATCAATTGCTACATGATTTTCTTTTGGAGGAACTTCCTAAGACAATCTTTGCAGATAAGGAG
The DNA here is from genome assembly GCA_027943335.1 of Chamaecyparis obtusa. Taxonomy (NCBI): domain Eukaryota; kingdom Viridiplantae; phylum Streptophyta; class Pinopsida; order Cupressales; family Cupressaceae; genus Chamaecyparis; species Chamaecyparis obtusa. The sequence continues at coordinate 2,152,260 of BSBK01006985.1, read as the reverse complement.
GATTCTTAGGTACTGGTGCAGTTTGAACAATAGGTGGAACATCAATAGGCTGGTTCATAGGTATGTCCTTGGCATTAGGAATTTTAGTTATTATTGGCTCCTTGGGTGTAGGAAGTGTAGTTCATGATCTAAGATGTATATCATTTACATGCAAGGAATAAGCTTGTTGCTTATTATTAGGATTTGGAGTTGGCTGAGTAGGAAGTTGAGTTGGCTTTTGAGGGTTTCTATTTGCTATAGGAGGTGGTGGCATAATAGCTTGCTACTGAGATGGGGGCATTATTGCTTGTTGCTAATTAGGCTGATTGGGTCCCCACTAAGGTTGTGGTTGCCAATTACCATGAGGTGGCCATTAGCTATTCTGCTGCGGCTGCTAATAGGATTTATACTACTGTTGGTATGGGTTAAATGGTGGTTTCTACGAATAGGCTTGGTTATAGTAAGACTGTTGATTGGACCAGTTGTGATTCCAATTTTGACCCTAAGAAGCAAAATTTTGGGGGTTTTGGTTTGGCCAATAGCTATTATTATTATAACCAAAATTATTCAGTGGGTCCAAAGGCATACCTTGTCTTTGAGCCCATGGATGCCTTTGAGCAACATAGAAAACTTCTCCATTCTCCTCATCTATGGCTTTGAACTCAGTGGGCATTGGGTTGATGTCCATAGATGCAACCATCTTACATTTACAGTTTCTCTTCTTTTCTCTACAATGAGAACAAAACTCAGCAAGCATAGCATCTAAATCTTCTTACTTCCTCCTCGCTTGCATACTATCCAGCTGAGTGGCAACATCATTAATGATGTCTTTTTTGAAGTTAGATAGCAAATTAGATAGCTCCATTTTGGATACTCCTGAACCACCATTGGACTTATGCAGTAGGTCTCTAACTCCCCTACCCTTCTTCAAAGTGGCCCTTGAATAATTTTGACATATATTCTTTATGTCAACCCAACCTTTTTGTGTGATATCTCCTCCCACCATTAGGTCTAGAGCCTCAATGCTTCCATCATTCACACCCTTTAGGAAGAGGTGTTTCTAAGATGCCTCATTTAGTCAATGTTGTGTATTACACTGTAGGTTGAACATGAATTTGGATACATAATCCTCTGAGGTTTCATCCTCCTTTTGAGACATTTTAAAAATGTCATCACCTTTCAAATCTTGACCTTTATAGTACTCTTTGTACTTCAAAAGAAACATAGTGAGCATGGCATTCCAATCTGCTACAACATTAGCACCCAACCCAATGAACCATCTCAAAGAAGCTTCTTTTAGAGTTGATGGAAACAACTTCAGCTTGTGGGCATCAGTGGTATAGTCATAACTCTGAAAAAGAATATCAAATTCAAAGAGAAAGGTCTCAGGGTCTTCTATAAGGAGGCCATAGAATTTGGGAAGTGCAGCAGTAGGTATATTCTTCAAATTTTGGTTACCTTTTTGTTGAGGTATAGGAAAAGGAAAGGGAGCCTGAGCATCCATTCTGGGAGAACCTGGTGGTGGTGGCTGATATATAATAAGAGCAAGTGGGTTGTCTTGGTATTCAGGTTTAGCAAATAGGTCATTCAAATGTAGTGATTCCTCATATGATGAAGAGCATATGTCTTCCTGAGCATCAGCAAATGGGTTTTCAAAGGGTTCTTCTTCTTCATTCTCACTTTGGGGTTCTTCAACTTGAGGATTGAATAAATCAAATGGTTCTCCTTGGTAGTTACAGGGAAGAAATCTCCCAAGATGATATCTCCTTCTATGCATAAAATGCCTACTTAGTTACTAGAGTAAAACCAAGAATTCAACTACAAGGATAAGTTTGAATTAACACCATCCCTGGCAACAACACCAAAAATGCTTGGCCAAATAATAGAATCAGAAACCTAGAGCAATGGACTACCTATTTCAGGATTGGGCACCCCAAATGATTCCTAAATGAATTATTTGGTCTCATTTAATTATCGACCAAGGCTGTAAACTTCGAATGGCATTTACAAAGTATATGCTTCAAACCTTCTCTTTCTAAGTCTATCTAAGGAATTCAAATGCTTATGCTTCAAGAAAACTATACTAAAACTAGTAAGCAAATGTATTCTAATCAAAGCAAGAAATTGCAGTTAGGAACTACTCCAACTAACTATGTTGTAGGAACAGGCTACAAATTCTGATATTAGTAGCTGCAAGAATAGTAGAGTTCTAATACATATAAATGAATAGGAAAATGAACTCTACACTAACAGAACAATTCACTCATCAAGTGGGCCCCCTTGAATGAGTGAATGAGAAGTACAATCAAGATGAAAGATGAAAACTTGAATTGAACATTCTATTCATCCATAAAATGATTACACTTGATTGAAACAGTATGCAAGAGTTCTATTAAAAACCAGTTTGTTTGACTAACTCCAAAAGAGTCACAACAATTGATTATTTAAAAGGAAGCTACAACTATCTCCTAAACCTGCGATCACTTCATAAATGAGGATTAGTTACAACTCATAAAGTTTCACAATAGAAACATTATTGACCATGAATAATCTTGGAATATAGCACACACTAAATCTACGCATTGCATGCAATAGAAAGTATTGACTTTCTTGTGAAGATTCTACAATCTTTGGTTGGCTTTGATGACTTCTACACCAGTATGTTGGTCTTTGAATATCCATAGTCAACTCCTACAAAACAATCAATGTGCACACATCCAACCATATACATATATATCCACATCATCAATATTAGGAAAAGGTATAAGTCTTAACTATCACTCTTGCAAATCCTACAGCTATAGGAGGTAACTACCCAAAACATAGCTTAGGCAAGGAAACATCCATTAACATGTATAGCTATTATATTCACCATTCCTGTCCATGAATTTAAGCAAATATTATGTCTTTAGAAGTATCCACATTTCAATCTTATGTTCACACACATATATAACATATACATAGAAACCATAAGTTCATATGCTTAAAACCATAAATTCATGTCTATGTGCAATCAATTTGTTCTAGAAAGAGGATAAAAAGAACTGAGAAAGATGGCTATTTTAGAAGCCCATCACTTGGAATCATCTATTTTAATATAAATGAAAGAACTAGCAGGCTTACAATCATCAGAATTAGTACCTTCTTCATTGACAAAAATGAATGAGCTAGTAGGTGTAGAATCTACAAATTTAGTATCCTCATCTTTGACAAAAAAGAAACTAAATTCATCATCATCCTTATCAACTATCATAGATTCATCATCATTAATACCTTCATCATCACTATCAGCATCAAAGTAACATTTTTTCACAACAATAGGTATACTCTTCCATTTAGCCATTCTTTCTGGACATTTAGAAGAAAAGTGTCCTATCTTACTCTATGTAAAACATTTGAGAGATAATTTTCCTCTCTACTTACTAGTAGTTTCCCTAATAGTTTGAACTCTCTTTGACATCAGTGCCTCCAACCTTTCAAGCTCTCTTCTTCTTCTTCCCTATGTCTCATTTCCCTCTCAATTCTTTCCCTCCATTTGTTTGGGTGTCTTATACTTGATTCTAATCTCTGCATGTCCTTCCTAGGTACACTTTCTTTGAATATAGTCTCAACCTTAGGTAGTGCATCACTAAAAGAACTCAATTCAAAGGTAGTAAGCTTACCAAAAAACTTGTCTCTTGTTACATCTCTCACTATCCTAATTTCCTCAATGGTTGCAACTTTCTTTTTCAACAATTTCATCTTCCTCTAAGTTACCTTCAACACATTTGATAGCAGTCACAAACTCATTAACCCTAAGCATGTATGAAGAAAAATTGTCATCTTCACTCATCTTCATAGTTTCATACTTACCCTTCAAGCTCTATAACTTACAAACCTTCACTTCTCAATCTCATTCATGCAAGGCCCTTAGCTTTTCCCATATCTCATTAGTTGTCTCCAATTACATGATATTGGTCATTTCGTCATCAGTCAATGTGCTCAATAAGGCTTCCTTTTCCCTAATATTCAATTTAGCATCCATGATCTCCTCTAGTGTAGTAGGGTTTGTAGGAGGATTTTAAGATTTATTTTTAACCTTCCAATAGTCTTCATCAATGCATCTGAGATGAACTATCATGCATTTCTTTCAAAATTTGTAGTGGGATCCATCAAACCTAGGATTGTCCTTCTTGTATGCTTCCATCTTTGGATCTCCCTCAAGCTATTGAACTTCCTTCAAGGGACATAGCTCTAATACCAATTGTTGGAAATAAGGTAACAATCAACTAAGAGGGGAGGGGGGGTGAATTTATTGCACCCAAAAACTTTAACCCTCTAAAACCCTTAAACACTTAAACCTTAAAACTTAAAACCCTTATGCATGTAACCTTTAAATTTGGTTTATAATGATGTAATAAATTAAACACAAATTAGAAAACATCCACCACATAAAAATAATTTTTTTTGTCGTGGAAACCCAAATTAGGCTGAAAACCATGGTGGGACTTGAACCCACAATAAGACTAATACCTTTCTAGAAGTATAAGATTATTACATATGAAGAATGCACATGCATTTAGGTGCACTACCTAGAGCTCACCACTCAATTGGCCTTAGGCACCAACCCCAAGGATGACTCATTGTCTTACAAACACAAAATCTGGCCACAATCTACTGAATTCATGAATTGTATATTGGCATCTATCTATGCCTTGATCAGTTCCATTGAAGTATAACTAGATCTCTATTGCAATTCTCTCTAACTCCTTCAAATGAGAAATTCAATTCTCTTTAACTAGATCTACACAATTTCTTCACAAGAAATTCCTAGCATTTGTGATCAATCCTTTACATATGCAACACAAAGTTTTACCCTAATTCATCAACCCTTATATCAATAATACATCATAAAAAACCTAACTTTCAATCTCCATCTCACTATGCCAAAACTAATAATCCTAGTCAAAGAGACTTTGATCCATCATGAATTGGTTCATCATAATCACCTTGAGATCATAACACTTCCTCAAAATGTTTTACCGATCACCCTAAAATATTTTATTGATCAAGTCGGCCAGAATATAAGAAAACTTAACACCAACTTGAATTTACCTCCAAATCACATCACCTTGATCAATGTAGACTGACAACTCATCAAGCACATAATTCAAGAATATCCTTAGGCATCATGAAGCTCAAACAAACAATCAAATCCATCATAGTTAAGGGATTTTCCAATATTCCATGCCACCCTCAAGAATACTGCTACCTTCCTTCATAACACTTGAAAATGCCTTATGCTTAAAAATGCCTTATGGACTTTCAAAATCATAAACCCTTTGAATGGAAGACACATCGCCATGTCTTGAACACATTCCCAACTACACAACCAAAGATCTCAACTTGTGTACATGAACAAAGCCAATCTCTACAACTCTGATACAAAGGTAGATAGTAAAATAACTAGTCATCAATTATGATCTCATAGCCAACTCAAATCATCATGTCAACACATGAAACTTTACATGAACATAGTAGACAACCTCTACAACATCCTCTAAGGTGCACAACTTGTCATCTTCAATATCCTTCCTTTTCCATTTCTCTGAACATACTATTCCTCTAGTATAACTATATAACAAACATGTTGACATCAATGAAAACATATACAAACTTGCCGACAATGTGTACTTTGAAAGAGGTGAATTTCTCCCACATTGGTCAGTTTGGCAACAAAATTGCAAATTAGATTACTAACAGTGGAGTATTTATTAAGAGAAGTACAAGCTCAAGCTCTAAAGATTGTATGAGTGGATTCCCCACGGAAGCTTTACTATTTTTGGTTGAGGACAATGGTGCTATGATTTTAGATTAGCTCATCATTCTTATCTAGTTCTCGATCTTCTAAGGAGAAGTTTAGTGAAAATTTACTTAGATTGAATGGTCGGTTTTCTATAATGTCTTCTCTATTGAAATGTGTCTATAATATAACTGGATTATGACTTCTCCATTGAATTGGGTTTGTAATACATCTGGACTACATCTTTTCTATTGAATTGGGTTTGCAATAATTAAAATAATTAGAAATCTACCATCGTAAGTACCTAGTTATACTCGGTAGTACATATATCATTATGTCTAAATCCTCAAATCTGGATTCTGTATGATTATGTATTTTTCTCCATAATGTCAACTACAATAATACACAGTGGAGCAGATTATGCAGCCTAATTCTTGTAGAGTCCTACTCTGATTTAAAATTCCAGCTTTGTTGAATAATAGGTTTGTGTTGTTGAGCTACAAACTTAGTAATACATGATTTATTTTCTTTGCTAAATAAATCTAGCCTTTACATATGGGAAAGTGATTTTCCTTTTTGCAGTCTAAGGCTTTATGAACAAACTTGCCACAATAAAAAAACTTACCACTTAAATTCTAAGGTTTAGATCATCTTACCAAAGTCTTCTTGGTCTTGTTCCTCTTCTTGGCTTTACTCTTCTTCTTAGCCTTTTCCTTATGTTCTTTAACATTGTTCTTCTTCTTTTCCTTGTTATTTTTTCTTTTATCTTTAGGCTTGTCTTGTTTAAACTTAGAGAATTCTCCTTTCAAGGGTCTAACACCATTTTTCTCTCTTTCAAGAAATGCCTCAAGTTTGGCTACTCTGATCTTGAGCTTCTCCACATGGTCATTTGTAGTCACAATTTCTTCCTTGTCAACTTTAGACCAGGCGTCATCTATTGGCTCAACTTATGATATTAGGGAAATTTGATCTTGAGCAATCCTTATCCTGGTCTAAACATCCTTGTTCTTGTCACCAATGATCTAACTTTTAGCATGATTTAGCCTTACATATCTTGGTATCTTCTGCTTTACCACATGCCTTTGTGCTTCCTCTTCTCCACTTGTGTAGGCATCATCATTTGCAGTCACTATGATAATAAGAGCTTGAGTTTGAACCTATTGTACTTGTCTCTAATTATTATTGTCAATTTGTTCACCAAATTCATACCCATTGGATCTGGATAGATTCTAAAGACTTTCATCCACCTTCACATGAGCACTCTCTACTATCTTCTTCAATCTCTTTTTGTAGTACACTTATATGCTTTTCTTTTGGTAGAGTAACCAAAGAATATACCTTCATCACTCCTTGCATCAAATTTCCTATGTCCCCATCTCTCTTGATGTAGCATTTACTACCAAAAATTATAAAATACTTGACAGTAGCACACTACCACACCAAAGCTCATAAGGTGTTTTAGCTATTCCTCCTTTGATTTGTACTCTGTTAAGAGTTTCTACTGCAATGTTGACTACTTCTCTCCAAAATATATTTGGAACATTCCTTTCAAGAATCACAGTCCTAGCAGTGTCTAGAACTAATCTATTCTTTCTCTCCACCACTTCATTCTATTGTGGGGTTCGTGGAGAAGAAAATTGTCTCCTTATTCTATGCATCTCACAAAATGTATTGAAATCACCTAATGTGAATTCACCTCCTCTATCAAATCTCAAGCACTTTACTTTTAATCCTATCTTATTCTCAACCATAAACTTGAAGATCTTAAAATTGTTAAAGGCTTCAAACCTTTTAAGAAAGTTACCCATACCATTTTGAGAAATCATCAATGAGAAACATAAAGTATTTTTTAACTTGAAAACTTCTTGTTTTAGGAGGATCACACAAGTCAGTATGAACAAGATCTAATAGATCATTAGAGTTTTCAGATTTAGAATGAAAAGTAACTCTTGTTTGCTTACCCAATTGGTGTGGCTTGTAAGGAGTAGAACAGTGCTTAGGAAAATTAAATCAAGTTTCATAAACTCATCTAGACTTCAAATATGCAGGGGGAATTGGAAAAAACTTAATACTTTAGGGGTATAATTATTTTGGACAATTGAGAATTGTTGAGATCAAGACTTCCTCTATCACCACTCATGTTTTAGATTTGAATCAGATTCTTGTTTGATTATGAATGAACAAAATCTCCCTACATATGCCCAATTATGAATAGTGATGAAAATGTTGAAGTAGTTGTAATAGTCACATATAACTTGCCTATATAAAATTTATAGTATATAAAGGTATAGAAAGATTTAACTTGTTTAAAAGTGCAATACTCAACTTGTTTGTCAGCACAACCACTGAAAATCTCTTGGCATAGAAAATAACAGTCCACTAGAAAATATAAGTAGCATAGTCCACCTTCCAGTTCCAATAAGTAAGTTTCTACAAATAATACCGATCATGGAAAGACCCTCAAATTGATGACACAACTTCAAACAATGAGAAAGGAAACACACAAAAGTGACTTCAACAATTTGTCATTTTCAAGTCTGTGGTCACTTATAAATAATAGAAGTATTGTTATTTGTGAAGTCCTTTCATTTTTCTATTTGATCAGCATCAATCAACCAGTAGAGTATCTTAACAGTCTTATCACTTGGAACACAGCCTTGCTTCAGCATTTGATACATTAAAAAGGAATTTTTTCCCAAGTCACATCTTTTGCAGGCACCACAAAATATGTGTATAACATGTGTAGTATATAAAATCATTTGGAACCAAATTTTTTGCTCTCATTTCATCTAATATTGATAGAGCAATATCAATTTTTTCTTCCTTGCATAATGTATCAATTAGCGTGGTATAGGTTACAACCTCTGGAATAATGCCAATCATTTCCATACTTTTAAAAAGCTTGAAAGCCTCATCCATTTCACCAATTTTACAATAACCATTAATCAAATAGTTATAAGACATTACATTAGGAGCCATGCCTACATGAAATATCTTATTCATTAATAGATGTGCACTAGAAAGATTGTTTTTTTTACACGGACCATCAATGATTTTGTTGCATGTGGATTGATCATATTTTATACTCTTTATTCTCATTTTGTCTAACATTTGAACTACCATGCTCATGTTTCCTATCCTATAGAATGCATATATTAGAATATTATTAGAATATTATACGTTACCACATTAGGAAGACATCTATTGTCTTCCACTTGAAAAAAAACTCTGAATGCCTCCCTTACTCTGTTACTTTGATAGAAACCAGCAATTAGAGAGCTGTACATAACAACATCTGGTTGCAAACCCTTTCTCAACATGTTTTGAAAACAATCGCAAGCCTTGTCTAGCTTGCCATGTTTACAAAGGACATCAATAACTGTACAAAATGCCACATGATCAGGAAAAGGACCAAACTCTATCATTTGTACAAACAAATTGTAAGCATCCTCTTAATCGACAATCAGGGTTCGCAACAAGGCTTAACCACCTCCTATGTCTTCTATAAGTTTAGTGGTTGTATCGGGCATTAATAGGTCAATCTTTTGGTGCAATGACAATCGCTGCTTTTAACATGTGGTATCAAAGCTTTGTCACTAGTTCAAATCCATGCAAGCCATGACGAGTGACGCTAGGAGGGGGATTTTTGGCAGTGGGCCAGTGTCCCTCATAGGGTTCACGACATGGCTTAACCGCCTCCTGTGTCTTCTATAAGTCTAGTGGTTGTATCAGGCATTAAAAAGTTAATCTTTTGGTGCAACGAAAACCACTAATTGTAACAAGAACTCTCACCCTTCTTCTCTAGAGGTGTGAATTTGACCCTTCTTATTGAGCATTTTCCTTAGTATAGGTTATTCTCTAGTTAGCACCTTTTGTGCTGACTAAGTGTTGTTGGTGGCCCGATAATCTATTGGGTACTACTTTTGTAATGGGTCAACCCCCTTATTTTTTGCTTCTTTTTAATCAAAAAAAATTATAGTACATCATTAAGCTTAGAGCTTCACAAATCAATAGTATCAATTCTATAAGAATAATGAGACAAAACAAAAGAAATTTGATCTCTATTCCAAACCCTAAATATATATTCCAAGGAGTCCCATGGAATTTCTAATATTTTCCCATGAATCATTAAGTAAAATAATGGGACTAAAAGGGTGCTCAACTTCTCTTTGTAAAATTGTAATTCTCAAGCCTTATGTGTGAAGCCTTCAAAAATAGAATGTAATTCCTCTTATAATTCATTTTTCACTATTATACCATGATTTATCATTAAAAAAATTCCAATAACTCACCCATGAAGCACTAACTACTCTTATACACTCTTGCATGTAAATATAATTAGTGAGTCAATGTTAGTCCAATTTTGATAAGTAAACCCAAAATTAATGGATCTTACAAATGACATAAGGAAAATGATGTGGTTGATATTGCTAACTATAGAATCTCATTTCAAGAAAGTGGGGCCTCTTTTCCTACAATGTTATGAATTTCAACTAATTTGACTAGAGCTATGACCTAAAAAGGTGTAAAACACATTGAGTATTGTAGTCCTAATGATCTTTTTCTTGTACATATTACAAAATAATAAGGGGATTATTGATAATGAATTTAAATTATAGGAGTTTCTCCTCAAAACTAATTCACACCATCCAAAATCCTATATGCTAATGAGTCTTGTCAAAACATATATAACATTCACTAATTTATCACCTTATCAACCACAATTTACTTATTCTAGAGAGTATCATGAATAAAGTGATAATATATATGAATATGTTTTATTTGTACATGAAGGTGATTTTTTTTTAACTTGATTGTACTACTCTCATCACAATGGATATTTGAATGTACTATTATTATGTGCTTTTGACTACTCATGCTTGTGTATATTTTCCCTAATAGCTAACTATTGATAATAGATATGACACCTATAATAAATCAACTTGTTTGAAAATTAAAACTTGTTATAAGACATATTGTTATACGAGACCTTATATTGTATATCCAATACACAAAATATATTATGCTTACTTATAATTTATGGAATTATTATTATTCATGTTTTGGAACATTCATCATAGTTGGGACTTTTATGCACTCCATTAATCCTATTTTATATGACCAAACTTCTCTAAAGAATTTGATTTATTTTATCATACTTATGTTTGACAGGCTTCCCTTTGTAATTTTATGACCTCATTTTTTTAACAATTTACTATGTAATAATACACTGAATCGTATACTGCTTCTAAATGTCTTAAGCATGTTGCTTCCAAATGTCTTAAGTATCAAAGATAAAATGATGAATTGATGAAACTATAAGAAACATTATCTATTGTGCAATCTCCAAAGATGTTCATCAAGAAAAGCACAAATTGAGGTTACCACCTAACAATTGTAATGAACCTTTAATTACTTAGAGCTTATTAAATTTTTATATTTTATTCAATTCACAACATATCACAATTTTCTACTACATAATCATATTTATTTCCGTAAAGGCAGTGATTGTTTGAGAGGGTTAAGAATTAATTCTGTGGGAGAAGCCCAATGCATGATTGGGAAAATAGCACTTTTTTATAAATAGTTTTTTCGATTTATAATTTTTTTTATTGTTGCTACAATCAAACCAAGCTTTCCAGTATCAAAATAAAATTTCATTATAAGCAACATTAAAGTAGCATACAATTGGTCAAAACTACAAGCGTAAATTCTACTTTCACCTTGGTTGTATAATCTAAATGACAGCAACCCGCAAAGCATAGACTACAAAGTTGTTCAATGTCAAAGATCAAAGCATGATTTCTTACAGGCTGTGGCTAGTAAGGAATAGAATAGTGCTTAGGAAAATTATGTCAAGTTTTATAGAATCATCTAGACTTCAAATATGCATGTAGAATTGGAAAAATGGATACTTAGGATATAATCATTTTGGATAGACTGATTTGCCTGTAGCGTAGAAGAACGAGTACAATTGAGAATTATTGAGATCTAGACTGTCAGTTTGTCACTACTCATTTTTTGTATTTGATTCAGTTTCTTTGTAGTATATGAAGATATGGAACGATTAAACTTATTTTGAAGTGCAATACTCAACTTTCATGTCAGTGCAACCATTGAAAATCTTTTAGCATAGTAAAGAACAGTCTATTAGAAAATAAAAAAATGATAGTCCACCATTTGTTTTTTATTTGATTGTGTGGTATCAATGTTTTAGATCACATTCTGTAATCTATTATCAGAATGAGAGAATGTAGAATATGAATACTTGCAAACATTTTAGTTTACACACTGTAATAATGTTAATATAACATATATCAAACATTTCTTAGTGCACCTCTATTGTATGGAGAAGCTGGTACAAAGATATAAAACATAATAAATATTTTTCATTATCTTTTACTTTTATTAAAAGAAAGTATTATTTGTTTGTTGGAGGGTAGAAACTTTAAATCCATATCATGCTATATTTTGGTCATACCAATCATAGAAAGAACCTCAAATTGATTACACAATGACTTCAACAATGTGTCACTTTTGAGTCCATGACCCCTTATAATTATAAATAATAAAAGGATTGTGATTTGTAAAGTCTTTTAATTTTTCTATGTGACCAACATCAATCAGCCAACAAAGTGTCTTAACAGTCCTATCACTTGGAACACAGCCTTGTTTCTGCATTTGATCTATAAAAAAAAAATGGTTTTTCCCAAGTCGCGTCTTTTGTAGACAGCATCAAATAATGAGTTGTATGTGATCTCATTTGGAACCAAACCTTTTTCTTTCATTTCATCTAACATTGATAAAGCAATATCAAGTTTATCTTCTTTGCATAATGTGTCAATCAGCATGCTATAGGTTACAACATTCAGCGTAATGCTAATCCTTTCCATACTTTTAAAAAGCTTGAAAGCCTCATCCATTTCACCAAGTTTACAATAACCATTAATCAAAGAACTATATGTTACAACATCTCGAGTAATGCCAATCATTTCCATACTTTTAAAAACTTGAAAGCCTCATCCATTTCACCAATTTTACAATAACCATTAATCAAAGAGTTATAGGTTACCATAGCTTGAGTAATGTCAATCATTTCCATACTTTTAAAAATCTTGAAAGCCTCATCCATTTCACCAATTTTACACTAACCATTAATCAAAGAGTTATAGGTTACATCATTTGGAGTAATGCCAATCATTTCCATACTTTTAAACAGCTTGAAAGCCTCATCCATTTCACCAATTTTACAATGACCATTAATCAAAGAACTATAAGCCATTACATTAGGAGCCATACCTTCATCAAGTATCTTATTCATTAGTAGATGTGCACTAGCAAGATTACCTGCTTTACACAGACCATCAATGATTGTGTTGCATGTCACTTCATCATGTTTTATACCCTTTATTGTCATTTTGTCTAACATTTGAAATGTCATTCTCATGTTTCCTATCCTACAGAATGCACATTTTAGAGTAGTATACATTACCACATTAGGACTTAGACATCCTTTGTCTTCCATTTGAAAAAAAGTGTGAATGTCTCTCTTACCCTATTACGCTGATAGAAACCAGCAATCATAGAGTTGTATGTAATAATATCTAGTTGCAAACCTTTTTTCAACATATTTTGAAAATAATCACAAGCCTTGTCCAGCTTGCCATGTTTGCAAAGTCCATCAATAACTATACAAAAATGTCACATGATCGGGAAAAGGACCAAACTCTATCATTTGTACAAAAAAATTGTAAGCATCCTCTATTCTTCCAACCTTGAAGAAGCCATCAATCAAGCTAGTATAAGTGCAAGTGTTAGGAAATAACCATCTTTTATCATTTTGCATACGAAAGCCAGAGCTTCATTTACTCTTTCTACTTTGAAGAAATGATCAATTAGAATGTTATACACAATAATATCTGGAAAACAATGAAAACGTTTCATTCCAACTAATAAACCTAGAACTTCATCTTCCCTATCCACCTTGCAAAGACCATTGATTAGGGCACTATAGGAAATAATATTCGGTAAAATACCATCTTGTATCACTTACGCTACAAATACTAAAGCTTCATCTACCCTACCTTTCTTGCAAAGAGCTTCAATTAGGATTTTGTAAGTAAAAATATTAGGAAAATAAAGGCTACTCCTCATTTGGTCCAAGAGCACTAGTGCTTCCTCAATTTTACCCAATGTACATAAAGTCTTTATGATATTGTTGTAAGTGATGAAATTTGGATGGAGGAGGAGTCTCCAAAAGAAACAGGTGATCTTGGGTTCAATGGGTCTGGTCCATAGTGAGCTGAAATGCTTGTTCCAGTTAGAAATAGGAGAGTCAAGGTGCCATTTTTGGTTAGCATGGGAGGCAATGTCTGTGGAGTGGGTGAGGAGGCAATAGATGTATCTGGACTTGATATGAGGCAATAGGGAGTTGTCTGGCCATCGTAGCTAGAATGCAAAACTATCAGGATTACAACACCTATTCACTGGTCCCAGGGTGCTAAGAGCTGAAGAAAGAATGCCATATGTTCTGCTTTGAGAGTTTGGGATATCAAATGCTAAAGCTATCTCTTCCCAAGGGATCAATCTACCCTCCTTCAACACATCATGGAAGCTGATAATTCCTTTCTCTGCCCACTTCATAGAAAAGCACCCTTGGATTAATGCAAGAGGCTTATCTTTATGCCTCATATTCCACCATAGAGACTTACGATTCCACACTATCCCATGTCTTTCAAATGGTCCATTATTGCTTAGGAATCCCCTTACATACTTCCAAAATTTCCATATAGCTTTGAACACATTCGACCCTTGGACTTCAATATTATAGTCTAGTGCCAGCAGGTCAGAGAATTCTAGATTAGTCTAGGCCTTAGACTTACTCGGTCTGGCTCTAGCCAGGTTGTTCCTGATCAGGATTTTCCATGGCTCATCTCCTGTAGAGGCCTTGGAAATCCATTTTGAGGATAGTGCAATACCTTGGGTTCTGAGGTCCTTCAATCCAAGTCCATCCCAGGATCTCTCTCTGGTGCACCACTCCCAAGAAACTGTGTGATATTTCATGTTACCTCTTTCACCTATCCATAGGAAATTCTTGACAATCTTCTGAATGCTACTAAACTGGTTCAGGTTAAATAGCCAGGCTGAGGAATAGTAGACAGGGTAGGAGGAGAGGATCTTCTAGCAGACTTGTACCCTGCCCAGTAATGAGGGAAGGTTGGTATCCTATTTATTCAATTTCATGAGAATTTTATTCTTAACCCAACACCACATATCATTGAGGTTAGGATCAATAGAAAAAGGAATGCCCAAGTATCTAACCACATGGTTAGGTCCTCCCCATTCTATCCCAAATTTATTCCACCAACATGGGGGGGTCTGAGACCATCCTAACATAATAGATTTGGCTATAGAAATCTTACTGCCAGAAGCTAGACATAAGAGGTCTAGTTTAGTCATGAGAACTACCATATTATCTTCCTCCAAAATCATGAGAATGGTTGTTTCATTAGCAAATTGAATGTTAGAAACTTTGTAGCCATTAGGGAGCTGAATCCCTCTCAGCCTAGGTAAAAAATTATCATCTCTTAGCAATTAATGAAGGGATTCTATAGCTAGCACAAAGCGGGAAGGGACTAGAGGACACGCTTGCCTAATGGACCTAGAGAACTCAAAGAAATTCAATTTACTCCATTCATTTCAACTATCACCCTACCTCCATATAGAAGGGTAGAAACCAACTTATAGAAGTAGTGGGGAATCCAAGTCTGTCTATCATAGCCAAAATGAAACTCCATTCTATCTGGTCATATGCTTTCTCATAGTCAATGAGTAGCATGGCACTCTACTGCCCTGATTGTTTAGCCCAATCCAAAGCCTCCCAATAGGTTACTAGATTTTCCATAATGTATCTACCCTTGAAAAAATCTATTTTGGTATGGTTAACAATAGTAGGGAGGACCTTGGTAATCCTTAGGGAAACAACTTTGGCCAAAATTTTGTACCCCACATTGAGCAGGGTAATAGATCTCTAGTTCTTTAACAATAATTTGTCCCCTTCTTTTGTAATCAATTTAATGAGGCCATCATTTAAGGTAGGACCAAGAGTGCCAACAAATATGGCCTCTATGTACACCTTATGAAGACTAGAGAAAATCTAGTCAATATTGTTTTTGTAGAATTTGACTGTGAGCTCATTAAGACCAGGGGCCTTATCATTGGCCATGCTTAGAATGGACTCTCTAATCTCATCTTTAGAGATTTCCCTCTCTAGTATAGCTGCATCTACCTCTGAGGCTTTCTTAGGGATGATATTGATAATCTTCTATCTGGCTAAGACCCTAGACTCATCATCTTCAGAGGTGAAGAGGTTCTTGTAGAAATTGGAGAAGGTACTAACAATGCTTTCCTAGGAAGTAATGGAGACCCCCTAATCCCTTATGTGGGTGATCTTATTCCTTGCTTCTCTCTTCTTCAAGGTTTGGAAGAAAAATTTGGATCCTTTATCACCTAGGTTGAGCTAGTTGATTCTGGCCCTGACCTTAGCACCTCTAGTCTTGACAAGTTGAAGGTTTCTGAGAGAGACTCTACATTGGGTAACCTTGTCCAACAAAGCTTGGGATGAAGGGTTCATATGAATTTTCAATTCCACACTCTGAAGCTCCTCCACTAATCTAAATTCCTCCCCTCTAGCATCTTTGGCCTTCTTCCTCCCAACACACTTTAACATGCTTTTCCAAGAGTCAGATATTTGGTTCCATCTATCCACCTCAGAGTTATGTTGGGCTATCTCCTCATTGTACCAAGCAATGATCTTAATGGATGCTTGTACATCCCTGTCTTGGAGAAGAGAAGAGTTGAGAGAGAATCTGGTCTTCTTACATTGAGGGGTATCTTGGTCTAAGACCATTTGGATGGAGGAGAAGATGGGGTGGTGATAAGAGAGGGTAAAAGGGGTAACTCTAACACTGTTATCCCCAGGGGGGAGGGAAACTAAAGAACTGGTTGTTCATATATATTTTGTCCAACCTAGAGTAAATCCTTCTCTCACCTCTTTGAAAATTAGACCATGTAAACCAAACTCCCTTAGAATCTCTCCTTCTCCCAGCCAAGAGGTCAAAGAGGTTAAGCTTGTAGAAGTTGAGAAATCCAACTTCACAGTTCGCTAAGAACACCTGCATGCAAATGACCTGTTGCTGGAAGGAAGTAGAAGATACAAAAAGAAAAGCTTGGAAAATCTCAGCGTTGTGAGAGAAAATTATATTCCAAGATTGTTAAAAAAGAATTACAAGGTTCAACCTATAAAGGTGAACAAAACCCTAAAACTAGAAAAGCTAGGTTGCACATTATAATTAATAAAGATATTAATTATAATGCACCTAAGAGATAGCTTAAGTAAAAAAGAGTAATAAAACTAACTAATTACTCTAACACCCCCCCTTAAGCAAAGCTCAGGAGGTAAGCTAACCTAGCATAGCTATGAAAGCAGGAAAGAAGGGTCTCGGCAACAAGGCCTGATCAGGTACCTAATACAAGGAAATCTCTGTAACCGAAGACAAAGGAGAAAACCCAGTGGGAAAAAATCCTCTCCAAAAAGAGATATAAAAGAAAGAAAAGACAAAAAATGACTTCAAGAGACTCTCTCAAATCCATAAGTACAATGCGTGCTACCAACCCCCCCGTGAGAGAGGGTCAAGGCTCCAAAGCCCCCCCAAAATGAAAGAACCCCTGGATCAATGAACGAACCACTATGACTCCAATATAAAGGAGTGAAAGATAGTGAAAACTAAAGAGGTAACCTCAAAAGATGAGGTGTCACTGGAAGGCCGAGCTGATGCTCAAAGGAGTAGACATGAGGATCCTAAAAGGGAATCCCCAATGTAGGTGGTATGATAGGTGTGCTAACACTGTCAGGAGAGAGGAGATTAATGTCCTTTGTAGAATCCTCAACAACTACACTTGGTGGCTTGAGGAATGGAGCTAGAGGGTTTGGCAGTGCTGAAGAAGAGTCTTGTTGAAGAGAAGAAACCTCAACAAGATGAGGTGAGGTAGTCACAGAAGTGGTCTCAGGAACAACATAGAGGTTCAAGTGACCTGACTGTCCCACATGATGCTCTCACATAAGAGGAGAGCTATGCTCTGATAATGGAGATGGTGGACCAAAGTGTGAGAAGGTGTAGAGATAGGTGGAATGATCAAATGTCCCTATAGCAACAATGCCTCTTATGCCACTATCTCAGATGAAGACTGAATCTTTTTTGAACTCAACTATCTTCATTGACCCACTGAGTGTAATCTAATAAATTGAGAGAAGGTTTGCAGACAAAGATGGAACATACAATACATCATTGAATGTGCCATCCTAAATGCCTATAGAACCTTTCCTGCAGACTGTCATAATAGTGTTATTCCCCATGAGAATGTGAGGAATAGGAGAAGCCTCAAAAGAAGAGAAGATCTCCAGAGAAGATGCCATATGGTGAGAAGCATGTAAATCCAATATCCAAGGGACTTGTAAAGGGGATGCAGTGGAAGCCCGTAATGCATGACCCTATCCAAAATCCTATCCAGATGTCAAAGATGTGGAAGAAGACTAAAAAGAAAATGCCTGTGAGGTAGAAGAGGATGGAGAGGAAATAGTGCTCTTTTGAAGGAGAGCTTCCAAATCTGCAATCTGTTTCTCATAGCCATCAAATCTCTTCTGAAAACAATGTGACTCATCATGAGGTCCCTTTTGACAATAGGAACATGTAGGGCTCTCAATCTTCTATTTCTCCTTCTTAGAAGAAGATAGTGGGCCAGTAGAGTGCTGAGAAGAGGAATCAGATATTTTCTTTGGCTTCTGCTTCTATGTATCCTAAGGTGTCTTGGCAAGCAATGCTTGTGACTGTGAACCTATAAGTGAATCCATCTAATTGAGCTTGGACTGCTCACAAGTCAACATGTCCCAGAAAGTCTCAAAGGAGGGCATAACATGTCTGGTACCCAAAGCATCCATGGTGGAGTAGAAAGTATAAGAAAAGATCTAATACTATCCTCGCAACTTTGAGAGTATCAGAAAGATACACTCATCATCTATCTTGGTTTTCCCACATCCCTGCAAAATTGTACGCAGAGACTTGAACTTCATCAAGAAGTCCTCTATAGTGGGGAAATTAGTAGGAGTCAAAGAGGTCAACTCTACATCAAGCTGAAGTGCTTGGAATGTGTTCACTGTACCAAACAAGGCTGAAAACTTGCCCCAAATAGCACTAGGAGTGGCCAAACCATCCAGGTGAAATAGGAGACTATCGGAGATGTTCAGTGAAATCAAGTCTATGGCTTCATCCATTTTTTTTTGTGTGCTAAAGAATCTCAAAGGGAAACTGCAGGATAGGTTGGTGTTCATCCAGACATGACCATAAGCCACGTGACATAAGTAGCCTGTTCATGTAAGCTTTCCAAGTGTGATAATTGTGAGGTGTCAACTGGGCCACAGAGGGGTCCGACATTGAGAGAAGAAGTAGATGGAAGTAGAAGGGTCTTTTTTGAAGTAAATAACAAAAAGAAAGAACACCCCCCCATAATGTATAAATCTAACCCCTATATAGCAAGTAATCAATTATTGAAAGCATGAAAAATGAGAAGAAAACCTAGATGCCAGATGTAGACAGGGAGGAAACTGAAGCCTCTACTTCAATGCCAAAAATGAGAGCTCAAATGGATGAATCAAAAAATAAAACTAGCATCATCACGTCCAACTCAGAAAGACCTTTCTGATGATATTTCATTTTCTAAAAATAGACACCGTATGCACAAGTTACGGCTGAAAAACCAACTCCGCCTCTGAAAAGAAGCTCTCTGGAAAAAACTAGTCATGATAAAAAATTTGATAGCCGTATGACCGTCAAATGACTGCCGGCTGGAAAAAAAATCTAGTTGCCAGAAAAAAATCCAGTCACCAGGAAATTTTGAAACCTGACGGAAAGTGACATTAGCACTGAATTACTGACATCACCTATCAGGTGGTCAGAGGGGGGAGATGGTTAGGTGGAGGTGGCGATGGCTGGTGGTGCAGCAGCTCCTGGGTGGCTCTGTGGTGGCGCGGTGGTGATGGCAGGAGCTGAGTGCATCGGCGGGGGCTAAGCATGGGTGGTGTCAGTGGAGTGGTGCAGTGATAGTGCGCTCTAAAGAGAGACCTCTGGCATTTTTTTTTGAGATTTTTTTAATATTTTCTCAATTTTTGAGCCCGTACGACCCTAATAGGCCAGAAAAATTCTTCCAGATGCCCTAGAGGCCAAATAGGTCAAGTTTTATATGAAAATAGGGGTTTTTGGGCCTTTCAAATACAACCGTGAGGTTGGTTTTTGCCCAAAGTGCTCCAAAAAAATGAGACACCCTAGATCCAATATAAAAACTCTAAAAGAATTGCACCACCTGGATCTAAAAAAACTTGAAACCCTTAATCTCAAAAAACTGCTTCAAAACACCAGAACAGGCAGTAGTAGGGGAGCTCTGATACCATGTAGAAGTTGAGAAATCCAACTTCATAGTTCACCAAGAACACCTGCATGAAAATGACCTATTGTTGGAAGGAAGCAAAAGACACAAAAAGAAAAGCTTGGAAAATCTTAGCAGTGTGAGAGAAAATTGTATTCCAAGATTGTTAAAAAAAAATTGCAAGGTTCAACTTATAAAGGTGAACAAAACCCTAAAACTAGAAAAGCTAGGTTGCACATTATAATTAATAAAGATATTAATTATAATGCACCTAAGAGATAGCTTAAGTAAAAAAGAGTAATGAAACTAACTAATTACTCTAACAAAGCTTGGAGATCATCATGTTCTAAAAGATCAGCTCATTGCCTTTCCACTCAAATC
Source organism: Chamaecyparis obtusa (assembly GCA_027943335.1). Classification (NCBI taxonomy): domain Eukaryota; kingdom Viridiplantae; phylum Streptophyta; class Pinopsida; order Cupressales; family Cupressaceae; genus Chamaecyparis; species Chamaecyparis obtusa. The sequence goes on along the minus strand of BSBK01006985.1, from coordinate 2,131,640 downwards.
TTAGGCCTCCCTCTTTATCTTGAGGTCTCTCAACCATGTTAAAGTCTCCAGCTAGGATCCAAGGAATGTTGTCTAAATCTGTGATCCACTTCCACAACTCAATCTTGGAGTGTTGATCATTGGGAGCATATACCGAGAAAACACCAAAGAGAGCATCATTCATCTTAAAGGTGACCCAGACTGCTCTATTGCAGGGAGAATAACCCCATTCATGGATAGAGCCCCTCCATCTTGGGCCTACAAGATTGGATGTCCCTCCTCTACCTATTGGTGTTTGGTTGAGATGGAAGAGGCATCCTTCTAGACATATCTAAGGGAAATATCTAGAGCAAAACCAATCACCTTGACTTCTTGAAGAAAAAGAATGTCAATCTCTCTAAACATATGGAGAAACCTTTTAACAACATACTTCCTGTCAGAGGATTCTGATCCTCTGACATTCCATGACACACATTTGATCATCATTATTCACACTATGGCTCAAAATCCATGGGTGCTCGAAAGAACTTAAAGCACTTGGGGATATCACTTCTTAGGTTCTTAGAAGGTTTAGGATTGCCACTCAATAGGGGGGTCTTCCTCTTTTATTCTTGCCACTATTCCCCTCTGAAGTATATATAGGGATTTTAGCATCATTCTTATAGCTCATCTTACTTCTCTTTTCAACACTTGAGGAAAAGATGAACATGTGATCTTTGTTGATATCACCTTCCTCAAGGTCAACACTCTACTTCTACTCTGCCTGAAGCTCTTCAGGTTCACATGACAAGGTGGGCATCTTAGCTACATCCACCTTCTTAGGCTCATAATTTCATCTATTCGGTGGGGGGGGGAGGGGGGGAGGTGTCGGGATTACCACGATAGAGAATTCATTGAGTTTATCTACCAAGGATAGATGAGAGTTATTCTCAACTTGTTCATTGATACCAGCTCGGTCAATATGTCCTGCTTCTGTGGGAGATTAAGAGGGTAGTGAGAAGTCTATTGGGCTACACATCTTGTCTATTGACACATCAAGGGTGGTGGGAAGTTCTACAGAAGAGTCTTAAACCTGACAGAGGATAGAATGCACTTTCCACATAGGCCTAGGGGTATTAGGTAGCTTAGATGCTTTAAGATGAATCCTCTCTAAAGTGATCTGTTGAGCATTTTGTGTTCTATGCATTGTCCTAGAAGGAGTAGGGTTGGGCTCTAAGCCAAAATCAAGACCAGAAGGTTTGGCAATCTCCTGCAACTCTTTGGGGGTTAAAGAAGGTTGAGAAGGGGGAAGACATTGGTTTTTAAAATGGCCTTTGAGATGGTCAAGAGTATCAGAGATAGTAGCTGAGTCTCTCATCCAGACAATAGAGGATGTGTCGGGGGCCTGCAGGGAAGCAGACAAAGGAAGAGGTAGGGAAGATGAGGGAGGAGGCTGAGATGAAGGAGGGATAACACCAATGGAATTGGGTGGGCAAGGAGCGGGGGGACAAGAAACAGCTACATGAGAGGGCACACTAGGAGGGTTACGCTTAATACAGATAGGGCAATCTTGTTTCTTGTGTCCTTCCTTCCTGCTTAGGTAACAACTATTGAGCCCACTGAGAAAAGTAATAGGGAAGATAATGGGGGTGGCACCTAGGTCAAAGTGAAGAGCTTCAGGGAAATCAATGCCTGGTTTTAGGAAAATGAGAACATTGATATCCATGTGTGGGATAAGAACATTAGACTTGTCAACTCTTAGAACACGACCCACTGGTTCAAGGGCCTGAGGAATGAGATTAAGCAGAATCGGAGGGAGATTTTTAATAAAAACCCACCTAGGGCTCGAGAGTGCAAGCACTTCATTGTGGGAGGCATCCAGAGGCCAAGGTATGGCCCTAAATTCATTTATGGCTCTTTGGGATTTTGACTCAACAAAAAACATAAAAAATAAACCCTTTTGCAACATATGACAATACGAGAAATGAAACCCTATTTTCTGACTCCAAACTTTATGCAACTAGTCATTTAGGAAATTCCTCGATGGGACTTTGGAAGCATCAACAATAACAAAAAAAATTTCACTATCTCTAAGTCTACTTTTCTCCTGAGCAATACCAATATCCATTTGAGGATTAGGCTTAATAATGAACTTTGGTGCGAAAGGAATCTTACCTCCATCTCCAACACCTTCTCCCGAGACTTGGGTTGAAGAGGAAATGAAGAGTACACCTTCTGGGAGAGGTCTCTCATTTTCAATCACTTGCTTGAATGACTTTGGTCGTGTCTGCTCTCTTTCTCCTCCATCATGAGCGTTGCTTGCAGTGGGTGGAGGACCAGTCACTTGTATTGCGTCTCCTAGGGCACCCTTGAGGACAGCTTTACCATGGTTCTCTACTACAAAGAGAGAATGAATAGCCACCGAGATAGGGTCCGCAATAGTTTTATTAGGAGAGTCTTCTGAGATTAAGCCTTTGGTGGGGCATTGAATAGCCTTGGCTTGTCGATCACCTCTGTACCCTGGGGAAGTGGAAGCAATTAATTATATACATATTATTTTATACATGATATATTGTATAAATAAATAATATAAAATATCTATTTAATCTACTTTAATTTACATATAGATTTAAATATAATATAGATATTATTTAGTATAAATATAATATAACTTTTTTATTTATATATAATTATATACTACTATATTATATATATTTTATTTAATTATATACATTAGAAAATAGATACAATAATTATTAATACAATTTCAACTTAAAAAAATAAAATAATCATAAATTAAAATATAATAATTCTTATGTAATAAATTAATTATAGTGAATAAAATAATTATATGCATATACATATGATACTTTTATGCTGAAAATATTTCTTTTGATAATTTTTTAAGTTTGTTTTATCATTAGTAGTATTTTTGAATTTTATTTTATTTATAAAAATAATTAATTATATATAATTTCTATACATATATTATTCATATAAATATTATATTATATTATTTACATACAATTGTGTACTACTATATCATATTATAGTGTAGTATAAAATAAAATTAGGATTTGGCATTAAGACATAAAATATTTTTTAATATAACTTCAAGTTAAAAGTAAAAGTAAATAATGTAAATGAAATTAAATATTTAAATAATTCTAAATTAAAAATAAAATAATTGTTACATAATAAGTTTTCAAAGTGACTGAATAAATTGAGTGTCATTCAATTACAAGAATCATAGAGATAGAGGAGTAAGAAGAGATGGTGGGAGTGAGAGAACTACAAACAAACAAGATACAAGGGAAGAACCTAGAGAGAGAGAGAGAGAGGATCATTTTGTTCCCACTTTAGTGCATTTTCTATAGTAGGACCTCATATGGAACTTAATGAATACCTAAATTCAAATATGGGTACTTTATCCCTTTCAATATTGTTTAAAATTGAGGTTAGCCCTTACTTCCAATGTGCTCCTCATATCCATGTTTGTGACCTTCATGACCTATCTCGACCTCGGATTGAGTTGTACCAAAAATCCTACACCTACCATATTTTATCGACCTTTCCTAAATTCCAACTCATCCTCCAGGATACCGAACACCAATGGAATTTTATCCCCATGGATTGTGGCCCAAATTTGGCACCAGGCCCTATGTTGGGGTATTAGTGGGAAATCTAGTCTCGTGGTCGGCTTGCTTGAATTCTGTATGCAATGAAAATATGGGCCTATTTGCTACAAATAAAAACTATCAAAACACTAAACAATCAAATTAGATATTAATAATTTCAAATGCAACAAAATAAGTAATTTTCACTACAACCTCAATGAGCTAAAACAAGGGCACCCAATAACCTTGTTTGATTTTCTCTTCAAGATTATTGTGGGTATGCTCTCCCAACACGAATGAAATGAAATCTAAATACAAAACTATGAAATGCAAGATGAGGGTTTTGGAGACAAGTATGAAAAACTTGCCCCAAATCTCACAATGATATGCAAGTGTAAGATCTATTAAGAAGATAGTGCATAAGCAAAATGATGCAATATATTTTGATTTTTTTGAATAAGAAATGAAATGCAAACTAACTATGAATGAGAATGCAAGATTCAAACTATGCTATGAAATCAAAGTTAATCTATGATGTAAGAATTGAAATCTAAACTAAGAATGAAGATGCAAATAAACTATGCTAAGAAATTAAAATGCTACAATGCTAGATTGCTAGAATGCTTAAAATGCTTAATGATTATACTTGCAAAAATCTTATTAGCCTACAAATGAGAGAGAGGTCTTCTTTTATAGAGATTGCAAAAAGATTGGACGATGGAGATTAAGAGGCAAAAGAATGAGTGGCTAGGATTAAAGGTTAGGTAGGGTTTGCAAGTGATGTTAGGTAGGGTTTGGAAAAGTCAAACTTCATTTGAGAGAGAAAATGAGATTTGAAAATGATTGGTGGAGAAAAAAGATGGAGAGATGGTCACCTTGGAAAGGGTGATTGTGCACATGTTTACAGGTAATCTACCTTTTAATTAAGATTAGAGGAATATTAGAAAAAAGTAAGTTTAGAAAAAGGGGGAAAGTGGCTAAATTAAAATGATTTAATTTAAATATACCTTAGAAGAATTTTTAGGCTAGTGGAGGAATAAAATAAATAAGATTTATTTTATAAAGGTAAATTGAGGCATACTATATTAAATTGAACTCAATACATTAAAGTATTCAAATAAAATTAAAATACAAAGGAAAACTGACTTTATTTAATTAAATTATATTTAATTTAATTTAATTTAATTAAATAAATAGGGGAATATAACAATATAGTTAATTAATTAAAATCAACTATAATGTTAATAGTGAATATTAATAAAAATTAATATTAGAATGCAAATGGAAAATGAATTTATTTAATTAAATTAAATTAAATTAAATTAATAGAGGAATATAACAATATAATTAATCAATAAAAATCAACTATAATGTTAAGGGAAAATATTAATAAAAATTAATATTAGAATGTGAATGGACAATTTTAGGTGTCTACATTTTGTCCCTCTTTGATGCAGTGTTGAAATCGACATCGCATCAAAGAAGAAGAAAACAAGATGCCCCAAGAGTTGTATCTAAGCAACAATGGGAAACAGATGTGCCCCCTCGAGAAAATTGAGCAAAAAATAAATTTTGACAATTTTCTCAAAAAGGAAGGGTGTAGAGGAAGTGAATAAAAGGTCTCCAATGTAAAATGAACCTAAATACAGACTATTATTGTGTCAACATGGGAGACCATATCCTATTTTGATGTTGCATAGGAATCATGTACCACATGCTAGATAAAAAAGGATAACATGATTCAGATGCGTGGACCAAACACTCAAATAGAAAGACTCATCATACCACAAAAAGGTTGTGAATCAACCCCAAAACCTATCTAAACAAACCAAGATATGAAGATCTAGGTCATCCAGAGTAGGTGTGATTGAACACAAAAAGATAAAACAAAAAGAAGGCCTCATGACCAAGCAGTCATTCGGTCCATAGTTCTTTCCCAGAACAAACTTGATGCTTAGATTTAGGACTGGATGATTCATCTTAGGAAAGATTTATCTTGAATGGCCAATGATGATTGATTCAAATTTGTTTATAAGTGTCAAGGCAAAAAATAGATCAAATGACAACAAGGGTAATTAGTCTTCATATATTTGTGATGGGACACATGTGGTTAGTGACTCTAAAAGGGTGTCATCAATCGAAATGGAGCTCAAGAGGATTGGGTCAACTGCATAGGTGAGTGTGTGCAAAGTGAGCAAGATGGAACGTGAACTTGGTTAGCCTTTCTTACAAACATAGGAGGGGAATGAAGGGATGGACAAGAGAAAGTATCTTGATAGACGATGGATCTAGGTGAACTACACATGGCACCGACAAGTGGTTTTCACCATGGTACTTATCCAACTGTTGCCAAGTTTTCACCATTGGAAGAATTTTAATTGCATTTTTCCTTTTTCAATTATTTATTATATATATATATATATATATTGGTCATCAAGGTGCCTATTTGCCAGGTTTTCACTAGGATGATTTTTTTGACAATTTACAGTTTTTTGGATTTTTTCAAGACTTTTTATAATTTTTAGGGTTTTTTTAGGATCATATATAATTTTTAGGATTTTTTTAGGATCATAAATTGCTAGACATGGGTACTGTTGATTCTCATGTATAGAACCTCTTCAGATGCATAATATTCATAGGATTAGGGAGTGGATCTCCCTCTAGTGTAGCTATTGGATATGCTCCCGAGCCAAATTTATCTATAACCACGAAAGGCCCCAACCAATTTCGCTCAAATTTTCCTTTCTTCTCACGGTTCTTGAGATTTCTCATGCTATGTTGTAGGACTCAATCATGAACTTCAAATTCTCAAGGCTTGATCTTCTTATTGAACTACAAGCGAAGGTGATTTTGATACATGCAAAGGTGGTTCAGGGCATTAAGGCATTGTTCATCCAGGAGATGCAATTCTTGTAAGCAGACAACTCGATACTCCTCATCAGTTATTAGATTCTTTAGGGAGATTCTGAGGGAGGGGAGCTCAATTTCTATGGGAAGTACAACCTTAGAACCAAAAACAAGGGAGAATGGGGTGGCACCGATGAGGGTACTAATGAAGGTACGGTAGGCCCAAAGAGAAAGATTTAGCTGAAGGTGCCAATTTGGCCAACATCATTGACTATCTTTTTGAGGATGTTCAAGATAGTTTTGTTAGTAGCCTCTACTAAACCGTTACCTTGTGGGAAATACTTGCTTGAACAATGTTGGGTTATGCTAAATTTTATGCAAAGCTCAATGACATCCTGATTTTTGAAAGGGGTGCCATTATGATGCAGGAGCATCTTGGGTCTTGAGAAATCTTGCATCACCAAAAATATTTCTTATTTTCCTATACATGTCTGATGTTTGTTTTATAGTCATTACTAATGTTGGTTTCTTGCCTTGTGAAGTTAATGCATTGTTGAAGACCTAATCTTGAGCATTCTCCTAAGAGTGCATGTCCTAATTTATTTGGATCTGGAAGTTATCACCATTTTCCTCAGGTATTGATTTTCCACTAGTTTCACATGAAACGTGGAGTGTTTAGCCTTGTACAGTTCCTTATGAGGAAATTGGATCTTGCGAAGTTTAGGATATGTTCTTGGATCACGTGTGGACCTAAATGTAACTTCGCAGCATGTTGTGTTACTTATTTCTTAGTTTTTGGTTTCTCTTCAAGGTTAGACCTATAATGTAATTAAATGCCTGACTGGCCAACTTGTGGCTTAGCTAGCTATATAAGGAGTCTAGGTTGATGTAGAAGGGGGAGAGATATGATTATCAAGATACATCATTGGAGAAAAAGATAGGATATACAAGCTAAGACTCTAAATTCATAATTCTCTTTGTATAAGGTCGAAACCCGGAAGGCTTCACAGCCAAGCATGTTGACTAATTTATTTTAATCACACCAGTTGGTTTCTAGTTGCCTTGCCTCATATACATTGTGTTTTCATTATTCATGTGAATTATATATTTCTTCTGTGTGTAACTTTGAGAAGGTCTTGTTTGGTTGTTCAAGTTGAGTTAATTCAACTTGTATCTACCCTGCCCCTATGTCAAGTGGTATCAGAGCGAGTTCTTTCTTGTGGATTGGATCATGGAGAACCTTATTGGATTGGTTGTAGGGTGGAAGATTTGAGATCTAACATATAACTTGTAGAAGGTTACAATATTGATGGAACCTAATTGTCAAGATGGTTCATGGTAGAGGAAATGATAATGCTATCATGGATATGTTGAGGTAGATTGTAACTAGGCTTGAAGTTGTAGAGACAACCTAGAGAAGAGGCGCACATCTTGAAGATGTTAGTGATGAAATAGAGGAAACACCTAATCCTGAACCTAAAGTTGAGCAGGATGAGGAAAGAATTTTGAGAGTTTTGTCTAAGGCTGACTCCAGACCTACAGTTGAAGTTGCTTGCTATGATGGAAGACTTGAGATTGATGCACTTTTGGATTGGATCTTTAAAATGGATAAATAATTTGAGTATGAAGGTACTCCTGATAACAAGAAGGTTAAGATAGCAGTCACAAAGTTGAAAGGTCATGCATCTATTTGGTGGGATCATTTGCAAACTATGAGATAGAATAGAGGAAAAGAAAAGATCAAGACATGAATGAAGATTCTTGGAAAGATGAAGAAGAAGTTTCTTCCAGCTAATTACCAAGTTAATTTGATGAGAAAAATGCAAAATTTAAGACAAAGGGACATTAGTGTGAAGGAATATACTGAGGAATTTTACAAGTTGGATATCAGACCTGGACATGTGGATGATGAAGTTGAGAAGGTGGTTAGATATCTGAATGGCCTAAGGACATTGCTTCAAGATGAGATCAGCTATGTTAAAATAGATAGTGTGGAAGAAGCATACCAATTTTCTTTGAAGGAAGAAGAGCGATTGACAAGAAGACATGATCAAAGAAAGAGAGGAAGAGGTGGTAGATTTCAGAGAAGCAGACACAGAACTTATGGAGAAAGTAGCAGATCTGAAAATGCAGTACAAGAGAAAGGATGGAAAGATGAACCTATTGGTAGAAGAGGTAACTACTCTAGAGGTAGCTATACTGGTTAATCTAAGAATAATAGTAATGGGGAAAGAGAAGATAAATCTTGGTTTAAAGGTACTTGTTACAAATGTGGTGAAGGACATAGAGCCTTTGAATGTATTAACTCTGGAAAGAAGACTAGAGGTAATGGCAGAAACAATTTGGCTTGTGAGGAAGTTGAGGAATTATCTAATGAACCTAAACTTGGTGAAAACTTGATGCTAAGAAGGATCTTGTGGAATGAACAAGCTGATGAGGAACCTATTCTGAGGAAAATTTTGTTCCAAACCAGATGTAAGATCATTGATAAATGTTGCAAGGTAATCATTAATAGTGGAAGTTCTGATAATTTGGTATTCAAAGAGTTAGTTAACAAATTGCAGTTGCAGAGATTGAGACATCCTAAGCCTTACCATATTGATTGGATCCAGAAGGAGCATAAACTACTTGTAAGTGAACAATGCCTTGTTAAATTCAAAATTAGGAATTATCATGATGAAGTCTTGTGTGATATTATGCCTATGGATTGTTGTCATATTCTTTTGGGTAGACCTTGGCAATATGATAGAAAATCTTTGCATGATGGTAGATTGAATCAATATACTATTTGGATGGATAGGAAGAAACAAGTATTATTGCCTTTAGTAGAAAAGTTTGATGAAGGTCACTGTACTACAGGCAGAGTATGTTTGGTTGAGGGTAAAAAGTTTGCAAGAGAAGTGAAAGAACACAATGTTTGTTATGCTTTAATTCCAAGGAAAACTAAGAAAAAAGATGAGTTAGAACACAACCTGAGGTTAAACCTTTGTTGACTGAATTTCATGACATCATTTCTGATAATGTACCTAATGGTTTTCCTCCTATGAGAAGTATAAGTCATTGTATGGATTTGATACCTGGAGCTAGTTTGCCTAATAAAGCACCACATAGGTTAACACCTAATGAAAAGACTGATTTGAATAGACAAGTGCAAGAATTGCTTGAGAGAGGTTTGATTAGGGAGATTTTGAGTCCTTGTGCAATACCTACTGTATTAGCACCAAAAAAGAATGGAGAATGGAGAATGTGCACTAATTCTAGAGCTATAAACAAGATAATAGTAAACTATAGATTTCCTTTGCCTAGGATGGATGACATAATAGATAGTTTGATTGGAGTAAAGTATTTCACAAAGATTGATTTGAAGAGTGGTTATCATCAGATTAGGATTAGAGAAGGGGATGAATGGAAAACTACTTTTAAGACTAATGAAGGTTTGTATGAATAGTTGGTTATGCCTTTTGGTCTGACTAATGCACCTAGTACTTTCATGAGGCTAATGAATGAAGTTTTGAAAAGATTCTTGTGTAAGTTAGTAATTTTATATCTTGATGACATTTTGATATTTAGTAAGAGTAAGGAAGAACATCTTGAGCATATCAGACAAGTATTGTAGAGATTGAAGGAAGAAAAGTTGTTGATTAATTTTAAGAAATGTTCATTTATGAAAGAGGAGATTGTGTACTTTGGTTTTGTAAATTCAGCTGATGGATTGAAGATGGACCCTGAGAAAGTGAGAGTTATACTTGATTGGCCTACACTAGAGAATGTTGGAGAGGTAAGATCATTTCATAGATTGGAAAGTTTTTATAGTAAGTTTATCAAAAATTTCAGTTCTATTTGTAATGCTATGACTGAAACTATAAGAGGAGATAAAAGGGATTTCAAATGGACACATGGAGCACAAAAGAGTTTTGAAACATTGAAACAAAGAATTACAGAGTTGCCTACACTTGCTTTGCCCAATTTCAATAAAGTTTTTCAAGTTGAATGTGATGCTAGTGGAAGTGTAATAGGAGCTATTTTGAGTCTAGAAGGAAGACCTGTAGCTTTCTTTAGTGAGAAGTTGAATGATGCTAAGAGAAAATATTCAGTTTATGACCAAGAACTCTATGCTATTGTTCAAGCTTTGAAGAAATGGAGACATTATTTGATGCCTAAATATTTTGTGTTGTATATTGACCATAAAGATTTGTAGTATTTGGGAAGTCAAAATAAATTGAATTAGAGACATATGAAGTGGGTCGAGTTACTGTAGAATTTTTCCTTTTCATTGAAGCATAAAAGTGGATAGTCAAATAAAGTTGTTGATGCCTTGAGCCAAAGAAGAAATTTACTGACAGAAATGAGAGTTGAGGTACTTGGTTTTGATGATTTAAAGTGTTTATATGAAACTAACCTTGATTTTTCAGATCCTTGGAAAGCTTGTAAGGAACAAACAATGAGTGATAACTGGACTAATTATTTCATTCAAGAAGTCATGTTTTTTAAAGGAGTTTAGTTGTGCATACCTAGAGGATCTATGAGAGAGAACATAATAGAGGAGAAACATAGTGTTGGACTTGCTAGACATTTTGGGATTGATAAGACTGTGAACTTGATTTCAAAAAGATACTTTTGGCCATAGATTTATAGAAATGTATAGAGAATGGTTAGAGGTTGCAGAATTTTCCAAACAACAAAAGGAACTAGTTAGAATTTGGGATTGTATACACCTTTTCCTGTACCTAATAGACCTTGGGAAGATGTGAGTATGGACTTTGTTCTTGGATTGCCTAGAACTTAGAGAGGTAATGATTCTATTTTGGTAGTGGTTGATAGATTTTCAAAGATGGCTCATTTCATACCTTGTAAGAAGACATCTGATGCATTACATGTAGCTGAATTATTCTTCAAGGAAGTGGTAAGATTGAATGGTTTGCCTTAATCTATTGTTTTAGACAAAGATACTAAGTTTACTGGTTACTTTTGGAAAACCCTTTGGAAGAATATGAATATAGAATTGAAGTTTAGTTCTACATTTCACCCTTAGATAGATGGATAGACTGAAGTTGTGGATAGAAGTTTGGGAAACTTCTTGAGATGTTTAGATGGAGATAAGCTTGCTAATTGGGATTTAGTTTTGGCACAAGCAGAGTTTTTGTATAATAATTCTATGAATAGAAGCACTAAGAGGAAACCATTGAGATTGTTACTGGATTTCATCCTAAGGGAACCACAGAGTTGAGATATTTGCCTACTGAGACAAGAAGAAGTGTTGAAGTTGAGGAGTTTGCAGTCTTCATGAGAACTTTACATGATGAAGTCAAAAACAATTTAAGGGACAATAATCTGAAATATAAATAGAGAGAAGATAAGAGAAGGAGACATAAATCTTATAAAGTTGGAGATGAGGTTATGATTCATTTGAAGAAGAATAGATTTCCAGTTGGTACCTACAACAAGATGAAAATGAAGAAGTTTGGACCTTGTAAGATTCTGAAGAAGTTTGACAGTGTAAATGCTTATGAAGTGGAATTACCAGAGGACATGGATATATCACCTATATTCAACATTTATGATATCTTTGAGTACTTTGAATCAACTGATGAGGTAGAAGATGATTTGGATTATCCTAAGAAGATCAAAGACAACATTGTAGAAATTTTGAACAGTAGAGTAAGAAAAAGTACAAGAGGAAAATACTACATGGAATACCTAGTTCAGTGGAAAGACAAACCTATTGAAAATAGTTCATGGATTACACATGCTGAGTTGGATCTTTATGATTCAGGTCAAAATATGAGCATTTCTTAATGTGGACATCAGTTCTTTATTAACCCTAGGTGTCTGATGCACAAGCATCTTGGGTCTTGAGCAATCTTGCATCACCAAAAATATTTCCTATTTTCTTGTACCTGTTTGAGGTTTGTTTTATAGTCGTTGATGATGTTGGTTTCTTTCCTTAAAAAGTTAATGTGGTGTTGAAGACCTAATCTTGAGCATTCTCCTAAGAGTGCACGTCCTAATTCATTTGGATTTGGAAGTTATCTCCATTTTCCTTTGGTATCGATTTTCTACTAGTTTTGCATGAAACGTGGAGTGTTTAGCCTTGCGCAGTTCCTTATGAGGAAATTGGATCTTGCAAAGTTCAGGATATGTTCTTAGATCACGTGTGGACCTAAATGTAACTTTTTAGTGTGTTGTGTTACTTCTTTCTTAGTTTTGGGTTTCTCTTCCAAGTTGGACCTATAATGTAATTAAATGCCTGACTGGCTGACTTGTGGCTTAGCTAGCTATATAAGGAGTCTATGTTGATGTAGAAAGGGGAGAGATATGATTATCAAGATACATCACTGGAGACAAAGATAGGATATGCAAGCTGAGACTTTGAATTCATAATTCTCTTTGTATAAGGCTGAAACTCGAAATGCCTCACAGTCGGGCATGTTGATTGATTTATTTTAATCACACCAGTTGGTTTCCAGTTGCCTTGCCTCATATACATTATGTTTTCATTGTTCATGTGAATTATATATATTACTTCTGTGTGTAACTCTAAGCAGGGCTTGTTTGTTGGTTCAAGTTGAGTCAATTCAGCTTGTATCTATCCTGCCCCTACATCACATTATCAATATGAATATCTTGCGGGATGCCATAGGGACATATGATGTAGTTAAAGATGAACTTGGAAGTCTTCTTGCCTATAGTATAAGTGAGGGGTATGGCTTCAACCCATTTAGTGAAGTATTCAGTAGTAGAAAGGATATATTTGTGGCCATTGGAAGAATTAGGGTATATTTGTCCCACAAGGTCAAAACCCCATTGTGAAAAGGGCTAGGTTGTGATGGTGGGATGGAGCTCTTGAGCAGGAGTGTGTATCAAATCACCATGTTGTTGAAAAGGAACACATTTTTTCACAAATTGGTATGCATCTTGTTCCATAGTTGGCCAATAGTATCTAGTACATAGTGACTTTTTAGCTAAAGTGAGTCCACTGGAATGAGCCCCATGGATTCCTCGGTGTACTTCTTGTAAGGTCATTTGTGATTCCTCTAAATTTGGACATCTAAGAAGAGTTCCATCAAAGTGTTTCTAGAAAAGGGTGTCACCCAAGATAGTATAATGGAAAGTTCGACGGTTGAAGGTTTTGCGTTGATTAGTGGAAAGGATAAGTGGAATGATCTCATCATGAAGGTAGGAATAAATGTCTTAGTACCAAGGGGAATTAGGACCAATGATTTCACATACCATCTCAAACTCCAGCTGGTCATAGGCAAGAACCATAAGATTCTCAACAAGAAACTCACACCTTTGACTATTTTCTAACTTATCTATCAAAGAGGCAATGGTAGCCATTCCATCAGCGGCTTTGTTATTAGATCTTGGGATATGTTGAAAAGTGATTTATGTGAAGTGTGCCTTTAGATCCTCAACCATCTGGTGATAAGGAGTATCTTTTAATCCTTTGTTTGAAACTTGTCATTAACTTTTTTGACAACCAACTGAGAATCACCGAATACAAGCAAGTTAGAGATCTTCTAGCAAATAGCTTGATGAAGTCCGACTACCAGAGCTTCATATTCTGTAATGTTTTTTGTGCAATGAAATGTAAGCTTATAAGAATTAGGAATGAAATCTCCTTGTGGTGTCACAAACAAGAATCATGCTCCCGAGCCTTTTTGTGTATAAGATCCATCAAAATAAAGTTTCCATTGTATGCTTGAGGTGTAGTCATGATTGATTCATCTGGGAAACCTATAACAATAGGATGATCACCTTGAACAAAGATTCTACTAACTGATCTGTGATTAATTTGCCTTTGATAGCTCTGTGATCTACATAAACAATGTCAAACTCACTCAAGATCATAACCCATTTTGTTGTGCATCCAATGAGAGCAGCTTTTGACAAGAGATACATGAGAGGATCAACTTTAGCAATAAGTTGTGTCTTATTATTAAGCAAGTAATGATGCAATTTTTGCATACAAAATACCACAGCCAAACATGCTCACTCAATAGGAGTATAGTTCAATTCATAACCAACAAGTGTTTTGCTAAGGTAATAAATAGCACGCTCCTTTCTAGTATCATCTAGTTGTGCAAGAAGGGCACCAAGTGCAACTGATGTAGCAGATATGTAAATAATTAGAGGTCAACCTAGAACAGGTGGGACCAACACTGGTGGATTAGCTAGATATTGTTTCAATTGTTCAAATGCCTTTTGACAGAGACAATCCCATAAGAACTTATTATTTTTATGCAGGCGATGTGAAAAAGGATGCACCTTATCTACCAACTAAGAGATGAATCGGTGAATAGACTAAAGTCATCCTTGCAAACTTTGAAGTTACTTCAATGTATGTGGGGGTGGCATAGCTAAGATGGCTTTCACCTTCTTACGATCTACCTCAATCCCTCATTGACACATGATGTACCCCAACAATTTCCCTAACTGAATGCCAAAGACACATTTCTTAGGATTTAACCATACCTTGTACTTTTCCAATCTTTCAAAGATTGTGGCAAGGATGGCTATATGTGATTCTTGTGTTTTGGATTTCCCAAGAAAATCATCTACATAATCTTCCATAATGACATGGAGGAGATCGTGAAATATCGGTGTCATAGCTCTTTGATAAGCAGCTCCTGCATTCTTAAGACTAAAAGGCATTACTTGATAGAAAAATGTACCATGTGGTGTAGTAAAAGCTACCTTGTGTTGATCCTTAGTTTCTATCATGATTTGATTATATCCAGAGAAACAATCCATAAGAGATAGCATCTCATGTCCTGCAGTCAAATCCACTATAATATCAATGTTAGGTAGTGGAAAATCATCCTTAGGACATGCCAACTTAAGATCTCTAAAGTCAGTACAAATTTGTATGCCCCCAAAAGACTTACCCACTGGTACAATGTTAGATACCCATTCTGGATAATCTATAGGTTGTATAAATTTGGCATCTAGCATTTTTTGTAATTCTATTTTAACAAGCAAGGCAACTTGAGGATGCATCTTTCTTAATTTTTGCTTGACAGGCTTGATTGTAGGATCCACCGCAAGATGATGTACTACAAGATTAGGATCCAAATTGGGCATATCTTTATAGGACCATGCAAAATTTCATCTTGCGAAGAAACTCAGTCATATCTTTCCTTTCTTTCTCTTTGAGTGATGTTGTTATGTATGTGATCTTAGGATTATCTATAGTGCCAAGATTGACCTCTATTGTATCTTCAATTATGATAGAGGATTTTTCTAACATGAATGGCAAGTCAACTTCTCCCTCCTCTAGCACCTCAGAAAGGTTTTCACTAGAGGATGCATCCTTTATTTTGTCTTTTTCTTCACCCAAAGATGCCTCGGGGAGGTTTTTACTAGAGGGTGTTTTCTTTTCTTTTTTATTTTCATTTTCATTTTCACTTTTGCGACTAAGAGAATTGACTTGGCTATCGAAGTAGGCTTTCTCATTGTATACTAAGTTGTTCTTGTGATCTTGGAGATTCTTAAGTTTGAATAGTGTGAGTACTGCCTCATCCGAATTACATATGTCTAAAGTTGGTGGTGAATCTTGTTCATCCCAATTGATGAGTTCAAGGTGTTTGAGGGGAAGGGTGGGGGATGAAAGGTCTATTGCAATGATGGCTAGGAAATAGTTAGATTCGATGAGATCATCTTCAATGTATTGGAAAGGGGCTTCATAGAACTCTTCATCATTTTTTGAGTTAGTTTTAGCTGAACAAAAGTCCTCATCCAAAGACACCTTGGTTTCTAAGGAGCCCAATCCTCGGCCTCGAGTATAGCCAGTTGCTTTAATAATTGTCTTTCTAGACATTTTTGTTTTCCCCTAGGCCAATTCCATGATATCCCATGCTTTCAATAATAGGAGTTACCTTCAGGTATTTTTCCTTAGGAATGTGCACTGGTTTCTCTTCATCGTCGTTGAAAAGCCAAGCTAATACATCATTCTCCATGTGTTCATCTGCAAGGGATCCCTAGTGTTCAAAATTTGTCTTTTTGCATGTCATAGTTTCCTTATTGCCTTTAGGAAAAATTTGTTTAGGTTTACCAAAGGACCTCAGGGATAATGGAAGTTGTCCAATGCATAAGGAACTCTCAAATTTATACTCTCCCATTCCTTGATCTGTAAATTTTGCTTTATTTTCTTATTCAACAATCTTCTCCTCGGTGACTTTACCTTTTTCCTTTATTAGATACCTTATTTGTTTCTTCAATGAGAGATTTTTCAGGAGGAGGTTTAGTGGAAGCCTTTAATTCATTCTGAGGACAATAGTAAGATTGCCTTGCTTCTAAATTCTTGTAGTACTAAAATGGTTCTTGATCTCAAGGAATAGTGATTCCACGTCCATGATGTGGAAATTTCAAACATTGATGGTATGTAGATAGTACACCTGAAAAAGCATGTATCCAATGTCTTCCCACAAGTATATTGTAAGGGAGGTCTAGATCAAGAACATGACAAGAAGTCTCAATTATAGCAAGGCCCATATGTAAAGGAAGCATGATCAATCCTTTGGATTATCTTTCTCTATCATCATAGGACTTTCTAGTAATGTGTTTTGTTATATCAATGAGATCTTTTGAAAGCCCTATGTTTCTTATCATTCTCATAGTGCAAAGATTCAACCCAGATTTGATACTGAATAAGGTGTGGGTTTGTTTCTTCTTGGTGGAAGGCTGCTAGTAATGATCATTTGATTGTTTGTGCTATTGACTCCCTTTCAGAATCCTCTTCTAAGGACTTGTAGGATGCTATCGAAGAGGTTACCCCTATGGAAAATCTGTTGTTAGTCGTGGACTGGCTTCTAGTGTTGTTCCAAGTGTTCCTTTTATCGCATCCCTTGCTGATTAGTTCACTAAAATGGCTGCAAACAAATTTAAATTTTGTAATTGAAAGACAAATACAATTATTTTATAAGTTTTAATTTTTTTTAAAAACTTTACAGTTATTGTAGTACCAGATTATTTTGATACAATTTCATGATTAACAACAAAGACATTGAACAAGTGGCAGAAATATAGAGGGTTTTGTAAACAACATATTTTTCTTGTTTCAAAAAAGGATAGATATGTGTAAGCGTTATGGATTTTTGGTGATGTATGACATTGCCATTAAATAGGTGGCCTTCTTTACTTTTATAAGTACATGACAATGTGGATTTTGCACTTCCTTCAATTCTACCTAAATTCTGAATTTTATATATATATATATATATATATATATATATATATATATATATATATATATATATATATATATATATATATATATATATATATATATATATATATATATGCATTGCTTTAACATTAATTTTAGGACTTAATATCTTTTTACTTTTTATTTTTTATTTTTTATTATTGTTTTAATTTTATATTTATTTTACTTATGTAATTAGTTTTATTATAAATTTTAAAATTATTTGAGAACTATAATTATAAAACTAAAAAAAATATAAGTTTATAATTTGTAATTTATTTTTAAACATATGTTAAGTCATAAAAGTATTTTATTTAAATTTTAAGATGTAATTTATCTAGTTATTTTGATAGATTTTAAAATCATTTCAAGATTATGTATCTATAATTTCAACTTAAGGGTTGGTTTTGGACTATAATTTAAGCAAACATCACTTGAGCTACCAATACTAAAGCTTCATCCACCATTCCTTTCTTGCAACAAGCATGAATTAGAGTGGTGTAGGTAACACCATTAGGAAAAAAATGGCCACTCCTCATTTTGTCCAATAGCTCGATAGTGCTTCTTAAATTTTACCCCATCTACACAAAGTCTTTATGAGAGTATTGTAGGTGATGACATTTGGATGGATATAGAAGGTAAATTCTATTGTGGTCGTCATCATTCCAAAGACCGTCCAAATGAACATTTTGGATGATATAAATGTTGTAATATTTTTTTGGATCTTTGTATTACTTAGCATCAATATTGTTAAGGTTTTAGGATCATTGCAAATGTAATAGCACTCCTAATTGTATGTGTTTTCCAAATGCAACAATCTCTTTCATTTATATTGAGAATGAGCCAAGAAGAGATATGTCCCTTCATGGGACATGTCTATTCATTATTATGTAATTAATATAATGATAATTATGATTATATATATATATATATATATATATATATATATATATATATATATATATATATATATATATATATATATATATTATATATATATATATATATATATATATATATATATATATATATATATATATATATATATATATATATATATATATATATATATATATATATATATATATCTTCACTAGTATTGACACATAATGTTTATCTGACTAAAGCTACAAAACATCAACACTCCCTCTTAGCCAAGGAAGATTAAACACATGATTAGGATTAGAAGATATCATTTACCATGGTATCTGAGATATGGTTTGACTAGGAATATCAAGTCGCATGATATTCACCATAACTCATAGATTCATAAGAATATCATCTCATGATATCGGGAGCATTGTCCTGCAGAATATCAAGTTGCATGATATTCACCAAGTGCTCAAAGTAATGGCCTACCAACATCAAGTCTCATGATTCCCACCAAGTACTCAAAAGTTTATAAAGATATCATCTCATGATATCAAGAGCGTTGAACTGCAGAATATCAAGTTGCATGATATTCACCAAGTGCTCAGAGTAATGGCCTACCAACATCAAGTCTCTTAATGTCCACCAAGTACTCAACAGTTTATAAAGATATCATCTCATGATATCAGGAGCATTGGCCTATAGAATATCAAGTTGCATGATATTCACCAAGTCCTCAGAGTAATGGCATACCAACATCAAGTCTCATGATGTCCACCAAGTACTCAACAAATGTCTATAGGTAATGTGCACTTACCATAGGAACATTCCTATCATCTATCATGATTTGTTTTAGCCATCATAAGATGTCTAACACAATATAAGATCATGGCATGTTTAAGGAACTCAATCCACCATGCAATATATCATCTATCATGATCTATTTCAGCCATCATAAGATGTCTATCACAATAGAAGATCATGGCCTATTTAAGGAACTCAATCCACCATGCATTACATCATCTATCATGATCTATTTTAGCCATCATAAGATATCTATCACAATAGAAGATCATGGCCTGTTTAGGGAACTCAATCCACCATGAAATATATCATCTATCATGATCTATTTCAGCCATCATAAGATGTCTATCACAATAGAAGATCATGGCATGTTTAAGGAACTCAATCCACCATGAAATATATCATCTATCATGATCTGTTTCAGCCATCATAAGATGTCTATCATGATAGAAGATCAAGTTATTTTAAGATCATTACCTTCCAATAACTTTGACAAATACAAGTGATAATCATTTGGAAGTCATCACTTCCTCATGATTTACACAGGGCCCAAAAGGAATTCAAGATTCCTAGTCCTTTGATTCTTATAGTTTCTTGATCACCAAAGAATCCATCTTAGTATGGACTAATCCCTCTAAATCAATATGATCAAGATTATCAAAACTTGATTTAACCATATCCTCTATTTTCTCACTTTGAAGCTCAAGTTCTCGTATCAACCTCTTGTCTTATTTTAAAATGTCAAACTCCCTCTACATATGGTTTCAATCATCAATTCATTTGTAAGAATTAAGTTCTTTCTCCCTTGAATGCAATTATCTTGTACTTCTGTCCTGAAGGTATGTCAGAGAGAGATTACAAATAGCTCACTAAACTATCTCGACCAGAAATACCAATGATAAAAGCATTCAAAATTTTACTAACCAATAATATAGCATGAATTACAAACTCAAAAATTATGTGCATTAATAAAACATGAAATACTTATCTTAAATTATAAATTTCAAGTAAATTTCATTCTTGAAGGTGAGCCCATATAGAAAATATCATGCAAATTCAAAAAATGATGTTGTCGTTCTTGAACATTATCATAATTCTTCACATGACCTATCTTGCATATCCAAAGGCTCTATACACTATGACAACCTTCAATATGATCGGATCTCCCTTCAAGTGGTTAGGCTTTTAAAGAAGGAACCTCGCTATTTTACAGATTTTGTATAGACCCATACATAGTCAGTCATAACTTTATAACTTGACATTTTCTCTCTAATCTCTCAGGTCAGCTTCTTCTAAATTTGCTTATCACCAACATATCCAAAATTTAGAAAACTTCAATAGTGCATTTGTGAGATATGGTCCTCGTACCAAGACTGTATTTTCTGAGTTAGACACGCATTCACCATCAACAAACTACTCTCTTACATTTGTAACTTGGCTCTAATACCATGTTAAGGTTTTAGGATCATTGCAAATGTAGTAGCACTCCTAATTGTATGTGTTTTCCAAATGCAACAATCTCTTTCATTTATATTGAGAATGAGCCAAGAAGAGACATGTCCCTTCATGGGACATGTCTATTCATTATTATGTAATTAATATAATGATAATTATGATTTTATATATATATATATATATATATATATATATATATATATATATATATATATATATATATATATGATATATATATATATATATATATATATATATATATATATATATATATATATATATATATATATATATATATATATATATATATATATATATATATATATATATATATATATATATATATATATATCTTCACTAGTATTGACGCATAGTGTTTATCTGACTGGAGCTACAAAACATCAACAAATATGTTTATAGATGATATAAAGGTTACAATATTTTCTTGGATCTTCATATTGGTTCATAGCAATAGTTTATTATCCTTCCAATTACTTGCCTTGAAGAATTTTTTCTTGTCGGGCTATTAGGAGATCCTTATCACTTAATTACTTATTGAAAGACTACTCTAGTCAAGGAAATATGCAAAAGCCTCCCACTTCAGATAAAGTAATACTTATTTTGGCATAAAATAGTTTGATTGGAGTTCTAACATAGAAAATATCACTAATCAAAGAACAAAAATAGAGATTAGAAGAGGAAGAATAAAGAGACAACCACAATAAGAGAATATTAAAATACCCTAGAAACATCCTTTCAAGATTTTTTTCCATCAAATAAATGTATTATCAACAAGAATCAACAATTATAGTGATAAAGATGGCATTCTGCAATGACTCTTCCCGCTTAGTTTCCATTTCAAATTTTGGGTCCTTTACATCTTTTCCCTTTCCTGCTGTGATGGTCTCTCTACATGTGGGTGGGTTTGGGGGCTCTTGTGATGATCTCTCATCTCTTCTAGGTGTTGTTGGTGGCCTTGTTGTTGTCGTGGCGACCAAGGGGGACCCTTTCTCTTCAGTTGGGGATCGGCCTCCTCCTTTGTTGCTTAGTGTTAGTGTCGATTTTGTCGGTGCTCCTGTTGCCAACAATGCTCTGCTACCATATGGTGATTGTCAGCTGGTTGGTCCTGGTTTGGTGCTTGCTACTTTTGATGGGTTGCTTGTTGTCAGCCTGAATGTTTTGGGGGTTTCGATGAGTGCTAGGGGCTTGTGCATTGAGTTGTCTCTTGATCTTCCTCCCTTTGCCTCCCTTTATGTGGCTAGTACTTATGTAGCTAGTTCTAGTGGTGTTGGCCCCAAAGCTGTGAAGAGAGGGGTATCCCCCCACCAAAAAAAAAAATTGTTGTCAATGGTAGCAAGAGCTACACCCATGCTACTAAGTCCGTTACTATGGGCCCTCCAAGAGAGAAAGATCATCCCATTTCTTGTGCCGAGGCCTCACTTGTGGTTTGTGGCCTATAAGTGGTGGAGAATGTTGATTTCTACTGGCAACATGGGCTAGTGGGTATATTTACAAGTCTTTGGTAGTCTCTCCCAGATCTACACAGTTGAATAAGCAACTATTGGAAACCCTTTGTCTCTGGTGATATTGAGCTTTACCCATGTGCCAAGGGAAGATCGAGATTTGATATTGAATAAGGTGTGAGTTTGCTTCTTGTTGGTGGAAGGCTGCTAGTAATGATCATTTGATTGTTTGTGCTATTGACTCCCTTTAAGAATCCTCTTCTAAGGACTTGTAGGATGCTATCGAAGAGGATACCCCTATGGAAAATATGTTGTCAGTCGTGGACTGGCTTCTACTATTGTTCCAATTCTTCCTCCTATTGCATCCCTTACCAATGCCCCCAACTATGTCAATGCTTTGCCCTCAGGCCACAAGGGCACTTATGCTCCCACTATTATTTATGCCTTGCACCTTGGTTTTGCTAATGATGTTCAACTTCTACAACACTCTAATCATTGTGCTAAAAGTTTCCCTAGTGGTGTCTCCTTTGTGGGGAAGCCTAAGGATGGTATTACCAGGACAATTCGTTTGAAGGCGTAGAAAGAAGTCTCACCCTTCTTCTCTAGCAGTGTGAATTTGACCCTTCTTATTGAGCATTTTCGTCTTTGTTTAGTATAGGTTATTTTCTAGTTAGCACCTTTTGTGTTGACTAAGTGTTGTTGGTGGCCCGACAATCTATTGGGTCCTGCTTTTGTAATGGGTCAACCCCCTTGTTTTTGGTTTCTTTTTTATCATAAACAATTATAGTACATCAGTAAGCTTAGAGCTTCACAAATCAATAGTATGAACTCTATAGGAATAATGGGACAAAACAAAAGAAATTTGATCTCTATTCCAAACCCTAAATTTATATTCCAAGGAGTCCCATGGAATCTCTAATATTTTCCCATGAACTAGTAAGTTAAATAATGGGCCTAAAAGGGTGCTCAACTTCTCTTTGTAACATTGTAATTCTCGAGCCATATGTGTGAAGCCTTCGAAAATAGAATGCAATTCTCTTATAATTCATTTTTCACTATTATAACATGATTTATCATTAAAAAATTCCAATAACTCGCCCATGAAGCACTAACTACTCTTATACACTCTTGCATGTAAATATAATTAGTGAGTCAATGTTAGTCCAATTTTGATAAGTAAACCCAAAATTAATGAATCTTACAAATGGCATAAGGAAAAATGATGTGGTTGATATTGCTAACTATAAAATCTCATATCAAGAAAGTGGGGCCTCTTTTCCTACAATGTTATGAATTTCAATTAATTTGACTAGAGCTATGACCTAAAAAGGTGTAAAACACACTGAGTCTCGTAGTCCTAATGATCTATTGCTTGTACATATTACAAAATAATAAGGGGATTGTTGATACTGAATTTAAATTATAGGAGTTTCTCCTCAGAACTAATACACGCCATCCAAATCCTATATGCTTATGAGTCTTGTCAAAACATATGTAACATTCACTAATTTATCACCTTATCAACCACAATTTACTTATTCTAGAGAGTTTCATGAATAAAGTGATAATATACATGAATATGTTTTATTTGTACATGAAGGTGATTTGTTTTTAACTTGATTGTACTACTCTTATCACAATGGATAATTTGAATGTACTATTATTATGCTTTTTTGACTACTCATGCTTGTGTATATTTTCCCTAATAGCTAACTATTGATAATAGATATGACACCTATAATAAATCAACTTGTTTGAAGATTAAAACTTTTTATAAGACATATTGTTATACTAGACCTTATATTGTATATCCAATACACAAAATATTTTATACTTACCTTAAATTTATGGAATTATTATCATTCATGTTTTGGAACATTCATCATAGTTGGGACTTTTATGCACTTCATTAATCTTGTTTTATATGACCAAACTTCTCTAAAGAATTTGATTTATTTTATCATAGGTATGTTTGACAGGCTTCCCTTTGCAATTTTATGACCTCATTTTTTAACAATTTAATATGTAATAATACACTGAACTGTACATTGCTTCTAAATGTCTTAAGCATGTTGCTTTCAAACGTCTTAACTATCAAAGATAAAATGATGAATTGGTGAAACTATAAGAAACATTATCTATTGTGCAATCTCCCAAAGATGTTCATCAAGAAAAGCACAAATTGAGGCTACCACCTAACAAATGCAATGAACCTTTAATTACTTAGAGCTTATTAATTTTTTATATTTTATTCAATTCACAACATATCACAATTTTCTACTACATAAGCATATTTATTTGCATAAAGCAATGATTCTTTGAGAGGGTTAAGAATTAATTATGCGGGAGAAGCCCAATGCATGATTGGTTAAATAGCACTTTTTTATAAATAATTCTTTGGGTTTACAATTTTTTTATAGTGCTTTTTTATAAATAGTTCTTTGCATTTACAAAAAAATTATAGTTGATACAATCAAACCAAGCTTCCGAGTATCAAAATAAAATTTCATGATAAGCAACATTAAGGTAGCATACAACTGGTCAAAACTACAATCGTACATTCTACTTTCACCTTAGTTGTATCTTCACAAAGACATGGCTAACTAAGATGTTAAATAACCAGTTAATACTGGAACGATACATTCTACTTCCACCTTAGTTGTATCATCCAAAAGAAATGAGCAACTCTAAAGCTAATGAAAATGTTTAATCTTTAATAGAATTTGTTCCTAGTACTACATATTTTGGTATAAACCTAGATTAACTATTTCCTCTTTTTAAAGAAGAGTTATTATTAAATAACCAAAATCCACTACGTCATTAAGCCTATGCTACTCACCTGTTAAGTGTTGTATTTTGCCTTACAGATATAAGTATTATAATTTTTGGACTCATTTATGCCTTCTTTGAATTAATCATTAATGTGCTGTTTTTAACAACTAGATGGAGATGCTTTATCTTTAATACAAGCATTTCATATTTGTTTATCAATATAAAAATAGCTGAAGCTTTTATCACTTGCATATTTGTTTACGACAGCAAAATTAGGTGTAAACTGTTTTGCATCAACAATTTACATTTTGAAGGAATTGACAAAATCGTTCTTCCAGTATAAATCTCAGTTGTTAAATACAGAAGTTACTAGTGAATTAGACGAGAGTTGATGACATTAGTGAGCAATTTCCACTGTGCATTATTAAAACTAACTTAGACTATCTGTTTGTTACTATTTTTTCAAGAATTTCCACAACAAAAAATTTGTACCACATAGATCCTGCAACTGGGCATAAATGTTTCTTGGAATACTTGATGGACTTGCAACAAATTTCTAGCTACATCTCTCAAGGAATCATTGGCAAATATAGCTAGTCCAAATTTTGAGAAGAATAATTTAAACTAGCAAGTTCACAGTTAAACTACTGCTATTATTGAAGAAACATTTTCTCCATCACTGCTCCTCTAAATGACAGCAACCCGCAAAGCACAGATTACAAAGTTGTTCAATGTCAAAGATCAAAGCATGATTTCTTACAGGCTGTGGCTAGTAAGGAATAGAACAGTGCTTAGGAAAATTATGTCAAGTTTTATAGAATCATCTAGACTTCAAATATGCATGCAGAATTGGAAAAATACCGAACTAGCTGTAACAGTCATGTGTAAGTTGCCTTAATAAACTTCGTAGTGCAATACTCAACTTGCATGTCAGTGCAACCACTGAAAATCTTTTAGCATAGAAAAGAAAGTCCACTAGAAAATAAAAATAGGATAGTCCACCATTTCAGTCCTTGAACAAAAACAAGTTTTTACAAATAAGTCATTCCAATCATAGACAGTACCTCAAATTGATTACACGATGACTTCATACAATGAGAAAGGAAATATACAAGAGTGACTTCAACAATGTGTCACTCTTGAGTCCATGATCCCTTATAATTATAAATAATAAAAGGATTGTGATTTGCAAAGTCTTATAATTTTTTTATGTGACCAACGTCAATCAGCCAGCAGAGTGTCTTAACAGTCCTATCACTTGGAGCACAGACTTGTTTCTGCATTTGATCTTTTCAAGTCGTGTCTTTTGTAGACAACATCAAATAATGAGTTGTATGTGATCTCATTTGGAACCAAACCTTTTGCTTTCATTTCATCTAATATTGATAAAGCAATATCAAGTTTATCTTCTTTGCATAATGCGTCAATCAGCATGTTATAGGTTACAACATCCGGAGTAATGCCAATCCTTTCCATACTTCTAAAAAGCTTGAAAGCCTCGTCCATTTCACCAATTTTACAATAACCATTAATCAAAGAACTATAGGTTACAACATTCGGAGTAATGCCAATCCTTTCCATACTTTTAAAAAGCTTGAAAGCCTCATCCATTTCACCAATTTTACAATAACCATTAATCAAAGAACTATAGGTTACAACATCCGGAATAATGCCAATCCTTTCCATACTTTTAAAAACCTTGAAAGCCTCATTCATTTCACCAATTTTACAATAACCATTAATCAAAGAACTATAGGTTACAACATCCGGAGTAATGCCAATCCTTTCCATACTTTTAAAAAGCTTGAAAGCCTCATCCATTTCACCAATTTTACAATAACCATTAATCAAAGAGTTATAGGTCACAACATTCGGGGTAATGCAAATCCTTTCCATACTTTTAAAAATCTTGAAAGCCTCATCCATTTCACCAATTTTACAATAACCATTAATCAAAGAGCTATAAGCCATTACATTAGGAGCCATGCCTTCATCAAGTATCTTATTCATTAGTAAATGTGCACTCGCAAGATCACCTGCTTTACATAGACCATCAATGATCGTGTCGCACGTCACTTTATCAGGTTTTATACTCTTTAATCTCATTTTGTCTAACATTTGAACTGTCATGCTCATGTTTCCTGTCCTACAGAATGCACGTATCAGAATAGTATACGTTACCACATTAGGAAGACATCCTCTGTCTTCCATTTGAAAAAAAAGTGTGAATGCCTCCCTTACCCAATTACTCTGAGAGAAACCAGCAATCAGAGAGTTGTATGTAACAACATCTGGTTGCAAACCTTTTTTCAACATGTTTTGAAAACAATCCCAGGCCTTGTCCAGCTTGCCATCTTTGCAAAGTCCATCAATAACTGTACAAAATGTCACTTGACATGGAAAATAGCCATCTTGTATCACTTGAGCTACCAATATTAAAGATTCATCTATCCTACCTTTCTTGCAGAGAGCATCAATTAGGGTGTTGTAGGTAACAATATCAGGAAAACAATGGCTACTACTCATTTGGTTCAAGAGCTCTAGTGCTTCCTCGATTTTACCCCTTGTACACAAAGCCTTTATGAGGATATTGTAAGTGATAATGTTTGGATGGATGCACATATCTTCCATTTCAGCAAGGAGAAGATACATTCTATGGAGATCGCCGGCATTCCCAAGACCGTCCAAAAGCACAGTGAAGGATACAACAGTGAGAGGAAGGCGTTTAGCAATGGCTGAGTGGAAGAAATCCCAAGCTTTGTTTGTGTTGCCCGATTTACAGAGGGCGTTAATGGATTTAGTAAATTGTACAACATCAGAGGTAGGAGATATGTTCTGTAAAAACTTGTCGGTGTGTGGGGAGTTGTGGCAGTGTGCAGAGAAAGACAGAGGACGTAGGAAGAATGAAAAGGAATAAAATGAGTGGGTAATATTTGTTACCTGTTTCAAGATTGGGAGTCGGCCTTTCATGGTGAAGTTGGTAGCAGAGAGGGTTGTCTACGCCCACAAATCTGTTTCCTCGGATTTCTTCTCAACTCAACTGAACCCTTGTTTCCCTTTCTTCACTTGTCCAGCTTGGGTATTGCATTTTCTATATTACAATTTTATTTCATGTCCGTAAGCGGTCGGACATAAATGAACCCTAGAGACTTATTTTTAGAAATTTTTTTGTGAAGATTTTTTTTATGAAGATTTTTCTTAATGACTTAGAAATTATTTGACGTGTCTTATGCATTCTTCTTCAATGAAAGGACAATGATTTATTTTTTTTAAAGATTTTTTTAAAATCTGTCAACCATTAAAAATGGGAAAAAAACATTAGTAAATTGTACATTTAGTATTTTATTTTAATTTATTTATATTTTAATTTTTTATTTGACTTAATTTTAATAAATGTTATTTTTTATATTAAAAGTATTTGTTAATATTATATTTTATTCTATTTTTTATATCATAAATAAATAATTGTATACATATTATTTTATACATGATATATTGTATAAATAAACAAGTGCCACGTAGTGGCCACCAAATTTAATTATAAGTTTAGTTGTAGATAAATTTAAATATATTTTATTATATTTATTATAAATTTATGTAAATATAATTCTAATATTAATAAATATATTTTAATTAATTATAAAATTTGATGATAATAATGAAATTAGTTTAAATAATTTTAGATGTAGCAATAAGTAATTTTTTTCATTATAATTATTTTAATAATATAAATTAGAAATTGAAGTTAATTTTATTTTATTGTTATGTTAATTTAAATTATTTTGTAAAGTATAACAATAAGCTTTATTTCTAATATAATTATAAGTTAAAAAATTTAAATATATTATAAATAATATTTTATAATTATTTATAAAGTTAAACAAAGTTATTATTACAACTATAATTATAATAATTTTATAATTATTTCTAATTACAAATCATTTTACATATAAATTAAAATCAAAATTAGAATTAAAATAAAAGTTAATTATATAACAAAAGTCAAGTATCTTGAAAATGAAAAAGATGGAGTATGGAGGTAAAACAAATTTTATAAAATATTATGTTTCATAATGTGTATAACAGTTCAAATACATTGGTCCAATAAGATGATAAAAAAAAAAAATTAAATATTATAAAGTTATAAAATTTGCATCTATATTTTTAAAAGTGAAAAAATTATAATGAAATATAAAATTTAATTTATTTTTATTGCTGCAGAAGAGTTCATTTAATCATAATCACTAGTTAAATACACAATTCAAAAAGTGATACAATAGTACTTATATATTTAATCTATTTTAATTTATATATAGATTTAAATATAATATAGATATTATTTAGTATAAATATAATATTATATTTATATTTATATATAATTTTATATACCACTATAATATATATGTTTTATTTAATCATATATAGTAGAAAATAGATAAAATAATTCTTATGTAATAAATTAATTATAGTGAATAAAATGATTATATACATATGATACTTTTATACTAAAAATATTTCTTTTGGTAATTTTTTGTGTTTTTTTTATCATTAGTAGTATTTTTTAATATTATTTTATTTATAAAAATAATTAATTATATATAATTTTTATATAGATATTATTCATATAAATATTATATTATATTATTTATATTCAATTTTATACTACTATATCATATTATAGTGTAGTATAAAATAAAGTTAGGATTTGGCATGAAGACATAAAATATTTTTTAATATAACTTCAAGTTAAAAGTAAAAGTAAATAATGTAAACGAAAGTAAATATTTAAATAATTCTAAATTAAAAATAAAATAATTGTTACATAATAAGTTTTCAAAGTGACTGAATAAATTGAGTGTCATTCAATTACAAGAATCATAGAGATAGAGGAGCAAGAAGAGATGGTGGGAGTGAGATAACTGCAAACAAACAAGATACAAGGGAAGAGCCTAGAGAGAGAGAAAGAGAGATATTTTTAATTTAAGGATTATTTTGTTCCCACTTTAGTGCATTTTCTATAGTAGGACCTCATATGGAGCTTAATGAATATCTAAATTCAAATATGGGTCCTATATCCCTTTCAATATTGTTTAAAATTGAGGTTTGCCCCTTACTTCTAGTGTGCTCCTCATATCCATGTTTGTGACCTTCATGACCTATCTCGACCTCGGATTGAGTTGTACCAAAAATCCTACACCTACCATATTTTCTCGACCCTGCCCAAATTCCAACTCATCCTTTAGGATATCGAACACCAATGGAATTCTATCCCCATGGATTGTGGCCCAAATTTGGCACCAGGCCCTATGTTGGGGTATTAGTGGGAAATCTAGTCCCATGGTCGGCTTGCTTGAATTCTCTATGCAATGAAAATATGGACCTATTTGTTACAAATTAAAAATAACAAAACACAAAAAAATCACATTAGATGTTAGCAATTTCAAATGCAACAAAACAAGTAATTTTCACTACAACCTCAATGAGCCAAAACAAGAGCACCCAATAACCTTGTTTGATTTTCTCTTTAAGATTATTGTGGGTATGCTCTCCCAACACTAATGAAATGCAATCTAAATGCAAAACTATGAAATGCAAGATGACGGTTTGCAGACATATATGAGAAACTTGTTGCAAATCTCACAATGATATGCAAGTGTAAGATCTATGAAGAAGATAGTGCACAAGCAAAATGATGCAATATATTTTAATTTTTTGAATAAGAAATGAAATGCAAACTAACTATGAATAAGAATGCAAGATTCAAACTATGCTATGAAATAAAAGTTAATCTATGATGCAAGAATTGAAATCTAAATTAAGAATGAAGATGCAAATAAACTATGCTAAGAAATTGAAATGCTACAATGCTTAAAATGCTTAGAATGCTTAATGATTATGTTTGCATGAATCTTATTAGCCTACAAATGAGAGAGACGCCTTCTTTTATAGAGATTGCAAAAGGATTGGACGGTGGAGATGAAGAGGCAAAAGAATGAGTGGCTAGGATTAAAGGTTGGGTAGGGTTTGGAAAAGATGTTAGGTAGGGTTTGAAAAAGTCAAACTTCATTTGAGAGGGAAAAAGATATTTGAAAATGATTGGTGGAGAAAAAAGATGGAGAGGTGGCCACCTTGGAAAAGGTGATTGTGCACATGTTTAGAGGTAACCCATATTTTAATTAAGATTAGAGGAATATTAGAAAAAAATAAGTTTAGAAAAAAGGGAAAAGTGGCTAAATTAAAATGATTTAATTTAAACACAACTTAGAAGAATTTTTAGGCTAGTGGAGGAATAAAATAAATAAGATTTATTTTGTAAAGGGAAATGGAGGGATAATATATTAAATTGAATTCAATATATTAAAGTATTCAAATAAAATTTAAATAAAAATGAAAAATGACTTTATTTAATTAAATTAAATTAAATTAAATAAATAGAGGAATATAACAATATAATTAATTTATTAAAATCAACTATGATGTTAAGGGCAAATATTATTAAAAATTAATATTAGAATGCAAATAGAAAATGAATTTATTAAATTAAATTAAATAAATAGAGGAATATAAAAATATAGTTAATAAAAATCAACTATAATGTTAAGGGAAAATATTAATAAAAATTAATATTAGAATGTGAATGGACAATTTTAGGTGTCTACATTTGCCCCTCTTTAATGCAGTGTCAAAATCGACATCACGTTAAAGAAGAAGAAAACAAGATGCCCCAAGAGTTGTACCTAAGCGACGAGGGGAAGAGGATGTGCCCTCTCGAGAAAATAGAGGATAGAGGAAGTGAATAAAAGGTCTCCAATGCAAAATAAACCTAAATGCAGACTATTATTGTGTCAACATGGGAGAACATATCTTATTTTGATGTTGCATAGGAATCATGTACCACATGCTAGATAAACAAGAATAACATGATTTGGATGTGTGGACCAGACACTCAAACAGAGAGACACATCATACCACAAAAAGTTGTGAATCAACCCCAAAACCTATCTAAACAAACCAAAATATGAAGATCTAGGTCATCCAGAGTAGGTGTGATTGAACACAAAAAGATAAAACAAAAAGAAGGCCTCGTGACCAATCGACCATTTGGTCCATAGTGCTTGCCCAGAACAAAGTTGATACTTAGATTTAGGATTGGATGATTCATCTTACGAAAGATGTATCTTGAAGGGCCAATGATGATTGACTCAAGTTTGTTTATAAGTGTCAAGGAAAAAAAAAATAGATCAAATGAGAACAAGGGTAATTAGTCTCCATATGTTTGTGATGGGGCACATGTGGTCAGTGACTCTAAAAGAGTGTCATCAATCGACATGGAGCTCAAGATAATTGGGTGAAATTGCAAATAGGTGAGTGTGTGCAAAGTAAGCGAGATGGAAGGTGAAATTGATTAGCTTCTCGTATAGACATAGGAAGGGAATGAAGGGATGGACAGGAGAAAGTGTCTTGATAGAAGATAGATTTAGGTGAACTAAACATAACGCCGACAAGCGATTTTCACCCTGGTACTTAAATCCAAGGTGCCTGTTGCCAGGTTTTCACCATTGGATGAATTTTTATTCCATTTTTCCTTTTTCAATTTTTTTTAATTTTTAATTTTTAATTATATACACACACACACACACACACATATATATATATACATATATACATATATATATACATATATATACATATACATATATATATATACACATATACATATACATATACATATACATATACATATATATATACATATATATATACATATACATATATATATATATATATATACACATATACATATACATATACATATATATATACATATACATATATATACATACATACATATATATATATATATATATATATATATATATATATATATATATATATATATATATATATATATATATATATATATATATATATATATATATATATATATATATATATATATATATATATATATATATATATATATATATTGGTCATCAAGGTGCTTGTTTGCCAGGTTTTCACCAAGATGATTTTTTTAGGATATTTTACAATTTTTAGGATTCTCATGTATAGAACCTCTTCAAATGCATAATATTCATAGGATCAGGGAGCAGATCTCCCTCTGGCATAGCTATTTGATATGCTCCCGAGCCAAATTTAGTTGTAACCACAAAAGGGCCTAACCAGTTTGGCTCAAATTTTCCTTTCTTCTCTCGGTTCTTGAGATTTCTCATGTTATGTTGTAGGACTAGATCACCAACTTGAAATTCCCAGGGCTTGATCTTCTTACTGAACTACAAGAAAAGGTGATTTTGATACACACGGAGGTGGTTCAAGGCATTAAGGCATCATTCATCCAGGAGTTGCAATTCTTGTAAGCAGGAATCTTGGTACTCCTCATCATTTTTCAGATTCTTTAGGGAGATTCTGAGGGAGGGGAGCTCAATTTCTATGGGAAGTACAACCTCATAAACAAAAATAAGGTAGAATCATGTGGCGTCAGTGGGGGTGCTGATGGAGGTACGGTAGACCCAAAGAGCAGAATTTAGCTAAAGGTGCCAATCACGGCTAGCATCATTGACTATATTTTTGAGGATGTTCCAGATACTTTTGTTAGTAGCCTCTGCTTGACCATTACCTTGTGGGAAATACCTTCTGGAACAATGTTGGGTTATGCCAAATTTTATGCAAAGCTCAATGACATCCTAATTTTTGAAAGGGGTGTCATTATCAGTAGGAATATCTTGTGGGATGTCATAGTGACATATGATGTAGTTCTAAATGAACTTGGAAATCTTCTTGCCTATAATATACGTGAGGGGTATGGCTTCAACCCATTTAGTGAAGTATTCAGTGGCAGCAAGGATATATTTGTGGCCATTGGAATAATTAGGGTATATTTGTCCTACATGGTCAAAGCCCCATCGTGAAAAGTGTCAAGGTGTGATGGTGGGATGGAGCTCTTGAGCAGGAGCGTGTATCAAATCACCATGTTGTTGACTAGGAACACATTTTTTCACAAAGTGGTATGCATCTTGCTCCATAGTTGGCCAATAGTATTCAGTACACAATAACTTTTTAGCTAAAGTGAGTCCACTGGAATGAGCCCCACAAATTCCTTGATGTACTTCTTGTAAGGCCATTTGTGCTTCCTCTGAATTTAGACATCTAAAAAGAGTTTCATCAAAGTGTTTCCGAAAAAGGGTGTCACCCAAGATAGTTTAACGGGAAGCTTGACGAATGAAGGTTTTTCATTGATTAGTGGAAAGAGTAAGTGGGATGATCTCATCATGAAGGTAGGAATAAATGTCTTGGTACCAAGGGGAATTAGGACCAACAATTTCACATACCATCTCAAACTCAGGCTGGTCATATTCAGGGACCATAAGATTCACAACAAGAAACTCACACCTTTGACTATTTTCTGGCATATCTATCAAAGAGGCAATGGTAGCCATTGCATCACCTGCTTTGTTATTAGATCCTGGGATATGTTGAAAATTGATTTCTATGAAGTATGCCTTTAGATTCTCAACCATGCGGCAATAAGGAAGGATCTTTTAATCCTTTGTTTGAAACTCATCATTAACTTGTTTGACAACCAACTGAGAATCATCAAACACGAGCAAGTTAGAGATCTTCTAACAAATAGCTTGACAAAGTCCAACTACCAGAGCTTCGTATTCTGCAATGTTGTTTATGTAAGGAAATAGAAGCTTATAAGACTAAGGAATGAGATCTCCTT
Source organism: Chamaecyparis obtusa (assembly GCA_027943335.1). Classification (NCBI taxonomy): domain Eukaryota; kingdom Viridiplantae; phylum Streptophyta; class Pinopsida; order Cupressales; family Cupressaceae; genus Chamaecyparis; species Chamaecyparis obtusa. The sequence continues at coordinate 2,096,903 of BSBK01006985.1, read as the reverse complement.
GTGGTGTCACAAACAATAATCCTACTCCTGAGCCTTTTTGTGTATAAGATCCATCAAAATAAAGTTTCCATTGTATGCTTGAGGTGACAGTCATGATTGATTCATCTGGGAAATCTGTAACAATAGGATGATCACCTTGAATAGGAGCTTCTACTAATAGATCTGCAATTACTTGGCCTTTGATAGCTTTGCAGATCTACATAAACAATGTCAAACTCACTCAAGATCATAACCCATTTTGTTGTGAGTCCAGTGAGAGCAACTTTTGACAAGAGATACTTAAGAGGATCAACTTTAGAAATAAGCTGTATCTTATTATTAAGAATGTAATGAGATAGTTTTTGCATGAAAAATACCATAGCCAAACATTATCGCTCAATAGCAATATAGTTCAATTCATAACCAACAAGTGTTCTACTAAGGTAATAAATAGCATGTTATTTTCCATTATCATCTAGTTGTGCAAGAAGGGCACCAAATGCAACTAATGTAGTAGATATATGTAAATAATTAGAGGTCAACCTGGAACAGGTGGGACCAACACTGGTGGGTTAGCTAGATATTTTTTCAACTTCTCAAATGTCTTTTGATAGAGACAATCCCATAAGAACTTATTATTTTTATGCAGGAGATGTGAAAAAGGATGCACCTTACCTGTCAACTGAAGGATGAATTTGTGAATAGACTGAAGTTAGCCTTGCAAACTATGAAGTTGCTTCAATGTTTATGGGGGTGGCATAGCTAAGATGGCTTTCACCTTCTTAGGATATACCTCAATCCCTCATCAAGACATGATGTACCCCAATGACTTACCTGACTGAACACCAAAGACACATTTCTTAGGATTTAATTGTACCTTATACTTTTCCAATCTTTCAAAGATTGTGGCAAGGATGGCTATATGTGATTCTCATGTTTTAGATTTCCCAAGAAAATAATCTACATAATCTTCCATAATGACATGGCGGAGATCATGAAAGATCATTGTCATAGATCTTTGATAGGTAGCTCTTGCATTCTTAAGACCGAAAGGCATTACTTGATAGAAAAATGTACCACATGGTGTAGTAAAAGTTTTCTTCTGTTGATCCTTAGTTGCTATCCTGATTTGATTATATCCAAAGAAACCATCCATAAGAGATAGCATCTCATGTTTGACAGTCAAATCCACTATAATATCAATGTTAGGTAGTGGAAAATCATCCTTAGGACATGCCACGTTAAGATCTCTAAAGTCAGTACAAATTCTTATGCCCCCAGAAGGCTTACCCATGGGTACAATGTTAGAGACCCATTTTGGATAATCTACAAGTTGTATAAATTCGGCATCTAGCATTTTTTGTAATTCAATTTTAACAAGCAAGGCAACTTGAGGATGCATCTTTCTTATTTTTTACTTGATAGGCTTGATTGTAGGATCCACTGCAAGATGATGTACTATGAGATCAGGATCCAAACTGGGCATATCTTTATATGACCATGCAAAATTTATTTGTGTCTTGTGAAGAAAATCAGTCATAACTTTCCTTTCTTTCTCATTGAGTGATGCTGCTATGTATGTGATCTTAGGATTATCTGTAGGTCTAAGATTTACCTCTATTGTATCTTCAAGTAGGATAGAGGATTTTCCTGACATGAATGGAAAGTCAACTTCTTCCTCCTCTAGCACCTTATAAAGGTTTTCATTAGAGGATGTGTCCTTTATTTTCTCTTTTTCTTTACCCAAAGATGCCTCAAGGAGGTTTTCACCAGAGGGTATTTTATTTTCTTTTTTATTTTTTATTTTCATTTTCACTTTTGCGACTAAGAGAATTGACTTGGCTACCAAAGTAGGCTTTCTCATTGTAGACTATGTTGTGCTCATGATCTTGGAGATTCTTAAGTTATATTAGTGTATGTACTACCTCATCCAAATTACATATGTCTAAAGATGGTGGTGAATCTTGTTGGTCCCAATTGATGAGTTTAGGGTGTTTGAGGGGAAGCATGGGGTTGAAAGGTTTACGACAATGATGTATAGGACACGGTTAGAATCGATGAGATCATCTTCAATGTATTATAAAGGGACTTCATAGAAATCTTCATCATTTTCTGAGTGAGTTTTAGCTGAACAAAAGTCCTTAGCCAAAGACACCTTGGTTTCTAAGGAGCCCAATCATCGGCCTCGAGTATAGCCAGTTGCTTTAATAATTGTCTTTCTCCCATTTTCATTTTCCCCCAGGCCAGTTTCATGATATCCCATGCTTTCAATAATAGGAGTGACCTTCGGGTATTTGTCCTTAGGAATTTCCATTGGTTTCTCTTCATAATCATTGAAAAACCAAGCTAATACATCACTCTCCATGTGTTCATCTGCAAGGGATCCCCTGTGTTCAAAAGTAGTCTTTTTGCATGTCATAATTTCCTTATTTCCTTTAGGAAAAAGTTGTTTAGGTTTACCAAAGGACTTCGGGGATAATGGAAGTTGTCCAATGCATAAGGAACTCTCAAATTTATACTCTCCCATTCCTTGATTAGTAAATTTTACTTTATTTTCTAATTCAACAATCTTCTCCTCGGTGACTTTACCTTTTCCTTTATCAGATACCTTATTTGTTTCTTCAATGGGAGATTTTTCAAGAGGAGGTTTAGTGGAAGCCTTTAATTCATTCAAAGGACAATAGTAATATTTTCTTACTTCTAAATTCTTGTAGTACTAAAATGGTTCTTGATCTCTAGGAATAGTGATTTCACGTTGATGATGTGGAAATTTCAAACATTGATGGTATGTAGACAATACACCTGAAATAGTGTGTATCCAAGGTTTTCCCAAAAGTATATTGTAAGGGAGATCTAGATCAAGAACATGACAAGAAGTCTCAATTATAGAAGGGCCCACCTGTAAAGTAACTATAATCAATCCTTTGGATTCTCTTTCTCTTTCATCATAAGCCTTTCTAGTAATGTATTTTGTTATATCAAAGAGATCTTCTGAAAGCCCTATGTTTCTTATCATTTTCATAGTGCAAAGATTCAACCTAGATCCATTGTCTATCAAGACTCTTTTTATTTTGGTGGAGTGAATGATGACTTCAATGTGAAGAGGCTTATTATGATAAGTGTCAAAACCACAAAAGTCTTTGTCTATGAAAACAAGATGTGATTGTGTAGCTAGATTCCTGATCATAGCTTGAAATTGGGAGGTATTGATGTTTTTAGGGACTTGGGATTTAGTAAGGGCTTTTTCAAGGACTTCTTTATGCATAGGTGATGTATGAAGCATCTCAAGTATGGATATATGTGTGGGAGTCTTCCCTAGTTGTGCCAGGAGGTCATATTGTTAAGCAGACCTAGTAGATGTGGATGGTGCAGCAGGTGGATCAACAGTCTAAACATAATTTCTTCCTCTTGTAGTTGTAGAATTTCAATCAGAAAATTTAATCTTGAGAGTGCACACATGGTTTTCAAATTATTCTATGCAACCACAAAGAGAGTCAAAGCCACAATAATCATTCTCCTCTATTTTAGAGCCTTGAATGTTATTGGTCATGTAGTCATAAGGCACATTTTTGGAAGATGAGGCATTGTTCTGATTATGATTAGGGAATGGTTGATTATAGATCTTAAGTTGTGTATATTTTTGCATCTATGGCTACATAGATCAAGCTAAGAAAAAGAAGAAAAGCTTGCAGAATAGATGAAGAAAAAATAGAGCTACTCAGAATGAAAATAAAATCCCATATGAATAAATCAAATTGTTTGTACATTGCTTACATGTCTTATACAATTCAGACCACCACATAAACAAGAGTTGAAGAGAAATTGATTGAACAGAAGTGACAGGGAAGAGGTAGTCTTAACTAAACTACTCCTTAGTTAACCTAGCGCAAATAGTGCATGTAAAACACATGCACATAAATCGTGACTGAAAAGAATAGTTAATAACACTAACACCCCCCCTTATGTCTAACTAAGGAGAGAAACAACTTAATGAAAGGAAAGAGGAAAGAGGTAAAACCCAGCGGGAACCAAACCCCCCCTCAAAATCTATAGTAACAGAAATGGAAACTTAAAAATCCTATGTGACAAGAAAACTATGGACTTTTGTCGAAAGATAAGCACCATAGTGTTGAATGGAGAGATTTATCAAAAACCAAAAATAAGATTAAGATCAATTTGTATCAGTGCCCCCAATGACACTACTCGAACCATGAACAAATGGAAAACAAAGGCAAAACATTTGTCAATCGAAGATACATAAGACAATAATCTACATATGTGCTCCCAAACAATGAATAGATGGAAAAAAAAGGAAAAAATCTATCATTCAAGGATGCAGATGACACGTAAGTCTATATGAGTGACCCTAACGACACTACTCAACCATGCAAGAAGAAACCGCTAGTTGAAAATATACGTGGAAATTGTTTATAAAACTAATCAAATATGGAACCAAGGAAGCATTAGCATGAAGAGGCATGTCAGGTCCACTAAAATGAGTGTCACCAAAGAGGAAATGAAGGCAAGGCCCATGCAGTAAGAACATGACCTTGACTTGCCTATGATGAAGAAGACTCAGGGGTTGAAATTTGATGCTACTGCACAACCTTCTCTAAAGCCTCTAGTCTCATCCAATATCTATTGACTGCATGTCCCACCTTACCACAAAAACTACAAGGCTCACCCAACTTCTTATTTGTCTTGGAGTGTGGATTAGATTCTGAATTCTTCTCACTCGTATGCACAACAAGAGCATGAGCTTTGGAAATTTTTAAAGTGCCCATTTTATGAGCTTCTCTTGCTCATGTATCAAAGCTTCTCTTGGTCATGTATCAAAGACTCAATGAAAGCATCAAGAGTGGGCATCTTCCAATTTATTCCCATTGTAAGCCTGATTGTGTGAAAATAAGAGACAAACACAGTATATTGTGGGCTCAATTTTGACAAAATAGAAAGGATTAATCTACTTTCATGCGCAGATTTGTCAATTCCACATTCTTTCAAATGAAGTAATGAAGCCTTGAACTTTGTGAAGAATTCTTGAATATTCTCAAAACTACTTAGATCTAATGAGTTGAGCTCATTTTCAAGGATGTGACCCCGCATCTCATCTTGCTTCCCAAAAAGACCATCTAACGTAGTCAAAACCTAGTTTGGAGTTGTGCAAGCTTCAACATAAAATAAAAATTCTGGAGAGATGGATAAGCATAGTAGACCAAAGGATTCATCCATGCGGGTGAATTATTTAGAAATCTCAACTGCTAAATTGGGTTCAACCTCTTTCTCCATGACTATTAGATACAAGCCTTTACTTCTAAGCTGAAGCAAAATCTTTGGCTTCCATTCAAAATAGTTGTATGGCGTGAGAAGAGTAGAGGCTAAAAAATCCATTCTTTGCAACCAATCTGATCTTTAGAACCTACAAAAAAAAACTTATATTTCTCCATCCTAGAACCTAAGCTTTGATACCATGTAGATTTTTGTAGGTATGGCTACATAGATCTAGCTAAGAAAAAGAAGAAAAGCTTGCAGAATAGATGAAGAAAAAACATAGCTGCTCAGAATGAAAAAAAATACCATATGACTAAATTAATTTTTTTGTACATTGCTTACGTGTCTTATATAATTCAAACCATCGCATAAACAAGAGTTCTAGAGAAATTGATTGAATGGAACTAATAGGGAAGAGGTAGTCTTAACTAAACTACTCCTTAGTTAACTTAGCGCAAATAGTGCATGCAAAACACATGCACATAAATCACGGCTAAAATGAATAGTTAACAGTACTAACATGTTGTGCATTGGATGACAAAGGTGTATGACCTTCAACCTCAATTTTACCATCATCAATAAGGTCCTCAATATAGTGTTTGAATTTCATACATTTCTTAATATCATGACCTTTGATGCGATGATATTCACAATATTAAGTATCCTTATACATAGCAGGTTTGGGTTGATTGTCATCATATGGTTGGGTATTAGGATATATCATCATATTTTGATCAAGAAGCTTTCGAAAGATAACATCCAGGGGTTCTTCAAGAGAAGTGAATTGTCATCGGGGACGTGAAGCAAAATTATTGTTGTTTTTGTTGTTATTATTGTGAGGGAATAGATAGCCTTGATTGTGAGATTTGTGTTGAAAGGTGTTTTGATTTTGCTGATTACGATTTTGATTGTTGCCATTTCCTTGATTATAATTGTTGTTGAAATTACCTTGGTTAGATGCTTGAACATTATGAACATGTTTAGCATCGGTCACTCCATCATTGACTATTCGTTTATTCTTAGTCCAAAATTTTGGTTTGTCATTGTTAGGAGAGGGAGTATAGTGTTTAATGGCTCCCTTTTGAAAGAGACCATCTTCAATTATTTTTCCCTTATGTTGGGCCACTTTCTTGTCATAGACAAAATCCAATAAGAATGGTCTAAGTTCTTGCAAAACCCTAAAAGGGTTGCCTTGCCCTGTTACTTTTTTTTTTGATGTGCAAAGAAAATCCACAAGGTTTCAAGGCTTGCGCCCTTAGCCTTGGCTAATTCAAGATGTTATCAAGCCCCAATTCAGAGTGCATGTGCTCAAGTGCTCAAACTAGGGGGAAATTCAAGTTTTAAGGTCCAAGAAATAGGTCATTTTCATGTCCTAAGGGTTTCAAAAAATTGTCTAAATCCAAAAAACCCTTGGCCTTTTCTATTTCCTCGTTACTTTTTTGAGCCACTTAAATCTCATTTCTGCACATGTCTTATTTCCTTGGTGGGCTACTTTATTCTATTTCAATGACTCTATGACTGAGTGTTCTCCAAATCTCCATATTCCCAGGTGGTTAATCTTTTTGTTCAGTGAATGGGTGACTGCTTTGGTCACATAATTTCTTATTTTCAGCAATTTGTGATTTAAGATCTAGCGACTCTGCGGGTGGTTATCTTTTTCTTCACTCAGGCAGTCTTTAGATAAAATGATGAAATAATAAATCTTCCAGTGGCTATGAAACGACCATAGTCTCCAAGTCTCCAAGAGTAATAAAGAAGATATTATTTCCTTCAATCGCCAAATCTCCTAAGAAAGTCAAAGTCAAGGATGAGATTCAACGATTGCGTGACCACCGTTAATTCTCTCTCAAAAAGGAAAGATCTTACCACTATCTCTTAATCACTTGATAAAGATGATGTCACTCCAAATTTATAGAGTTTGAGTGACTACTGTTAGATTAAGATCTTGTGGTTGGTGTAAAGTTGCTAGATGAAGTCAAGTTTTATTAAAAGATTCAATGATCAAGAGATTTCCTTAGTTGCTAAATCTATGGATAAGTTAAGTCGGATGATCTCTAGAAAAGTTTGACAAGTCAAAAAATGTTTACTCCCTCAGTCGCCAGGTCTCATAATTTAACCTTGAATTAAGAAAGGATTCAAAGATCATGAGAAAACCTTTGTCGTATGATCTCTTGATTAAACCTGGGTTAGGCCAGATGTCTCATGACTTAGAAATTTTCCTTAGTCACGTATTCTTAGAACTTAACCCCAATTAAGAAAATAATTAGGAGACTCAGCAAAGTCCTTTGTTCATGTGATCTCCAGATGGGTGCGGGTTAGGTCAAGGTTAGAATTTGGTTAGTCCCTGGCGATTATGTTTTATATTCAGCGATTATGTGATTGTGTAGTTGTGTTTTCTCTTGATCCTGGTAGTTATGTTCCAAACATTTAGCGAACTAGAAAACATGGTTATCTCTTAATCTCCAGATAAAACGGCTAAGTCATGGAAAATCCAATGATTCAGCAAGAGCCATAGGATGAGGACGAGATCGATGGTCATCGTTTAGTCTCTTGATTAGACCAAGGTTAAAGGAAAGTTTTGGCGACTTGGCAAAAACCTTTGTTTGCATGATCTCTAGTTTTAACCTCGGTTTAGTAAAATGTTCCATGATTTGGAGACAGCCTTCAGTCGCATGATCTCGTAATACAGTGTGGTTAAGTCTTGTTGCGGGTAAGTAAAGATAAATTAGTGGGTCCGACTGTTAGATGTAGCTGATGTGTTCAATTCTCATTGGATAGGAAAAGGATGATGTGGTTGAGTCATTTTAAAGGCTTAGTTGACTATTGCCAAGTTTTTTAAGGACCGTCCGATGTGCCGAGAAAGATGAAGATCAATGACCATGTTTTAAACTTGTTCGATTAACCGTTATCTTTCAAATTTAAATCTTTTGCTAGGGTTTTTGCCAGGGTTTTTTTGTTTTGAGTTGGTGAACCATAGGCGACAAGAATGAATCAATTTGATTTTCCAAGGATATTTATAGGTAATAAAGTGAAAAAACAAGATATCAGGTAGCCACCTGGATCAGAGTTATTCCCTGAAATACCATATCAATTAAAAATAGAGTACTGATACTTTGAGAAAGATAGTTGAGGGTTTGGTTTGTTCAAACAACAAGGGTTGATTGAGACTTTTTAACAACACTTGCAGGGTTTGAGCTATTTCAAGAAACTATTACAGAAGACTTGGTACTCAAACTAACTTACATATTTGAAGATGACAACTGATTGGATTTTTGGTGCACTTTATGTCCTGTCTTATCTCTGGTATTAGGGTTTGTTCCTAAGCCATCTAAAGCTTGTTGCATACTCTTCTCGAGGATTCTAGGATGGTTTGTCTATATATAGTGAGTTCTATGAATTTTGAGAGGTGGTGAATTTATGAGTGTAATAGGAGTTTCTGGTTTTAGTGTTTTGATTCTAAGGAATCTCAGTTTTGAATGTACTAATGCAAGAATTTTATCAACAAAAAATGTACTGAACTTCCATGTATATCTTTTGTTGTCTTCATGTATGAATTTGATTTCTTTGTGTATTTAATCTGTAAGGAAATTTAGATACATCTTTCTTTAAGGTGGATAGTGGGGTTGAATCTTGAGTTCCTTTCAAGGGATGGGTAAACCTTGAGCAAGGTCTTAGATTTTTCAGTATTTGTGCATGAATTTGATAATATAATGTATACATAAGAGGATAATATGTACCATATTTTATCTGGGGTTTGGGACTATTTGAATTGAAAATTTTTCTATAGATGTATGTTTTTTGACCATGATCATGGTGGATCAAGGAAGAAGGGATCTCTCTTGCTCCAAATAGATGTTCACAATGGTGTGCTCACAAAAATGCTTGATATCAACAATGGCATGATCTTCTATATCATCCTCTTGCAATCTTGCATCTTCACTTCATAATTGATTTCTTGCTTGAATCAATTATGTCTCCTTATCTTGTCTTGCTCATGAAATTGCTTGATGGATACTTGATGATAATGAAGGCAAGAGAGAGTCTTTATATAGAGGTTTCAAGGTGAGGCTCCTAGAGTAATGTCAGGACCCATAATTAAAATTTCACCTTGAATTATGATCCAATCACAATAACCAACTAAGGAGGGAAAATAACTAAATGAATTTCAAATTAAAACCCTTCCGCATTCGGATCTAAAAGCTCGACATTGATTTCGGAGCCCTCCGAGACCAAAATTTGAAAAGGGGGATCAAATCACGAAGGAGGTCAAAGATGACCTCGACTCTGACTTAGGTCAAGGTTGACCTCGACCTTGACCTAGGGGTCCAGATTGAGCCAAAACCAAAAATAGGTCCCAGGAGTGCCCGAAGACCTAGGAGTGATGACAGAATAGGGTAGAGTACCAGAGAGGCACAAAGTCCTATGAAAAACATGATGAAGGCAAGGAGTACCTATTCCTAGGTCCTACCTAGAAAATGGAGCCACAAAGAAGGGAAATTAAGGAGAATCCTCAGTATCCTAACCCTAAGTTCACCTAGAATGAAGGAATCAAGTGCAAAATGCATCCTAAATGCAAGTTTATCATGATAAATGCACTAAAAGAGGGTGCTAAACCTATCAAGATGGAAGTTCTTCCATTTTAAGAAGATAAATCTATCCCCCACTTTAGCTTAGATATGACACTACGTGAATATGCATGCTAAAGTAAGAAAATATCATAATAAATAAAAAAAGGATATAGCCAAGTCCTCAATGTAGAGATCCTGTAGAAAACTCTTAGAACCTGAAACACACAAGGTTAATGAAAATCCACAAATCACCTAGAGCTTACTATATGAAAATTTTAGAAGTGCATAAAGCCCCTTATGCCCCCCATGTTTTGGCTTTCTACTTCTGAAGGGTGAAATAGGGTGATAAGGATAACTTTAAACACTAGATATGCAGTTTGTTGAAAAGTTCTTTCCAAAACCAATTAGAATGATTCCTAACCTTCCTAAACTAATTCAAAGAGTTAGGTATTTGAATCACGGTTCCAATGTCATTGATGACACTGAAAATGGAGTTATCAAACTCAAGTTATGATGAAAAGAGTGAATGTCTATCTAAATGCATAACAAAGGAAATCTGAATTTACCATGAGTAAACCCTAAAAGAAACCCTAATCTAAACTATAAATAAGGAAAAGGAAGTCATACTTACTCATTCTTACCATTTTCATATTCAAAGAGAGTAAACAAGATGCCGAGGAGAGAAGAACTTTGAGCGATGAGCATGGAGCTCTTGAGAGAGTGCTTGGATACCAGACAATCACTTCTTGAGGTGAGTTTTCTATTATTGGTTTTTGTATTTCAAAAATTCTTGATTTATGTAGGCAAGGTCGACCCTAACCCTTAAAGGTCAACCCTAACCTAGTTATGTCAACCTTGACCCAAGAAGGTTGACATGAACTAGAAGGTATCCACCTTATCTGGGATGAGGTTGACCTTGACCCAAAGAGGTCAACCCTGACCCAGGAAAGTTGACCTTGACCCAAGAAGGTTGACCCTAACCTAACTAAGGTTGACCTTGACCTACTCAAGTTGTATGTATAGATTTGATGATGTAGAATATTGATATGATGTTTGTTTGTGCTTATAGGACATGGTCTGTCTTTGAGAGCATCCCTTTAAAGAGTTTTTAGTGATCATCAGAGAGAGACTATTTGAGCTAAATGGGGATGAGATGTAGTTACTAAGAGACATAGGATTGTACTGGGTAGCAGTCCTACCATGGATCAAACTACATTGAGCCATGTTATCAGCTCTGATAGAGAGGTGGGATGAGGATACATGCTCCTTTCATCTTCCCTCAGGAGAGATTACAGTGACACTGGAGGATGTCTACAGGATCTTGCGGCTTCCAATCCAAGGTGAGACTGTCAGACCTAGAGCACAACAAGTTTCTAAGGAGAACCAAGAAGATGGAGAGTACTATTTGGGATGGGTTCCACAAATACGAACCCGATCAGATCAGATCCTTTTTTCATCCATACTGTCAAGCCCTACACCTTTGGTACAAAGAGTGATGCTTTGTATAGTATCCTTGGTTGTGTTACCCAACTCAAAGGGTACAATATTTTCTACACCTCTTACTCACCTTATACGGAGGATGGAGAGTGAGAGGATCATGTTCTCATGGGGTCGCAACATGTTAGCCCAGCTATATCATGACCTATGTCAGCTAGTGATATATCAGAGAGAGAGTCTTCTGATATGTACACTCTTGCAGATTTGGTTTTTTGAGCATTTCACATGTACACATCAACAAGGTTCTCCAATTATGGTAGATGCAAGTACACTGAGAGTCTTTTCTTACCCTCTGAGAGATGCCTAGAAGTTCAGATATATCCTCTATTGGAGGGTACATCTAGACCACATTATAGGCATAAATGTGATATGGAGACCCTACTATCAAATGATAGAGTGGCCAGATACATGATATCAAATGAGAGATTCAGAGTAGAAAAAGATGCTAGAGGGTCATCAGAATCATATAGGGATGTCATACTATTATGATCAGGTGATGAGACAATTTGGCCTATTACAAAGAGTCCCCAGAGTAGTACCTTGTTATGTACATCTGACGAGGTATTATCAGAGACTCGGTGCCATACGTCGACCATCAATAGCATACATAGAGGAAAGTGATGCAGATGAGACAAAGGATATAGAGGTACCATCAGATGTGACCTATTCAGGCATGAGCTGAGATTACATTAGGTATTGGAGTCTCTAGGGGACCTACCCCATCTTCCCTGAGGATTATCCTATAGGTGATCCAAGCCTTTCAAAGAAGACACACCAGGATAGTGGTACAATAGAGGAGGATGAGGATGTCAGAGATGAGGAGGAGCATGTCTCTGAGGGAGACCCTATGGAGGAGGAGAGAGTAGAGGAGAGAATAGAAGGGATGCCCCCAACTAGTGATACTAGTGTAGATGTACACATTTTTCATGCATCACCACTGAGATCATGATGGCCTCCATGTGCCCACATAGAGACACCACCACCGAGGCCTAGACATAGCGAGCATGGAGAGAGTAGTCACTCCATGCCCCCACCATCTAGACCCTTTAGTGACATCCATGAGGGAGATCCAAGTATGAAATATGAGATTTGATTAAATATGTAACTTGATTTGAGATGAAAAAGAACCAAATTGATAAATGTATTTTCATTCTGTAGCTAGCGTAGTGGAGTGGAGGAGCTTTTTATCCAAGATTTTGAAGGATACATGTATATCCTACCAACTACTAGCCACGAGCGAGAATCTTCTCTTGGCTATAGAGATCCTGATAGGCATGCCGATGTCTTTGCATTTATCCAACGAGAGTTGAGGCTATGTAGAGAGAGGGAGGAGAAGCTGATAGCTAAGTTATAGAGTGCCCAAGAGTGCTCACATGGTATGATTATATCGAGGAGTGACACATAGACACATAGATCTACATCTTCATATCATAGACCAGAGAGCTCTGGGAGACATTGACCATCTAAGCACAATGATAAACGTAGTGATAAATAGGGCCATGGGCCACATATGTATCAAAACATGAAAAAAATTTATGAATGAAAAACTTTCTCTACCAATTAGTTCTATGTTTGATTACTATGTTTTCATTAATGTAAAACTTAACTAAAAGAAAGAAGGTGCATAAATATATTCAAAATGTAATTTTGCTAAAACTACATAACCTATAAAACAAACTTTATAAAGAATACATAAATGCACAAGTAAAGAATGAATGAAATTAAGGATAATAACGTTTGAGATTTATAATATTAATAGGTTCCTTAAAAGAAACACCATCCATATCAGCAAATTTATAAGCACCTGAACCAAAGTCTTCAATGACAATAAAAGGTCCAAGCCAATTAGGGCTAAACTTTCCTTTTTCACCAGGTAAAGCATTCACATTTCATTGATTCTCATATAAGACTAAATCACCAACTAAAAATGTTCATTTTATTACCTTATGATTATATTTCTTCTAAAGAGATTTATGATAAGCTTTTATATGTTCTAACGCATGTATTCTTTGTTCATCCAACATTCAAGCTCTTGTAAGTGTTCTTCGTGAAAAGTATCCTTGTAAATTATCCCATGAAATGAAACATGTAAAGAAGGTATTTCCAATTCCAAATGCATAATAGCATTAGTACCATAGTGGTGCAGGGGCACCTAGAATAGGGCCCTCACCAATGCTTTAATTTTTGTTGTGTGGTGCTCTTGATGAGCTATGTAATTAGAATAAAGGTTTGAGGACCTCTTTTTGTACTTGGCAAAGCTAGTTGGGGTTTAGAAGGTCTTAGGAATTGATAGGCACCTTGGAGAACAGGGTCTTTAAAAGAAGTTAGTAATCCAATTTGGATTTTTAAAGTTTTTTTAGAGTGGAATCAAAGATTAGGTACTTTAGATTTCCACTAAGAGGGGTCATAAGCCTTAGAAGGCTTCAAATAGGTTTATAAAGAAAGGAAATTACAAACAATACAAAAGTTGCAAAAGTTGCAAAGTGCAACTTTGCAACTTTTGAAAAGTGCTTGACAAAATTTCTCAAAATGTCCTAAAATGGTGGAGACTCCCTCTAATGTGATGAGAACCCTAAATGTACTAGGGAAAGGCCTAAGAAGACAATATATGAGAGGAGAAACCCTAATTTTTCCAATACAGTGTGTTAGAGTACGGACATAGTGACTGGTGTAACTGTTCTGTACATGGAAAAGACAATAGTGAATGAAATGAAGAGTTTTGTGTGCCATTTTTGAGCTTTTATAGCTTGGCATTGTAATTAGATTTGTTTGTAGTAGATTTGATTCAGTGATTATTGTGTAACTAGGTTTCTTGCATCAAGTTTTTAATTAGTTTGTGTGTGCCTGTTTACTGTCCTGAACCGGGCAGTTGAACTTGTAAGCCATGTAGCTCACTATCCCACCATAGAATCAATACAACCACTTAGGGATAGTGAGTGGGTTCAATGTATGATATGTGTGTAGGAGGAGGGCCCTTCAAAGCAAGAGGAAGCATTTATAAGCTCTTGCCCTAGGCGAGCATAAGCCAGCCTGGCTAGAGAACTTGACTTTTGCAGAGCTTGCAAATGGCAGGGTTGTAAAGATAGTGAAGTAATAATGCATGGAATATTTTGGGGAGTGAGTGAAGACTTGTTGATGAGAAGGAGAGGCTTGTGCCAATCCCACAAGGTGCCAAACCAATCCAAGGAGCAGACAGGCCTAGAAACCCTCCAAACCATCAATTTGTGTACAAGTACAGTACAACCTCTCAGAGACCCAAAACCTAGAAAATCTCTAAGGTTGCACTGAATAAGTGATAGTCTCTTGAGGAAGCTTGTGGAGATCAATGGAGGAAACTAGGGTAAAAGCCTGATTTCTCAGACTAGGAGGGCTAATTGGGGCTCCATCCTTGTAGCCCTATTTTGGTGGAAAACTAAGGAATCAGTAGAGAGAGTTAGTGTTTAGGGTTGTTCTAAGCATGGAATTAGAGAACTTGGAAGGTTTAAAAACATTTTTATGACCCTACACGATGAAGAGTAAAAATTTGTGAAGAAAGACACTAATAAAGCTTGAGGAGTTTGTGTGTTCCTCATTCAACATGAGAGCTTAGCACTTTGGTGAGGAGAAGTTTTGATCAAGATAGAAGAGTGGGTTTAGGGTTAGGGGATCTAAGCTTGGAAAAGATCCTATAGATCCAATTGGTGTACTTGCAAGGCACCTAGAGTCTCAGACATAGACAAAGCAGCATGAACTTGTGATTGGTTCATCCCCTCTCCCTATCAAGTGGTATCAGAGCCATACTAAGAAGTGGGAAAAGTAATTGCAGAACAAGGTGGATGCTTTCACCTACTGAATCTAGTGGATCAAGCAAGATGGTGACCAATGTGGAATTGTCCAAGAAAGTAGAAGAGCAAGAGAAGGATAACAGGTTATTGAGAGAAAGACTAGCACAATTAGAGCGGTTGTTAAGTGATGTCCAAGACACGACAGACAGAGTTAAAGAAAAGATGGAGAAAAAAGAAGAGAAGGATCTTGAGTTGGAGGAGGAAGCCCCAACACCAGACCTTATTATACCAGAAGAGCCTTTCTTAAAGGCATTAATAGCAATAAATAGCAAAGCTTTAGAAGGCATTCCCTTGTTCAGTGGTAAGATGGATGTAGATTTGATCATGGATTGGATTCATGGAATGGAGAACCATTTTGAATGTGATGGTGTCTCTAATGCTCAAAAGGTCAAAACAACAAAGTCAAGGTTAAGAGGCTCTGCTCTAACCTGGTGTAAATTTGTGCAAACAGAAAGAGAGAAAGAAGGGAAGAGTCCTATAGTTACTTGGAAGGGAATGGTGACTAAAATCAAACAGACTTATATTCTTGATGATTATGAGATACAACTGCATAGGAGAAGGTAGAACCTTAGACAAAAAGAGATGGATGTACACTCTTATACTGAAGAATTTCAAAAATTGTGCCTAAGGTCCAAGGTGGTGGAAGATGAAAGCATTAGGTTGGCAAGGTACTTGAATGGTCTTAAGTGGTCCATCCAAGAAGATATGAGCCTTGTCACTCCTAAAACAGTCCATCAATGCTATCAAATTGCTTTGAAGGTGGAAGAGAAAGGGAAAAGGAAGCAAGACCAAACCTCAAAGAACAAAGGAAGGAGTAGAGATGGAAGAGGACATAGGGGAAGCTATGGGGGTAGAAGCAATGACAATAGACCTCAAGGTGAGTCCAAGCTGACTAAACAAAGTGGAGAGACCAGCCAAAGGGGTGGATCAAGAAAAGGTAGAGGATTTTGAGGAAGAGGTAGATCACCAGGAGGAAGAGGACCATCTTATTTTGCTACTATGAAGTGCTACCACTGTCAGCAATTGGGGCATCCTTCCTATAGGTGTCCTGAAAAGGGGTCATCTTCTCAAGGTGATAAGAAGATATTCTATGTGCATGAAGATACTTCAAGTGTGAAGTCTCCTAATGTTTAGTTGGATTCTGAGAGTGGTGAAAATATGATGATAAAGAGGGCCCTAATTAGAGAACTAATCAAGGAGGAGCCCAAACAAAGGAGGTCACTCTTCAAGGTAAGATGCAAAATAATGGAAAAATTCTGCAAAGTTATCATAGATTCAAGATCTACTGATAACATAATCTCTGAGGAGGCCATCACCAAGCTCAAAATTCCCAAAGTACCTCATAGTACTCCTTATAAAGTCACATGGTTGAATAAAGAGCAACATGTCTTAGTTAATGAGCAGGCATGGATTGAGTTCACTATAGGAGGATACAAGGACAAGCTATTATGTGATGTTTTGCCAATGGATGCCTATCACCTTTTACTAGGTAGACCATGGCAGTTTGATAGAAAGGCTATGCACAATGGTGAAATAAATTCATACACCTTTGTGAAGGATGGTGTGAGCTATAAAATTCAGTCTTTATTTGAACAAGACAGCCAAGGAAGTGGACCTAATGTACTGATGTTGAAGGGGAAAGAGTTCATTGAGACTCTTAAGAAAGGAGTGGGTTATGCTATTGTAGTGAAACCCAAGGAAGACATAGAGACCAAGAAAGAGAGCATACCTTATGAAGTGCAACAGATTTTGAAAGAGTTTAAAGGCATTATATTAGATGGAGCACCTACCACCTTGCCACCTAAGAGAGAAATCAGCCACCAAATAGATTTGGTCCTAGGGGCATCATTACTAAACAAGGTACCCTACAAGCTAACTCCTGAATAGAATAGGGAAGTTGCAAAGCAAGTAAAAAAATTGATGGATCAAGGGCTAATAAGGAAGAGCATCAGCCCATGTGCTATCCCAACTATTTTGGCACCCAAGAAAGGAGGAACATGGAGGCTATGTACAGACTCTAGAGCCATCAACAAGATTACAATCCAGTATAGGTTCCCCATACCTAGGATTGAAGATTTAATGGATTTTCTAGGAGGGGCTAAGTATTACAAAAAGATAGACCTTAAAAGTGGTTATCATCAAATAAGGATAAAAGAAGGAGATGAGTGGAAGAAAACTTTCAAAAACACTGAAGGACTCTATGAATGGCTAGTCATGCCATTTGGTCTCTCCAATGCTCCAAGCACATTCATGAGGCTCATGAATGAGGTACTGAAAGACTTCACAGGTAAGTTTGTGGTAGCCTATTTAGATGACATATTAATTTTCAGCATGAGTAAAGAAGAACATTTGAAGCATCTCAAAATTGTATTGTCTAAATTGAAAGAGGAACACCTAACCATCAATCTAGATAAGTGTAACTTTATGAAGTAGGAACTAGTCTATTTAGGCTTTGTTCTTTCTCAAGGAGACCTAAAGATGGATGACACTAAAGTTGCAACAATATTAAGTTGGCCAACTCCCAAGAATGCCAGTGAAGTGAGGAGTTTTCATGGCCTAGCTCAGTACTATAGAAAGTTCATCAGGAACTTCAATGGGATATGTGCTCCAATGATGGAAACCATCATGGGTGGAATAAAAACTAAATTTGTGTGGACACTTGTAGTAGATAGGGGATTTGAGACATTAAAGAAAGAGATAGTTACTAAGCCTATTCTAAGGTTGCCAACCTTTGATGAACCCTTTGTCATAGAATGTGATGCTAGTAACATAGTAGTAGGAGGTGTTTTGAGTCAAAGCAATAGACCAGTGGCTTTCTTCAGTGAGAAGCTCAATGTAGCAAAGAAAAAGTATTCTTCTTATGATCTAGAACTCTATGCACTTGTACAATCCCTTAGGAAGTGGAGGCATTATCTTTTGCCCAAGGAGTTTTTGGTGTTCACCGACAACCAAGCTTTGAGTTTTCTCAATTCCCAAGACAAGTTGAGCCATAGACATGTCAAATGGGTAGAATATTTACAGTCTTACACCTTTACCATAAAGCATAAGAAAGGATAGCTCAATAAAGTAGCAAATGCCTTGAGTAGAAGGTTTCTTACAGTGCAAGAAGTCCAAATGAAGAGCATAGGATTGGAGAACTTCAAGGAGCTATACCAAACTAATGAAGACTTTGTAGCAGCATATAAGGTGTGTCAAGAACATTTGAACAATTTCCATGGTGAGTTTGCAAAGTATACATTGCAGAATGGACTCTTATTTAAAGGAGGGAAATTGTGTGTTCCAAGGGGATCCATGAGGGAGAACCTCATTCAAGAAAAACACAATGGGAGTTTGAGTGGCCACTTTGGCCTCAACAAGACCTTGGAATTGGTCCAAAGGTACTACTATTGGCCTAAAATGCAAAAAGATGCCAGGACCTATGTTGAGCAATGCATCATATGTCAAAGAGCCAAGGGTACTTCTACAAATGCAAGAGTTTATTAGCCTCTCCCAATACCAAGTAGACCATGGGAATGTGTAAGTATGGATTTTGTGGTTGGTTTACCTAGGACAAAGAGTGGCTTTGATAGTATCTATGTTATAGTGGATAGATTCAGAAAAATGAGTCATTTTATCCCATGTAAAGTCACTCATGATGCAAGTCACATTGCCTATTTGTTTTTCAAAGAAGTTGTAAGAATTCATGGCTTGCCAAGTAGTATTATCTCTGACAGGGATAGAAAATTCATGGGACACTTTTGGAGGTCCTTATGGCAAAGACTAGGTACCAATCTAGCATTCAGTTCAGCCTACCATCCTCAAATTGATGGTCAAACTAAGGTGGTAAATAGGACACTTGGGAATTTGTTGAGGTGCTTAACCAAAGAATATGGTTTGACATGGGATTTAGTTCTTCACCAAGCAGATTTTGCTTATAGTGATAGCATCAATAGGACAACTGGCAAGAGTCCCTTTGAGATTGTCTATGGGATACATCCTAGGGGTGTATGTGAATTAAGAAATCTAGAAAACCAAGTCCCTAATAGTGATTATGCTGAAGATTTCAGTCAATCCATGAAGGAAGTACATGAATAAGTAAAATAGTCTCTTGTTGACAACACCAAGAAGATCAAAGATAAATTTGATCTCAAGAGAAGAGAGGTTTAGTTTGGTGTAGGTGATTTAGTCATGGTCCATCTAAACAAAGCAAGGATAGTAAAAGGGGTTCCTACAAAGCTGCAAATGAAGAGAGTTGGTCCATGTCCCATATTAGCCAAATATGGACAGAATGCTTATAAAATTGGTCTACCAAATGATCTAGCAATCTCCCCCATCTTTAATGTTGCAGACCTTGTCAAGTATAAAGGACCTCTCAATGAGGTAGATCAGAATGTGCATGAAGCTAAACAAGATGTTTAGATAGCAGCCCTGCCTCCCAAAATCAGACCAAGAGCAGAGAAAGTGTTAGACTCCCAGGTGCATACAAAGACTAGGCATGGATTTTATAAAGAACACCTTATAAAATGGTAGGGTAAACCTGATTTAGAAGCAACTTGGGTCCCTGAGAATTAGTTTCATCTACAGGGCATAGATCTCTCCCTCCTATCTCCAATAGGGACTTAGCCTTTTTATGGTGGGAGTATGGTGCAGGAGCACCTAGAACAGGGCCCTCACCAATGCTTTAATTTTTGTTGTGTGGTGCTCTTGATGAGCTATGTAATTAGAATAAAGGTCCAAGGACCTCTTTTTGTACTTGGCAAAGCTAGTTACGGTTTAGAAGGTCTTAGGAGTTGATAGGCACCTTGGAGAACAAGGTCTTTAAAAGAAGTTAGTAATCCAATTTGGATTTTTAAAGTTGTTTTAGAGAGGAATCAAAGATTAGGTACTTTAGATTGCCACTAAGAGGGGTCATAAGCCTTAGAAGGCTTCAAATAGGTTTATAAAGCAAGGAAATTACAAACAATACAAAAGTTGCAAAGTGCAACTTTGCAACTTTTGAAAAGTGCTTGACAACATTTCTCAAAATGTCCTAAAATGGTGGAGACTCCCTCTAATGTGATGAGAACCCTAAATGTACTAGGGAAAGGCCTAAGAAGAAAATATATGAGAGGAGAAACCCTAATTTTGCTAGTATGGTGTGTCAGAGTACGGACAGAGTGACTAGTGTAACTGTTCTGTACATGGAAAAGACAATAGTGAATGAAATGAAGAGTTTTGTGTGCCATTTTGAACTGTTATAGCTTGGCATTGTAATTAGATTTTTTTGTAGTAGATTTGATTCAGTGATTATTGTCTAACTAGGTTTCTTTTATCAAGTTTTTAATTAGTTTGTGTGTGCCTATTTACTATCCTGAACTAGGCAGTTGAACTTGTAAGCCATGTAGCTCACTATCCAACCATAGAATCAGTATGGCCACTTGGGGATAGTGAGTGGGTTCCATGTATGATATGTGTGCAGGAGGAGGGCCCTTCAAAGAAAGAGGAAGCATTTATAAGCTCTTTCCCTAGGTGAGCATAAGCTAGCTCGACTAGGGAACTTGACTATTGCAGAGCTTGCAAATGGTAGGGTTGTAAAGATGGTGAACTAAGAAAGCATGGAATAGTTTGGGGAGTGAGTGAAGACCCCTTGATGAGAAGGAGAAGCTTGTGCCAATCCCATAAGGCACTAAACCAATCCAAGGAGTAGACAGGCCTAGAAAAGGCCTAGAAACCCTCCAAACCATCAATTTGTGTACAGGTACAGTACGGCCTCTCAGAGACCCAAAACCTAGAAAATCTCTAAGGTTGCACTGAATAAGTGATAGTCTCTTGAGGAAGCCTATGGAGATTAGTGGAGGAAACTAGGGTAAAAGCCTGATTTCTTGGAGTAGGAGGGCTAATTGGGGCTCCATCCTTGTAGCCCTATTTTGGTGGAAAACTAAGGAATTGGTAGAGAGAGTTAGTGTTTAGGGTTGTTCTAAGCATGGAATCAGAGAACTTGGAAGGTTTGAAAATAGCTTTATGACCCTGCATGGTGAAGAGTATAAACTTGTGAAGAAAGACACTAATAAAGCTTGAGGAGTTTGTGTGTTCCTCATTCAACATGAGAGCTTAGCACTTTGGTGAGGAGAAGTTTTGATCAAGATAGAAGAGTGGGTTCAAGGTTAGGGGATCTAAGCTTGGAAAAGATCCTATAGATCCAATTGGTGTACTTGCAAGGCACCTAGAGTCTCAAACATAGACAAAGCAGCATGAACTTGTGATTGGTTCATCCCCTCTCCCTATCACATAGACAAGATGGTAAGGAGAAGTACTCATGGTAGTAAAAACACAAGTCGTATAAGCCCATAAAGCATAGGTCAATTATGTATGCCAATCTTTTGCATGCTTGTTAACTATTTTTCTTAGAATTTGTTCAATAATTTTATTTGATGCTTCAACTTGACCATTAGATTGAGGATAATAAGGAGTTGAAAATCTATGTTGAATTCGATATTTCTCTAAGAATTTTGTGACTTCTTTTTAAAAAAAAGAGGTACCATTATCTGAAACTATCATTGAAGGAATACCAAATCATGTTATGATAATGTTAAGGATGAAATCACAAATAACATTTGCAGTCGTTGAACGAAGAGGGACAACTTTGACCCACTTTGTGAAGTAATCTGTAGTAGTCAAGATGTACATATGTCCTTGAGAAGAAGCTGGTGAAATTTTTCCAATAAGGTCAAAACCCCAAATACTAAAAGGCCATAGAGAAACTTGATTACAAAGCTCATGAGCAAGAGCATGAATCAAATTACTATGTTCTTGACATTGAGGATATTTCTTAACAAACATGAAAGAATCTTGTTCCATTGTTTTCCAATAATATCCCATTCTAAGAAATTTATTAACAAGGGATTTTCCACCAAAATATCCCCCACAAGAACCAAAATGAGCTTCTACTAGAGCTACTGGGATTTTGGTTCTATTGAGACATCTTAATAGTAATCCTTCATAAGAGTATCTGTAAAGTGTATCTCCTAAAATGATGTAACATGCTGCAAGCTTCCTAATATGATTACGCGTGTTCCTTGTTGTTGATTCAGGACAAGTACCATCTTTCAAAAAATGAAAAATATGAGAATACCATTCATCTGAATGCAAACTGAAACAATCAGAGGTAATCTTTTTAGAAATTGTAGGGTTTTTAAGAGTTTGTATAGTAAATTGAAAGTTAGCATTATTTTCAAGACAAACCAAAGAAGTTTCCCTTGCCATGGCGTCTGCATGTCGATTATCTTTCCTAGGTAAGATTTGAATCATATAAGAAGAGAATTGTGAAAGCACATCAAGAGCCAAATCTCTATATTGTGTCATTTTATCATTCTTAGTCTGATAAGCTCCTTTAATCTATTCAACAATCAATTGTGAATCTCCATATATTTGCAAGTGTTTGATGTTAAGGGATGAAGCTGCTCATAGGCCCTCTATAAGAGCTTCATACTTCAAAATGTTATTAGTACAAGGAAAGGTTAATTTGTATGATAAACGGATTGGCTTTTTCATAGGAGGAATCAAGATAATACCAATACCAGAACTTGTCTTACATTTTGACCCATCAAAATATAATTCCCAAATAAATATCATCCTATTGAATAGCTAGAATATTGTCATCAGGGAATTCTATTGAAGTAGAACATGTATCATATTGAGGATAATGAGCTTTAGCTAAATAATCTATTAAAGCTTGTCCCTTAATAGATTTTTGAGAAATGAAATTAACATCAAATTTTGTAAGTAACATCACCCATTTTACCAAACGGCCAAAGAGATCAGTTTGTGAGAAAAGATGTTTCAAAGGATCAAAATTCACAATCACATTGACTTCAACATTTATAAGATAATGCCTGAGTTTCTGACATACATAAACTATAGCTAAACATTGTCTTTCCAAATTTGTGTATCTTTCTTCATAGTCCAGTAAATTCTGACTAATGTAATACACAAGTCTTTCCTTACCATTATTATCATTTTGAGCTAACAATGCACTCATGACCTTTGGAGTTGCTGAAGTATACAAATGAAATGGTTTATCAAATTTAGTCGGCTGCAAGATAGGAGGATTTTCAAGATACTCCTTAAATTTCTCAAAAGTTTGTTTACATTCATCATTCCAAGAGAAAGTGGTATCCTTTCTAAGAAAGGAAGTAAAAGGAATAGTTACATCAGCTAAATTAGAAATAAAGCGATGAATAGCTTGTATTTTTCCTTGTAAACTTCGTAACTAAGAAATATTCTTAGGAGGAGGCATATTAACAATAGCTTCAATATTTTCAGTATCTACTTCTATGCCTCGCTTAGAGATTATAAATCCTAATAATTTACCAAAATCAACTCCAAAGACACATTTCTTAGGATTCAATCTCATGTTATAACTTCTAATCCTTTCAAGTATTTGTCGTAAAATAGTAACATGATCTTCTCTTTGTATAGATTTTGCTAAGATATCATCCACATAATTTCAAGAATCTTATGAATGTAATCATGAAAAATCAAAGTCATTACTCATTGATAAGTCATTCGGGTTCACCAAAATGAATAGGTGGAAAATGGATTCTAATAATGCATCTAACATTCCACCTAATATATGTATTGATTTGAATTGAATTGACAAATAATGTAAATCTAGAAATGCTTGAAATTAGATAAGATAAGATACATACCTCATAATGAAATTAATCCAAAAATACCTATTTTCTGATGTATGTGTACAGTTTTAGGAAATTCTACAAACAGATCTGGAACCAAAAAATCACAACAGAGAAAACCTAGAAAACTTCTTCAATTCTGAGATAGGTCTACTTTGACCTAGATAGAGGGGCACAATCTTACCCCGAGGCATAATCTTACCCCCCACTGAAGGTCGAACTTGACCTGAAACAACTCCAATAAAAAAATTGTTCTCATATCTCAAAATTTTGATGAAAAGGGTACTCAGATCTGTTCTTCAATTCTCAAAACAGTGACTGTAGACATCTGAAAATGATGTTTTGGGGTGGCTATATAGGTTTTTGCCTTATTCAAACCCTTATTTTGGTGATCTCCACCTCCACGAATAGCTGGATGTAATATAATATGTGTGTGTATAGAATGTGTAATGCCAAGATCTAATCCTCTAGATTGAAACCCTAGCATGAATAGGTATGAGAAAGCAATGCTTAGATTTGAATAAGATAAGAAAGCATACCAAGCCCCCAAGGATAAAGTACTCTCACCAAACTCATAATCTATAATTGCTACCCCATGATTGTATCTTTGAATGCTTGAATATTGATAATGGTGGATCAAGGAAGAAGGGATCTCTCTTGCTCCAAATGGATGTTCACAATGGTGTACTCACAAAAATGCTTGATATCAACAATGGCATGATCTTCTATATCATCCTCTTGCAATCTTGCATCTTCACTTCACCATTGATTGCTTTCTTGAATCAATTATGTAGACCTCCTTGTCTTGTCTTGCTCATGAAATTGCTTGATGGATACTTGATGATAATGAAGGCAAGAGAGAGTCTTTATACAGAGGTTTCAAGGTGAGGCTCCTAGAGTAATGTCAGGACCCATAATTCAAATTTCACCTCAAATTATGGTCCAATCACAATAACCAACTAAGGATAGAAAAGAATTAAATGAATTTCAAATTAAAACCCTTCCGCATTCGGATCTGAAAGCCCGACATTGATTTCGGGGCCCTCCAGGACCAAAATTTGAAAAGGGGGATCAAATCCCAAAGGAGGTCAAAGATGACCTCGACTCTAACCTAGGTTAGGGTCGACCTCAACCTTGACCTAGGGGTCCAGATCCAACCAGAACAGAAAATAGAAGGTCTCATGAATGCCCAGAGACCTAGAAGTGATGATAGAATAGGGCAGAGTGCCAAAGGGAGACACAGAGTCCTATGATGAACATGATGAAGGCTAGGAGGACCTATACCTAGGTCCTACCTATAAAATAGAACCACAAAGAAGGGAAATTAAGGAGAATCCTTAGGATCCTAACCCTAATTTCACCTAGAATGAAGGAATCAAGTGCAAAATGCATCCTAAATGCAAGTTTATCATGATAAATGTCCTAAAAGAGGGTGCTAAACCTATCAAGATGGAAGTGCTTCCATTTTAAGATGATACACAATCAAAATATAAATGATGATTTAATTTAAAGTTCTAAAAGAGTTATATGTTTAGATCTGTATCAAGTATATAGATAACTATTGTGATATTTAAAGAATTCAATCTGATAGGCAATACCCACTTGTAGCTTAGAGCTCAAAGTGAAGAAGGATTTAAATCCTTAATACCTTAGTGTTTATTACTGACATATGCATTTATTGGGACTACAAGAGTTAAAAATCAAAATTTTTTTATTAGTTTTGATCATCTGCAATTTTGAGCACTAACACCTTCCTAACAAGAAATTCAAAAGTATTAGGAGCAACCATTTTCATTTGGAAGGACATTTCAGGTTCTAGATTTCTAGTAAAGATGTCAATAAGATGATTAGTTGGAATTTTCCAAGGCATTCTATTAGCTAGGTGTCTCCACCTTTGTAAGAAGCTAGAAAAATTTTCCCCATTCTTTTTCTTAGTGTTGCATAAGTCACTTAAAGATTCTTGATGTTTGATATTATACGAGTATTGTGCAACGAATTTCTTTGGAAGATTAGGGAAAGAGGATATAGATCCAGGAGGTAGATTCATAAACCATTCAAGTGTCAGGCCTCCAAGATTCCTTGTAAAGAGTCTCTTAAGATAGTCTTAATTATGGGAGACCTCCTAGCAAGCAACATATAATTCTTTGAGATGTTTGATAGGACACGTCTTTCCCTTATATTTATCAAATTTAGGGATCTCAAAGTTTGTAGGGAAAGGCATCATATTAATTGATTTATCAAATGGATAAGGGCATATTTCCTCAAAGTAAAATTCCTTTTTACCTCCTCTTTGCATGTTGTGGATAAGGCTTTTAGGTTCATTGATTTTATTTGCCAAGTCAGGAGCATTTTGATTCGTAAGCTGTGAACCAAAAAGTTGTCCTCCTCTAAATTGTGATGTCAAAAACCCAACTGATGTAAGTCCAAGTGTGATAGGAGGTACATGATGATAAGCTTGTGATGGTGTTTGGGTAGATGTTTTCAGGACCCCGGAAGGAACACCAAAGAATGATGAAACATAGTTAACTGAAGATTAGGGAATTGATGGTCCCGACAATGATGTTTGACCCACGTTCAAGACACTAGCATCAAAAGGAGTAGATGCATTTTTCATTGTATGAGTGATAGTGTGTGAAGTGGTATTAGGTATAGAACTAATAATTTGTTGGATTTGTCTGGGTGTTAATTGAAATGTTGATTGTGTTTTTGATATAGGTATTGATATAGAAGGCCCACTAGAAATGACCTTTCCTTTGTCTTGAGATGGCGTAGTATGAACTACTGCATCAGTTATTATGGAGACACCTTCTTTAGTAATAGTGTTATACAATAGTGATTCATCAAAAGTCTCAGGGACTATGACCCCATCATGGACAAGGTTCATAAATATTTATATTGTCTTGACTCGAATCACTTTCTCAATCATTTCCACATTACGTGGATCTTTGAGAAAGTCATCAACTTGTGGATTTGGCAATATTTTAGATTGCTTAGCTTGTTCAACATATTCAATTTTAGGCTCTGCTTGATTTGTTATATCAGGCATCCCAAAACCTCCAAGAGGTAAAAAGGAAAAGGGATTCTCATTGTTTGGAAAATGTTGACTTGCCATCTTAGCTTGTGAGTGGATTACAACCATACGATTAGAAAGAAAATGATGAAGAGAGATGAGATTATGAGAATGGTATGGAATTTATTTTGATCAAGAGGGAAGGGCCTCAAAGGTTTGATTGATTTGATTTAATAAAGGATTAATGATTGACTAGTGAGGGCAGGGCCTCAAAGGTTTGATTTGGTTCAAAGGTTTAGGACAACCTTAGTGAAAAAGAGATCCTATGAAAAGCAATGATAAAAACTTCATTGTACTTTTTGATAGACTAATGATCACAAGTAAAGAAGGGGATAGGATTGATTAGGTTATGCCACTTAAGATAGAGTGATGTTCTCAAGTGACAAAATTTGATTTTGATTAAAGATTAGGATTTCTAAAACATCTTGATAAATCTTTCCACATAGGGTTAATGATGAAGGTGGATCAAAGGATAATGAAGGAAAAGGATTGATTTAGGTCCAAGGAAATGATGTCGTGCTCTAGTAAGAGGGGGAATGGATTATGAAAGATTAAGATGATGAAGGATGTATGAAAGAGGGAAGTTTAATCATATGTCTCAAAGTTGAAAAAGTCTCAGTTTATGCCAGGTTTATGCAAGTAGTTAGAGAGATTGTTATTGAAGACAATATTTTCAACTTTGTCTTGATCTTGGAGCTCTTGTTGAATAGATTTGATGATATGTTTATACTTCCTAGCATTTTCATTGGTTTCTTTCCTTTCTCTATAGGCCAAAGGTAGTGGGATCTAAGCTTTCTTGTGCTTGGAGATATGGGACGTAGCCTATAGAAGTGATGACTTGGTTAACAAACATTTTCAAGGGAATGAACTAATTTTCATACTCAAGCAAGGGAACAAAAAAAAGTCTAGAAACAATCCCACAATGGAGAAAGAAACCTTGAGGTATACAAGCAATTGTGACAAGTTCAAATGATAGAAAACAATAGCGTAGTGTGTATGTCCAAAAGATTTTCATGGGTCTAGTATAATCAAAGACACTTCAAACACATTCTACCTAAGGTCAAAAGGGAGGTTTTCCAACCTTTTCCCATAACTTGATGCTCTTAGCCCCACAATTAAGTGGTTGAATGACCTTTCCTAGGACTATGCAAGTTATGGATCAATTGGAAAAGAACAATGCTCGTGGCACATGTCTTTCCATAGTGCCATATTCAATCTTTAGTGTCCAAGGGAACACATATGGTGAGTATCTTGGGGTGATTTGGGTAAGTCCATTTAGATCAATCTTTGCATAGAGGAAGTCACACAACTAAAATGGTTGGTCTCTAAGTCCTTAGGTGTTTAGTAAGGTCCTCCATTCATGACTATCCCCTATAGTTCCGCAAGAAAAATTAAGGCCTATAGCCCTACACAAAAAATGCATAGTGTTGCAAGCAATATTGAGACCTCTCAACCCTACACAAGTTGAATATACTTCCCTTGTAAACAAGCGCCTAGTCAAATGTAGTCTTGCTTAGCAAGATTTAGGCAACTAGGCCCTACACATGAAGAAACATTAGAAGTAGAAATAGCCACATGAATGAAGAATCATTTCAAAAACTAATTGGCATCTTCCACTTTGATTTAATTTTTCAAAATAGTTATTCCAAATTCTTCTAACCATTCTTCTACAAGTTCTTTTAGAAATTTTATCATGCAATTGCCCCATAATATTTTCATCAATGTCTATTAGAAACTTTGGTTTTCTATGAATTATTCTAGGTGTTAAGATTGGTGTATTATGTGCATTAATCACATCAAATTCAAATGGTAAATCTTCTTCAATTTCATTAACATGTGCATTCATTACATCATTTTCAAATGGTCTATATTCATCGCATTCATTAGGTAGATTCATCTCATGCATTTGAATTGGTGTATGTTGATCATTTTGATTTGGTGAATTCATCATATCAATTTAGTTGGTGAATGTTCATCATTTTCATTAGGTGCATTAGATGATGTACCTTCATGTAATCTCCTCATATGCTCCCTTTGTCTTTCCTTTGATGTCTCTCATTGTTCAATCATTCCTCTCTTGTTCTTTCCCATTGTTCATATTGATTGTCTTAGACACATAAAATCATGAGGATAATCCATAATAAACAGCATAAAAACAACAAATGAGCATCATTTTATTATAATCTAAAGTAACCATGACAAAATAACTTCAAAAAGAATCCAAAATACATGACAAATCAATCATTTCAAAGAAAAATTGATAATAAAATAAACAAAACTTGACTGATACTGTCCCAGAAAATCATGTGCAATAGTAGTGGGGCCTTCAAACAACTTGCACTGTTGGTTTTTAGGCCATTGGGACTCAAATATAAAGAATTCCTCATAATGTAGGATTATGCAAAGTAATGAAAATGTTCACAATTTCTCATAACCTGTACGGGTTATGTAGAGAGAGAGAGAGAGAGGGTCATGCATTTAATAACATTCATTCATTCATCCATTTTTTAAATATAACATTCAATCATTATAATCACATGATAACATTCATTAACACATAAAATTCATTAACACACAACATTCATGAAGAATTCATTAACATGTCATTCATCAACATTACTAGTACAAAATTTCATCCATTAAGACAACGTTCTTTCATTAGCAAAAAATGTTAATTATAATAATTTCTTTTTGGGTTTCTTGCTAGTTTTTTTAATCATGTAATTTCTAAGAGGAAGATCAATGTCCTCATCATTTCTCTCCTCTACTGATTCTAATTCCAACACATGTCTCCTCCTCATCTATTTAGGGACACGAGGTCGTTGCGCCAAAGGGGGGTCCACTGCAATAACAACTACTTCATGAGTTAAATTCACACCATTTTATATTAGTGAATTACAAGTATTTAATTAAGTAAAAGAACTATAAATAAAAAAATTAATTTAAAATAACAAAACATAGATTTTCTTTACCTGAATGTGCCACATGATCTACATGGTGATCAGTCTGAACATCCTCCGACACTCATTCAGCATGACATGATTTTGTATCCTCTAAAATATACACAAAAAGGTTACACCAAGTTCAGTTTAAAATGTTAAATTGTATTAACAATTACATAATTAGTTTTAAATAGAAAATGAGTACCTCCATCGACAGTACGATGCACATTAGTGGCTTCATCATGCGGCGTATGATTTGTGTCATGATTAAAAGGTTGCATTGCAATTTCATGCACATTATTATCAAATAGATTGTTGCTCAAGTATTCAATTTCTAATATATTTTTTGCCATATTTACATGTGCACATGATGCAGGGGACTCTTTGGTTGGGCTAGTGGAAGCTTGCCATAGGCGTTTATACATGGCTTGATAGCCTTCCTTGAAGGCATTTTTTTGTGTTCTTTCGTGGCCTCTAAATTAAATTCAGAGCCCTGCATTCTTTTATTAAATAAAATTATTTGCATTTTATAAATAATTTCTCTCTGCAATTCATTTACTGCTACTTACAATTCATGCTTTAATTTTGGAATATCCACCAGAGCCAAGTTTGTGCTACCCAATCTTTTGCAGCCTGGCCTTTGTTTCCTTTGATGTGTCCTGCAACCTATGAAAAGTTTGAAATATGTTAGATGATATAGATATAAAGATCACTAATTAGTGCATTATTACATTATACTAGTAGTTCATACTATTGCATACCTTCTCTCGTTTGCTGGTGTAATTCCTCTTTGAGCATCCCCTTTCTCCTTTGCATCCAAAATAAACTCATTCCAATCCCTCACTGGAATAAAGGGAGGACCCTCATACTTTGGGTTCTCGACGAGACTCTTTCTATATGAGTCCCTCATAGTCTTAAGATGTTTGCAAGCTCTTTCTAATATTTTCTTCTTGTCAAAAACATTACTACCAAACTCATGCTTTAAATCTTTAATGAGCTGATCTTTTAATTTTTTGTCTTGCAAGTTCCACCTTTTAAGAAAAAACACAAAATTGCTAGATAGAAAAATTAACTAAAGTTGTGTACCTTGAATATAGTAAAAGAAAAGACCCGAATGAAAGGAAAAATACTATACCAATTAATGATATGAAAAAAAAAATAGTAGGATTAGGTTAGTTAACTTATGATGTTCCACCTTGTACGTATGGTGGGCCCGAATATATGCAGTGCGAGGTCATAAAGTGTCTTATAAAATGAATCATTTCTAGCAAAAATGTCATGGGATAATCAATCCAAAACTTTTTATGAATAGGTAAATGCATATTACAATATAAAAAATAATAATTTTAAAGTACCTGGAATCTTAGAACATTTTAAAGGCATCGATTCATTATCGTCAATCAACAATGATGTCTGCATAACTCCCGTGCTAGAAACACGGATAGATCTAGGAAATGTTGGTGAATTATCACCAAGACATGTACTATGATCTTTATCTGGCATAGTAGACGGTGCCGCCGGTGTATCTCCTACTCCACAAAATTAATCCACTATGTGATGCACCCAAGATTAAAGTACAAATTATCAAATCATAATTAACACAAAACCAAATATAGCAAAACAAGGATTTACCAGCTGCCATAGATCATGAAGGCGTCGATGTTTGCATGCCCCTTGTTGCCAACATTTCACTCGACAAACTTAGATGGACATCCATCGACCTCCTAGGAGGAGTCTCTTGCACTTGATGACCTGAACAATACATTGTTAGGAAAGACATTTTGAAATAATAAAAGTAAGAGTTAACTTAAGAATTTTTTGAATGTTCCAAAGAAAAAATTCCTTGTAGCTTGTCAACTAAAGGATTATTTTATCTGAGGCAACTGAAGCTCTGTTAGTACCGGCCTCACCGTGTTGTCCTTGACTAGGTTCTGAATCAGTTTCCAAAAAATCCTGTAACAAGAACACATATTACATATTTTACTTCACAACGTAAAAGAGTATAAAATATAAACCTTTATTAAACTTTTGTTATAACTAAAGATTCATTATTGCTTACTTCATAACAACGTGCTTGCAATTTCAATTCAGATAGCCTCTTCAACATCTCCTCAGTTGGAATATTTGCTTCATCCAAAATTCTCATTATTTCTAAATTGATTTTTTTTAGTTTTTTCCTCAACATAATTGTCATATTAGGCATTTTTGCAATATCATCATTAGAAGGGGTAGCTATTGCCTTTGTTATTGTAGGTGCTTTTCCCCTATCCTAAACATCAAATTGTGACATGAATATTAGTAAAACTATCATAAAAACTCCAAAACTGTAAATAAAATAATGTAATAATATAACATTTTTCAACTATCTAATTTTTACAATTTCAATAAGGTTTACTCTTGCTGAAGAATGGGTGGGAGGAGCATCCTCGTGGCCTCTATTATGTGTGGGATCCATATCGTCCTTGGACAAAGATTAAATATAAAAACTTCAGCAAGCTGAAAGCAATAGACTTAGCAAAAAAAACTTATTAATAAAATGGTATATAGTACTTACCACCCTCATGATAGTATTGTTTGTATCTATGCAATTTAAATGGTAATCTATTAGCAGTTCTGCCCCTGCACTTATTGATTTTATCGCACATACAAAAACTTGATTCCCCTCACGTGCCTCAAATATGCAATTGGGTTGCTTATTAGTTGAGGAAGGTGGCGTACTATTTATAAAACCCACAATATTACCTATTGCTTTTGGTCTCCCATCAATGTACATTGCAAATCTTTTACTTTGATCATTTTCTTTCCATTGTATATAATTAGCTTATAGTGCATACCTACGCATACTTTTTTTATATTGAACAATCTGCATCCAATTATTGTAATTGTAACACAGATCGACATACTTGAACAATTCAACAACTTTTTTGTAACATACCTTTATCCCATCCATGGAAAATAGGCCCAAACCATGTAATGAGGATGGAGCTATGTGATATATCCTCTCATTAACACAAAAATTAGTGTTAATTGGAGGTAGCTCATTAGGTACCCATTCTTTCTCAATATGTGTGTACCCAAAGGACACCTTGATGTCGCCTTTGGTCTCATCATCATAAGAATATAACCCCCCTTTAGCAAGGAAAAATTGAATGTGTTTATCAATTTTTTTTTAATCTTTTGACCTCTAGTTGATCTCCCTATTTTAGCCATACTACATGTAGAACTTTCATCTACCATTCCCTCATTTCCCTCATTCGATGTAGATAGATCTGACAAGTACCTATTTGGTGGGTCCTACAATCCATCAAATGAGATATTGTCATGTCCCCGCTTCAAATAGAATTTTGATAATATTTAAATAATATATATAGAATAATCAAGTCGTGACCCATATGTATGGTTCTTATTTGTCTATACATGGGAGATATAAAATGTACTAAGTTGAAAGTGATTATATAATTATATTTCTATATGGTTCTTCTTTGTCTATATATACATTATATGATTATATAATATGTCTATTTATAACATACTTGCTCAGTGATAAATAAGAAGAATATAAGAAAATTATGTCTATTTATTGACTTATACCTGCTGATCCATGTCACTGTGCATGATCCATGCCAAAGGGGTTAAATTTTCTGCATATGTTAATAATTTATCTTAAGTTAGCTAAAAATTACATGATACGTATGCTACAAATAACTTAGAATTCAACATGAACAATATGCAACATCGTAAACATGAACAAATTTACCTTATATATGGAATGCAAGATCATCAACAGAAAGGGTGATGATGTCTGTAGTCAATTTCTTATTTGCAAAAGAGGTGATAATCAAACACAATATATACATGTATTAGTAGCAATTAATTAAGCATTGTAAGAAAAACATTGGTAATTATAAATCACATATGTTGTAATCATTAGAATTGAACACAATAAATATGTAATCATTACAATTGAAATCAGTAAATCATGTCAATCATTTCATTGATCATTTCAATCATGTCATTAATCATCTTCTTCATCCATCTCATCATCACCATCACCACTATCATCATCGCCATCATTACCATCATCATCGCCATCATCACCACCACCACCACCACCACCACCACCACCACCACCACCACCACCATCATCATTATCATCACCATCATCATCATCATCATCATCACTATCATCTACTTCTTTATCATCTTCACTATCTTCTTCTTCCATAACATTATACTTTATCAGCCTTCCTCTTGGATCATGTCTAACAATAAATGACCAACCCTGTTTGTGTGGAACCTATAAGTAAAACACTTGCTCACGTTGGCTTGAAAAATATAGGGTTCATCTCCAACTAGCTCAAACGACCTTGTATTAATCATTATAGTAAATTTATTATAGTGTTGAATAATAGTTCTATCTGGATCATTTTGATTTAGTCGTAGCTTGTACCATTTGACAACGAATAGAACTACTTTAAAGGAGTTAAAGTCACACTCAATTATATCATCCAAGATGCTATAGTATCGATTTTGAGATTGTTGAGGATGTATGTCATTTCTAGATGATATATTAGTGACCTCGAAAACTGCAGTTATCCCAGAATCACAAGTTTTCTTTGTGTCATCCAACTTTTTTATGCGAATTTGTGGCCATGATAGTACATAGCTTTGTGGTGCTTGACTTGCAATTTTTCAAGCATGTGTAAATTATTTGCATTGTGAGTTGATACAAAACAAACAAGTCATGATCATTAATAAATTTGTACGTACCTCTCTACCTCTTAAACCATATGCTAGATCAATTACCATTGGCGTAACATTGGAATCTCCATTACGATGAGCTTCTCTAACCATTGAAGCAACACCTTCCCATGTTAATGAGAAACCATTTTATTGACATCGTTCAATCCATACCGTCATCCAACCAAGATTGTTCATAATATACAAATGTATTTCATCCCACTCTCGACCAACTGTATAAAAAAAAATACACCAATTATAAATAACTTATATTAAAGATTTATAAGAATTAATTAACTATAATAACATCTTATATTTACCTCTCACTTTTCTCAATCTACCTTTTCCCATCAAGTACTCCCCTTCAAATTTTTTAATGGAGTTGGGATCCCAAATACAATCTACATGGATCTTTGCTGCAAACTTAGGAAGATATTCACTAATGTACACCATGGTTTGGTATACCATATATCCCTCCACCATAGAACCCTCAAGATGTGCTCTCTATCAAACCAAGCCTTTCAAAAATTTCAAGTGCCTCTCAACCATCCACATTAGCCTAGTTGGTATAGGTCCACACAATTCAATCTCCTCAACTTGATGTATGAGGTAGTGTTCTTGTGCATTGAAAAAAGTTGAAGGTAGACACTTTGGCATTTCACACATAAGAAAAGGAATATTTCTCTTCCAATATTTTATATCTTCTTTATTGATTTTTTTTTATGACAACCACCTCATGTATTTTCCAAGATCATATATAACTTGTTTGACACTATTGGTGAAGTGGTGTGGGAGAGATAGAGGTAGAATGTACTGCAATATTTATAAAATGATCTTATCAATATTTTATAAAAGAATGCAATGAAAACTACATGCAGTATGCAAATATATAGTGAATACAAAATAACATGAATTACCTTAATAAATGTATGCCAATCATGTGTTTTCATCCCTGGCCCAAATTCACTTTTCTTTGATATGAGATCATTTATGTTCGCTGCAAATCCTGTCAGAAATCATATTTTTTTTATGACTTCTTTTATAGCATTACTCTGCTACTCCGACAATAACCAACTAAGGGCACTTGTATCAATCTAGTCTCCATTTTTATTTGATCGAATGACATTTTTCATTGCATGGTTGGATTCTTCAATGTCACTATAAATTTTGACAATTTTGTCTTTGTCACGCCTTCCATCCAAGATTTTCCATGATGTCTCTGTTACATTCTTTCCAATATGCATAGGATCAAACAAATGCATGATTAGGAGTTTCTCATAGTACAACAACCTACTAAATTGCGTAGGATAACTTTTTAGTCCTTTTGAAAGTTGGTCATTGATACCTTGACGATTTATTTTATTGTATGCTGGCTTCCATAGGTGAGGTGTCATTCTACGTGGCTTTGATGTAGTCTCTTCTTTCCCATTGAAAAGATGCTTTCTGGTAATTTGATACTTATGATTTTTGTGGAGAAAATGTCTATTCTCATCAAACACCTACTTTCTTAAAATTTTTGAATGATGAGATTTCATCTTTGGACCACAAACTGGACATGCAAATTTTCCCTTTGTCTGAAGACCTACACGATCATGTATAATTGGATTAAATATGTTAACTTTGTCTTAGCACTATAACATACCAAAAAAGAGGTGTTAAGAAGAAAACATACCACAAAAATGTGTTAGCCCAAGGGCATCATGTATTGTCTATACAAGCATTGCATGGAATTGAAATTGTCTTTGTCCTATTGGTCTAGAGATGTCATACATAGTGACCCCATTCTATAACACCATCAACTCATCGATAAGGGGCTCAATATATACATTGATATCTTTAACTTGGTACTTACCGAGTTGTATGAACAAAAACATTACATAATTATTATGACCATTTTGATGGATTATTTATAATAAATTAATTTAGATGACTATTAAATAAAAAAATACCTTGAAAAATCAATGCCAACATTATGTGCTCCCTCTTTATGGACAACCAAGGAGGAATGGTATTGTTGATAACAAAAATAGGCCACACCGAGTAAGTAGATCTCATCTCTCCAAACGGATTGACATCGTCTGCTGCCAATAAAAGCTTGAGATTACGAGGTTCTTCTTTAAAGTGTGGTCATTGTTCCTCTATTTTCTTAAATGCGAACTATCCGTAGGAATTCGCATAATGTCATCTTGACTTCTATTGCTTGCATGGTAATCCATAAATTGTGCCAAGCTATTGCACCTGAATAATCGTTACAGACATGGAATAATGAGAATAAATCAAAGAACCTTGTGAGGCACCTTTTTTATTATTCGATCTTATTGATATCTACTAATATGAAAAATAGGGCATTCTACTACAAATTCATGTTGTTTATGATATATAATATGATTGTTTAGACATGCATGTATTATTTGATACTCCATTCCAATATCTTTCATAATGGTAGATAATTCTCGGTACAAGCAAGGTAGAATGCTTGATGGCAGTAAAAAACACTCACCTATCAACCTATGACCAAAAATATAATTTGTTAATTTAAAGAACATTAATTGCTACATAATTCACCCAATGTTAATTGTAAGGGAATTACGACTAAAATAATGAAAAAAGATGACATACCTTAACATACATGTCATTGCTACGTTGGATAAACTATTTGTAACCTTCAAGTTCACCAACAATAATACAACGGCAAGAAGAGTTGTTTGGGAGCCTTCATATAGGGGCTCGTGTGCCTTCTCAAGTATAGGTACATCAAGGTTTGCATCAAAATCATCATCATCATCATCATCTTGATCATCGTGATCTTCTTCATCATCATGGTCTTCTTCCATAGGATCATTACCTTCTACTTCTATATTCACACCTCCATGTTCCCTCATTTCGAAATCCACATTCTCTGGATTGTCATGGTCCATAACATGAAACCTAGGGAGGTTGACCTATATGAAAATGATGACCTTATATTAACCATGACCATGATGTCATCATCAAATCATGTCTTATGTATTTTATAAATTGTTAAAATACATACCAATGGATGAAATTCATTTCCCCCTTCAATGTGACCATGTTGCCTACAATGTTCCTCAGTTGTTTTGATTAGATATATTTGAGTCTTTAAGCCCTTACAAATTTTTCAAGGACAATAACATTTTCCATCACCTTTTCTTTTTAAGTTAGACCACAGTCTAGCAATTGTCTCTCTATTTTTTTGTGTGTTGATATCGTTAGACATGGTCTTTCTTGAATGGAATGACTCGTTGGTGGAAGGATGATTTGTTTGCAACCTGCAGATACAAATTGTTACTAAACAACCATTTTCTCAACTATAATTTTCTCAACGCAAAGGGACATTTATCATACCAAATCAAAGTTTAGAAATGAATGGTTCTGATGCTTTGCCATTACAATAATTGAGCATTCATCATTTGGTATTGTGTATTCCATTTAAGTATGTCAACAATTTTCAAAATGTTGTCACCAAGTATAGACATAGGAAATAAAAAAGGGACAAAAGACAAGAAATAATAAAAATCATTACGACTATAGAAAATCTGCATGTTCACAATACTACATGTGCATATAAGAGCTGATAAAAAAAGGTATATGCACAAGTGAAAAACATGCAGATTTATTGACCAAGCATTACTGGGAGCTTGACCCTACAACAAATGGACTTGTGATGATATTTCACAATAGTACATGTGTTGCAAGGTAAGCTCCCAGTAGTGCTTATACAAATATGCATGTTCATTACCTGTGCATATGAAATAGCTTTAATGGTTACTTGAAAGAGTGGCTTAATATAAACAAAATGGTTACAAAGATGAGAATATGTTGTTAGAATAATGGCAAAGAGAAAAAATATAAAAATACCACTATAATCCTTTAAAAGATCAACATAAAAATACCACTATAATCATTTCATTTCACAAAGGCAAAGAGAAATTTCAGTTAATACCACTAACTTGATAGTGTATGTCTACTATGTCCTTGATCACAACCTCTTCCTTGCTTGATAGTGTATGTCTACTATGTCTACCTAATACATGGCATTTAAAATTAAGGGCTCTCTAATAATAACTTAGATAAACTACCACATCCAATTCAAAAATATTTAAATGAGAAGAGATAACCTTACACTTAGATTTCACATGGATTTCACAAATACATCTCAAAATCATTCTTGCACTCTGAAAAAAATTACTCACTAAATCTCTGTGCTTCTTAATCACCTCATCGTTGTATTTATTCTCTGCAATTTACTCTATCTCATGGTATAGTCCAGGAACAATTAGTTCCTAGGATGGATTAAAACATGTTTGGGATTGGTTCTCAATATAAAAACATTGTATTAGTTATTGCTTACCTTTCCATGCCTTCTTTTTACTATTTCATTGCATTTTTAATTAGGAATATTGGACTGGTATTCCTAGGACAATGGCTGGTAGGGTACAGTCAGTTTGGTAGTTTGAAGTTTTCTTTATGATGTTGTTAGTTCAAAGTCAAATCTAATATGGATGATTGTCTCAGACTGAACTACTCACTAATTTCCAAATTCTGATTCCAACCTTCAATATTAAACACAAGAAATTCTGGACAAATGTTTAATCAAACACTTGTTTATTCATATTAAACATTGATACCAACAGAGGCATTACTCCAAACACTAAGCTATTTGACCTTATTTTTTGAATAAACAATTCAACCAGCAAATAAAAATGTTTAGGTTGGTCGGATTATAGAAGGAAAACTTTTGTTTTTTTTAATACATGTATTAAAAAAAAAAGTTTTCCTTCTATAATCCGACCAACCTGAATATTTTTATTTGTTGATCAAATTGTTTAGTCGAAAATAAGGTCAAATGGCCAAGTGTTTGGAGTAATGCCTTTGTTGGTATCAATGTTTAATATGAATAGATAAGTGTTTGATTAAATGTATGTCCATAATTTCTTGTGTTTAATATTGAAGGTTGGAATCAAAATTTGGGAATTAGTGAGTAGTTCAGTCTGAGACAACTATCCAAAGTGTTTAATGAAATGCCTGTTCTATGTTGGTGAGATTTATGATGCAAAATTTGGGTTAGAATTACTAAGCATTCTTACAACTAAACATTATTAGAATTAAAAAAAACTATAAACTAGAAACCCATCATGTTTGAATGCTAAACAAAACCAATTCAGAAAGATACAATTTAAGAATGAAATAAATCTAAAACTAACATGAAATAAGTAAAAATAGAGAACAAAGTCACAGTCATTTTTTGAGAATGGGCCCTCCTCTCCTTCCACAAGGTGATTAGAACACTACTACAAACTCAGATCAGAAACTTCATATATTTATTTCAACAAAACACATTACAATCTTTATTTCTATGTTGTTCTCACTGCTGTTACATTCATTTTTATGCTATTCACCCTATCACATCCCATATTATTTCATCATTCTTTACTGTAGCTACATTGTTGCATTGTTTTCTAGACTCCACACTTCCCTCTGCATCACTATCACCTATATTTAAAACTCCTTTCTTGCACCCCTCTTCACGCAATTTCCATAGCATTATAAATGGTGAAAATCAATTTTACATGGCCCACGGTGTCTAGTTTAGAATAAGACCAGCACACAAATGTAGGGGATTGGTTATTCCATGGCTAACAAGTATACTTCAAAATATACAAGTTTGTTTTCTATAGCCAAGCCTCACCAAAATATAAAACTAAATATTGGAGGTTATAAAAATAAATTAATATAGAAGAATATCCTGGGCTTGTTGATATTCTACATACAACAAAGCATATAATTTATCAATATATGGATTAATTATATTGACAAGTGTTCCATGGGATGCAGGAAGTTTTTGATTTCCACCTCTTTGACATGTTGTTGAAGCTAATTCACCAAGGCTAAAATGACAATGCTAATTAGCAAATACAATCCAATAATCAATTTTCATATTTTACCTCAAAACTTAAAAAAAATATCACTTAATTATATAAATATTTAACTATATGCAACGAAGGGATGTAAAAATATATGGTATGATATGCAAATGGAATATAAAAATGTGTATCAAGTCATATAAAAAGCCTAAAATATGGAATGAACTAGAACGCAAATGGATCTCATGACAACCTACTCTTGAAAAATCATGAAATTTCTAACATAAGCGCCATTTTCAAATGCCAAACCGATAGGAATATACGCTAAAGCCTTAAGTGCCAACAGACCATTAGAAAAATCACCAATAATAGTAATGCTTCCTAGCTAGAAACTTCCAAGCCCCCCTTGCAGGTGTAAGGCAATGGGTGGCACAGCCTTACTAGCAAGCACTCTGCCCTTTCATTGCTATACGATCTACAAATTAGATTTTTAAGGTTAGAAAAAAAACTTGGAAATCAATCACAAAACCATCAAAACTATAATGAAAAGGGATGGCCTCGTACTGGTAAAATGTATGGCCAACATGAGCATTTCCAATGTCATCTAAAATAGCATCATCAAAATCTTTAAGTAAAATCTTAGACTCTAATCTAAAGCACAACTATGGATGGTAGGAGGATAAAATAGAATACAATAGTTGTTTCTATATAACCTCTACATTCTAGAATATACCTATGAGAGCTCTACCATCCACTTCTTTGAAGTGAATCCAAAGTTAATTCTTTACGATTAAGAGAGAGACACAAAAAAATGTCATTTTAAAAGGAATGTCAACCTTCCAAATTTGTATGTTTTCTTGTCAAAATATCCATAAAATCATTCCACATAGCTTTGTTGTGAGCAAAGAAACCCAAAAGACTCCCTAATTCATCCTTGTATCTAGATAATGGTAAATGCATGATCAATAGCTTATGGCATATCGTAGCATATCATAAAATAATGTAGGTAAAGTATGAGGCTAGCCAAAAGAATAAAATATGTTGGGGGTAATTAGGACAAATTATCTAATTAGTTATATAAAGGTTCTTTATTCATTTATTCTTTGAACATAGGAGTACAATTTAGATTGAGTTTTATTCAACATGTGTTGTCTCATTCATTATAATATGGACACTTGTCAAGCTCTCTTTTGATCTTCTTGTAGTATTTCTTTATTTTTGAGCACACAAGACAACAAAGTGGGGGGAGTTGAATAAATTGTATGATAAAACCTTAAATTTTTTACTACTTCGTATGTCAAAATATTTACTTCATGAATCAGCAACAATGTAACAATGAAAGAATAACGAATTCTACACAATTGCACAAGTGAACACTAGATTTATATGGAAAACATAGCTAGGGAAGAACCACAGTGAGAAAATCCACAATATAGAATAATTTACATAAATTATTTTACATCTAAAACACAAGGAAGAAACTACTCCCTGAAATAATGGCTTTATGGTTATACCAAAGATATTTTAGTACTCAATTTTAATGATAAAATTTAGACGAGGCTACAACCTTAAAATATTACATGAAGAACAAAAAAAAAATCCACCACAACAAATGTGTACCATTAGCAGCCTTTATCACACTACTTGAAGCTTCAAACACTTTTGAATGTAGATACCCTCAGCTCATTTCTTTCAATAATCAATTGGCATTTTTCTCACACACTTCACAATCAAACACACTTCCAAAAAATTGTCACATTCTAAATGATTGGTTATATATATGGTTGTAAGTATTTTGAAACTGGTTATAGATTGGTTGTCGAGTGTTTGAGGGTCTTTTAGAAGAGAAACATGTGAGTGGATGAGGCATGTAGAGATTGGTGTGAGGAAGCCAATGAAGAGAGCTTTGGATCAATAAAGATAAATGTTCTTGCAACCCTGTGGTTCACTGTTTTGTAGACACAGTCATTAAACCAGTGAATTCAAATGCTTGAAGTAACATGTCTTTGATTGGAAATGGAATAATATTGTTTGTAGATTGGTTTACTTACATTTCCTTTCAAATATCTTCATGTTTCATTAAGATTTGAAGGAAGAATACAAAGTTGTGTTTGACTATTTTTGGATTTTGGATTGCAATCTACACTTTGGGATTTGAAGTCTCCTTAAATGGATTGACTCTCCCACCCTATGGCTAATGTGATTGGTGGGAGGGGTCAAAAAATGATAACAATGTATTGAAAGAACAAAACTTTGTAATCTAGAGATTGTGACCAACTATTGTTTAGCAACCTTGACTATGATAATAGCTAGAAGATCTCTTGAAGTATCCAAATCCACAAGGATACAAGTGAAGATAGTGTGAGTGAAATTGGTAGTGTTTGTATTAACCACTGTAATGTCCAGCTTTTGGTTCTCTAGGAATTGTGACTGATTTCTTATTGCGATGGATTTCTTCTACTTAAATGACCTCAATATCCTTGACGCTTGGACCCGAAATTTAGTTCCAACTCGAATGTTGTAATGTCACTGGTTGAGATCTTACTCAATTTTCT
Organism: Chamaecyparis obtusa; assembly: GCA_027943335.1. Classification (NCBI taxonomy): domain Eukaryota; kingdom Viridiplantae; phylum Streptophyta; class Pinopsida; order Cupressales; family Cupressaceae; genus Chamaecyparis; species Chamaecyparis obtusa. Next base: position 2,053,921 of record BSBK01006985.1, on the reverse strand, counting down.
CATGTGCTCAATTAGTATTTTATCTATCCTATTTTTATTTGGAATCACTTCTGTGTCCCCTTCTCCCCAATGATTAATATTGTAATGAATTGTTTATCTTATTTGTTTACCTCATAGGGGTGCATACATATGTACTTAAGATATCAAAGAATAGCAAAGTAGATCAAAATAAAGTTTCGCCAATGAGATCCTTTCAACAGTCAATTCTTAGAGGCAAGTATAACTGAGAATATCATGAGTAAGAGTCAGCTCAAGTTAAAACATATGGACTGATCCCTTATTGTTTACTGTCACTGTTTGAAGACACTTCTCTCCTACTAATGTATATTTGGTTTGATTACGTATCCTTGAATAGTAATCAAAGAAGTATGTCACTAAATACTGAGTGTGATAAGGTGTCTAATTCCTTGATTGTTAGACATGACTTAATGATTTTCACTTGGGTATTAAATCTATTGATGAGGTGTTTAAATTGTGGGTTGTATTTAATCCTGGCATAATCTATAACCTTTGATGAAATATAGGAGTATTATCTTCATCGCTCAGAGTACTAATTCTCCTAATTTGAGGTTAACCATTCATGGTAGACTAGGACCATATATGATTATTACATGATCAAAGGCGCTATTTTGGAACTGACTTCCTATGCTGGTATTGTAATTTACATACGATGATATCCAAAGCATTCCAACATTTTTTAGCCTCATATCCCATGCGAAGGGGTTTCCCAAATTACTTAGGGCACCACGAACAGTTGCATCCCTAAAGAGGGGACCCTGTGATGAACCCAAAACATTTGCATCAATCGAAGGAAAGTAGGTAGGAGAGGGTTATCTAAAATCTAACCTAATGCTAGAGCAATTTGTGTCCCTATTGGAAGGCAAAAAATTAAGCTTACAAAACTTCAAAGGGCAAGGTTAAGAAATAGTTCAAGACTCCACATATGATGTTGGCCAAATAGCATAAATCTGTCAAGCCAAAAAAAATACATCTAAATCTAATGGAGAGTAATTCATGACATACCTCTGGTTCAAGTCTTCAACCGGTTCCAGCTTCTACCTCCTTTGTGTGCGCTGCAATTATCTAATAATGAAATGAGGTTTGAAACCTTTTTTTTTACTTTATGTTATGCCCGTGTTGGTCAAAATTTAGACCAACACAGTGTTAGTCAAAATTTTGACCAACACGGACATGTATTAGAAAAAAACCAAAGTTTTCCTTCTATAATCAAACCAACCTAAACATTTTTATTTGAAGGTCACATTGTTTAGTCGAAAAATAAGGTCAAATGCACTAGTGTGATATACTATCCTATATATAAAACACATACAATCAAACAACTAAATTAAGCATCTTGAGAAATCATTGCATCAACATTTACATACATACTAATCAATACCTAGACATTTAGATTATATTAAGATCAGGTATTGTGGCTTTAATCTTGTTCAAACATGATGAATAAAGAAAAACAAGGCCTAACAATAATCAAGATAATATTGGATATGTTTACTTGATAGAAACTTGTGTTGATGATTTTAAGCACCATCTTCTTCATATGTACCTAGGAAAACATGTTTGAAAATAGTAAGAACACTTAGATTAAGACCACAAATTTTAAAATCAAGGGTACAAATTTGAAGTTCAAACCTATAAAAATATTTGGCAAAAGACAACATGGCTCACATTAATTTAAGATGTATTGATCCAAATTTACAAGAAAACTTCAAATCAAAGCTACCTATTGCATATTGCAATAGAATTTTTGTTATTGTAGTTAAGACTAAGAATGTCTTTACCTCTTTCAATATTAGATTTAACTCTTATCTAAATTAATTTAATTATTATATATTTAATAAAATTTAATTACCTTAAATAATTTATAAAATGTGTTCCTGTTTTCAAAAGAACATGTAATATAATTTTATAAATTAAAAGTGTTTTCGTCTAAAATTTAACTTATTTTAGAAATATTGTAATGTTAATGATGCTCTCACTAGAATTTGAAATTATTAGAAATAGTATCTTTAACTATCTCCTACTACAGATCTCATTTTTGAAGTTATTAGTGTGTTCGATGAGAGTCGATGACATTAGTTGAAAATAACTTAGATCAAGTATTAGGCGGATGTGATTTAGGAAGTCTACAATATATTATTCAAAATGAATGGTGGCTGTGTCGGGCCTGTGAAGAGCATTAAGAATGGTATACCTCTACATATAATATGCATTACAACTAAATATGAAGCAGATTACAAAGTGGAATTTTTAATGTGTTTGTCATGTATTTGATATCACAAATTATTAATTCTGCCTTCCTATTCACATGAGAAATTTAGTGAAAGGTGACTTAGATTAAAGGGTTGCTTTTCTATAATGTCTTTTCCATTGAATTGTGTCTAAAATATGACTAGATTATGTATTCTCTCCAGAGTGTCAAATAGTTCATCAGACTACTTAAATGTGGCCCAGATCAATTGTGATAAAAAATAGTTATGATAAAAATCTAATTTTACCTTTCAAAGTCTCTCTAATTTATAAACCCTAATGGCATTTATTGGGCCCACAATTTCATAACTTAGTAATCGCTTGGAACTAGAAGAATTGAGACCAACTTTGATCGGCATTAATGTCAAAATTGAGACCAAGGTTGGTCGAAATTGACGTCGAATGCATAGCATTCTCGTTGAACCTACTAATATGTAAAGGGAAAAATTGAGACCAATAGTGTATTGTGTTTTCGACCAAAGTTTGTCAAAATCGATGACAAATGCATAGCATTCTCGTCGAACCTAGTACTATGGAAAGGTCAAAAAATTGACCAATACTAATTTTTGGTTAAAAAAAATGTGACGGTGATTGAATAAAGCATTTTCATTATGTATATATTCACAACCTCAAGAAAATTCAAACTGACTAAGAAAGCTTCGTTTACTTACAGATTTGTGTGCTTGTCTAAGTTTGATACGCAGATCAAGTTGTACAACCTTCAGAATAGATCATGTTCAAGTAAGGTCGTACAACTTGATCTGCATATCAAACTCAAACAAGCACACAAATCTATAAGTAAATGTTGAACAGTTTAAAAGGCTATTTAAATGTTTTGACGGTTTGATTATTTTAAAGATAGAACCAAAGAAATTTACCAATGCTAGAAAGGATGATGGTTGAATACAAGAAATGGAAGGAGAGTTAAATCAAATTGAGAAAAATTAGACTTAATTAGTTCCAAGACCTATAAATGACAATGTGATAAGACAAAAATTGGTATTCAGATATAAATTGAATGAAGACAAAGAAGTGATGAGAAAAAAAAACAAGGATACTTTGTAAAGGCTATTCACAAGTTGAAGGGATTTACTTTGAAGAGATATTTTCTTTGGTAGCAAGAATGGAAACAATCAATTTATGACTTTTTGCATATATAGTTCACGAGAACTTCATAGTATATCAAATGGATGAACAAATCGATTCTCTTGAATAAAGACCAAGATGAAGTCTACATAGAATAACTTGATAGATTTCTTCTATTACAAGATTCAAACATGGTAGGAAAACTTAAGAAGACATTGTATAGTCCCAAACAAGCTCTTATGGCTTGGTTTGCAAGATTGGATAAGTACTTACTCTAGCAAGGTTTCAAGCTGAAAGGTACGATAGATAGTAATCTTTATATAAAATTAAGGAAGATATATTTTAATAGTTGTTGTATATGTAGATGTTATAATCTTTGGCAGAGGTGATGAAATACATAAGAAGTTTTTTGAAGAAATGTAGAAAGAGTTTGATATATGTCTATGTTAGGTGAGTTAACATTCTTTCTTGGAATTCAAATACTTAGTTAGATAATGATATCTTTATTGATCAAGAAGTATATGTCAAGGAAATGTTAAGCAAATTTGGTTTGGAGGTTTGCAAACTAGCAAGCACTCCTATGGTGATAGGCTATCATTTGAATAAGGATGATGAGTCAAATCTAGTTTATTAGAAACTATATATAGGTCCATGATTAGGGGTCCACTATTCTTAATTGCATATAGGCCTAACATAATGCATGCAGTCTATTTGGTTACAAGGTTTTAGGATATATCTAAATATCTAAATATTTTGTTGATTGCCTATATCAAAGTTCTCTTCAAATATCTAAGTATTTTTAGTACTAACCCCAAATCAGGGTAATCAAAAAGTAACTAAAATGTAGAATCCTTGTGTTCAATATAGATCAATTACCCCACAAGTAGTATTTTGATGGGGAATATATTGTATTTTATGTGTTTCATGTTGTAGGGAACCATGCACAATTTATCAGATGGATCCAATGAAGGGAAGGTATGAAACTATTACAAAATGAGATATTTCGGATTTGGTAGTCAGTATGATCATATAAGGCATTTGTGAAGAATACTGTGGGTTGTTAGTGAGAATTTTTAAGAAGTGTAAGGGTCATGATGATTGAGGATAAATGGAAAATTTGTTTGAATCCAAAAGAGTGACTATCTTTACAACAGAGACATGTCTGTAACATTGGACAGTGAAAGGTGTAGAAGTTTGTAGTTGGTTGGTGGAAAAGTGTTGGGATGAAAGGTGGAATATTATGAATATTTTTATGAAGACTGGGAGGTAAGAATCCTAGGTAAGTGATTAGTTATCAAGTGTTGATACAAGGGTTGGGTCAAAGAGGAAAATCACTATTAGGAAGAGGTCATGCTAAAACAAGATGTTGTCATGGAGTTAGGAATGTGTGATTAGACTTGGAGTTTCTTGTAATCAGGGTCAGAGAGGTCAATGTAAGGATGTATAGATAGTATTAGTGATGGTAAGAATTATCCTAGGTTGAATATATGAGGGATGAAAAGGGTATTTTTTTTCTAGGTACTATTAGGAGATGTGTAAACAGTCCAAGGTTATGTAGATAGCATGAGTCTTATGAATTCAATCCGAGTTTGAAGAATGATAAGCATTTGTGTGACTAGACATTGATGTTGAAGAGTGGGGTATAATGGATTAGGAAATAGGTCAATTATTGGGTCTGACCATTAACAGGTATTTAGAAGGTGTAAGGATTTATGGATAGTTAGGGGATCCATATGTTGATCATATTATTGTAGAAGATTATTCTACAACTCTTATTTCCAATACTCCTATTGCATTTTTTCCCTTCGTTGGATTATGGTCAATGTTCCATTTATACCTTCTAGAACTAAAATGTTGCATCTCTTATCAAGCAGTTCTCTTCATGAATAATCAGCTTTATTAACAATGGTTATTGGTTAGCATCATCATTATTATCCAAATTAATCAATGTATCTTTTTGTATTTATTGACTCTTCAAAACAAATCCAATAGCCATCGGTCAAATTAAGTTTATATGTTAACCATCATATTATTTATTAATAATATGCTCTTTCAGTCCTAACAATTCAATAATCTTATGTCTTATCCTTGTATCATGGGTATATTCATCGTGGCTTCCCCAAACTAAAAAACTGATGTGAGTATAAAGACCAATTGATGTGTATTCACATTTCATGGTCGTTGTCATATATCTGAGGTCAACAATCACTATTTATAATATAATTTATTATATGTTTAGACAAATTATATTTTAACGTTGCTTGTCTTACTTTATCGGGCCTTCCTATACCATCTTTCTACTATTGTTTATTGTAATTAGAAATTCTTTTAAATACTAATCAGAATGGGGGCATCACAGTTTATGATATTTTTCATTAAAGAGTGGATATGTGTTTGGGCCCACTATGCCTCTGCATCATAGTGGTATTAGAGAAAGGGACTAGATATTTGCAAGTTAAATATTGAGAAGAATCTTAGAAAAGGTGAAGGTGAAATTGAAAAAGATAGAGACAGACATGGTAAAGGTGTTGAAAAAGCACCTAAAGAATGGAACAAAGAAAAGAGATAAAGATGAGAAAAGAGAATAGGAAAGGAGACAAGAGGAGATAAGAAGCTTAAGGAAAGCATTATAGAAAATTACAAAAGGGCAAAGGAATTTGAAAGAAATCATGGAGAAGGATAGGAGGAATACTTATAGGTTTGTAGAAAAATGTAGGCACTTGAGAGAAAGGTCATTGAAGGTAGTGAAAATTTGGCATTTGAGTGTCAAGAAGAAGGTGCAATGGTCTATGCAAAGGCTAGTAAAAAGAGGAAAGTTGGTGGATGAGAAAGACAAGGAATCAAGCAATGAAAATGTTCTTGATGTTGATTCAAAGATGTAAGATGCTAGTGAAGATAGCAAAGAAACAAGTCTTGAAGGGCTTGAGAGTGATGAGTCAGTTGTGGTAGGCACTATGTTGTTTCCTTTGGAGGAAGATAAGGGTAGTATGAAAGTTACTCCTATAACATCACATAGTGAGGGTAATGATGTGGCCATGGAGGTTGATAATTGTTTGGTATGCCAAGAGGAATGACATGAGAGTAAGGATCAGGTTGTGAGGGTTGAGTTGGTCTCAAGGGAAGAGACTAAGGATGAGTTAGGTATAATGATGGGCCATGAAATGGCTCAAGAGATTGTTTACTCTCCAAGCATGGAGGCATGGTATGTTGATGGTGTCAAGGAAGAGGAGTGTCTTTGGAAAGTAGATTTATTGAAGTTTTAGATGTATGCAAAAGTAGAGGTTCAAAAAAGGAAGAGGAAGTTGTTGATGACCAAAAAAGAGAAGCAGGTGTTCATGTTGCAAAGAGAAGTCAAGCCAAAAGTCAAGATCAAGGAGTGGGGGTTTGAACATGATTGAAAGAATCACACTGCCACAATTTAACCATCACACAATGAGATTAGCAATTAAGAGGGAACATAGATCAGACCATGACATGCATACAAGGATAATAAATAATTATAGTATGTTCAAGTAGAGATAAGAGATCAACCAAGGCACCTACATGAAATAGTCATATATCAAGTGCAATAACATGATCAAGAGATGGTTTAATCATTAAGAGTCACAACTACCAAGAAATAGAGCATCATGATTACATATGGAAAATCTCTGAGCATATCTGAAAATCTCATAGAGGGTCCATCTCTAAAAAGAAAAGCACCATTTAAATTTTAATATTGAATATATACAAATATAATGATGAAAGAAAAGCAGACAATCATACTGTAGACATGGAAAATTGGCAAAAGGCTTAAATCAATCAAAAAGGTGCATCAAATCATCAAAATAGCATGAAAAATCAATAAATGGAACAAAGGCAATTCAAATCAAAGGAAAATTCAATTAAATGATTAAATAAAGCTTGAAAAGGGGAAAAACACTACGAAATTGATTAAATTCAATTAATGACATAGTTGTTGAAAGCAAAAATCAAAATGAACCTCTTACCCTTCATGGCTAAATTTAATTACTTTAATTAATTAATAAATCATAATTTCCCTCAACAAAGCAAATTGGAGACAAAATGGACACAAATCACTCACTTTTGTTGAAATGGTCCAGCCTTTTGAAACCATTTAAATGATTGTCCCCTCCTTGTCCCCCCATTTATGGACAAAGCAAAGCCAATTGACCTTACCCAAGCATAACCATGATCAACTCACTCTACCCCCTACCCTTGGGAAATCACTATAAGTATGAGGCATTTTAGAGACCATTTCGATCTTAGAATTTCAATTGAAAAGCATTGTTATTATAGTCAATTGAGATCATTTCTAAGAGCAATTGAAGCATTTGAGCATTTAGAGTTATCATTTTAGCATTTTATCATTGCATTGTTATCAATGGAGCTAGATTAAGCATAAATTCATCATAGAATAAACATTTAGAAGCATCATAGCAGCATTATTCTCATTTTAGAGGTGTCACTAGTGAGGATTTGCAGCTGAGAGCTCACTTACCACTTCTTTCTAGAGATCCATGAGATGTTATAGATTGTAGTTGCATTTTAGATTAAATTTCCTTTGTATTTAGCTTAAATTGTTGCTACTTGATCTTAATTTCATGAAGGTGAATAATATCATCACACAAATGGCACCCACTGTGGGGCTTTGAGCCTCAAATACTAACAAATTTGTGATTTAAATCATCTTTGCATACGTTTCTATCTGGTTTCCATGTGTTTTCTACAAGAATTTGCTAAAGTCATGCCTACGGAAAATCTATTCACGCTTGGAATCCTTACAGTGTCGCTTCGGGAGCCTAATCTTACGCCTGTTAGCTAAAAACTCACACTCAGAATGGCAAAGCATTTAGCCTTTACGGCTTCAAATCACACCTAAACATAGGAAAGTATCATGTATCACTTATTTTATGTCACATTAATTTCCTCTTTGCATTGCGTTTTACACTTAATATCACGCTTAAAGAGAAATTCTCTATCGCGTAGTAACAGAGATTATTATGACTTTGATTGTTAATGTTAGGCTTTTGAGAATATTTTTATCGCTTTACAAGCTTTGAATGTCGCATTGCATTAACTATTTGCCGCAGGGTTAGGATTCTTTTTACGCTTTGCATAGGTGATTTACCGCCTATGCTATTATTGATGTCGCTTATGCACTGAAGTGTGTTGCGTGTAATTAGTAAAGTCACGCCTCTAAGTGATTTATTCACACCTATTAGCTGGAGGATGTCACCTGCATTTAATTTTCTATTTTCACGTTTAATTTGATAAAAATTTGAAAATTTGACTCTCTGTGTTTGTTGTTAACCAGTAAATGAGCAGACATCCGAGAGTGAAAAAGTCAGAAAGCAGGTTCAACAAAGAGGGAAAAGCATTGGAAAAGAAAATAAAGCAGGAGAATCAAGTGCATACAAAGGCTATCCTTGAATCCACACTAGATGAGGATGTCTAGGTATATGAGAAATATTTAGCTGTGATTGAAGCTTATAAACAGAAATTTGTGTTTGTAAATTGGATTTATGAACATTGAAATTAAAGCTTCTTTCATTAAAATCTTTTGATTAAGTACATGCAAGTTTGGTTTCCCCTCATTGTGAATTGGTTGTGTTGGACTAACTTGTTGGAGGAGGGAGTTGGAGCAAATTGCCAAGGTGAGTAAGTGAAAAATGAAAATCAGCAACTCAAAAATGCCCCTAGCCTTTTGCTAGCTACAAGGAAAGGTATTCTACTTAAACAAGCTTGCATTCCCTTAACTTGTGGCATTGTCATTTAAACCTAGCTTTAATAAGGAAGAAATTGAACCACACATTTCAATTCTAAGAACCTCCTTGTCAAGAGGTTGAAAAAGAACTAAGTGTTTCAAGTGTTTGAGAATAAAAAGGAAAGTTAGGGATATGCTCTTCACCTTCTTGGTGAAACAAACTCCCAAAAACTTTACTTAAAATTCAAAATCTGCCTTACTTGCAAAATGAACATGCTAGAGATTTAGTGGGCTCGCCTCCCGAATTTTCCTTAGCGAGGCTAGTGAGAGGGACAGCCCAAAGTGGGATACACTTGCTTTTTCCGCGAGAATCTGACCCACTATAAAATGAAATGCATGTATCCTTAATGGGGTGCATGACAAAGGGATTTTAATCTTCTCGAACTTCCTCTAGTAGTCTTTACGGATTGCGCAAAATTGTGCCTCGGTGCGTGTGGGAATCCCCTTAACATACTTGGGGGATGAGAGATTTTAATTCATTTGAACGGAATATTTACTAAATCCTATTTAAAATAGCAAAGCCACCTTGTAGAGCCATGTTTACAAGCCAAAATTGACTTTAGGTAGGCTGCTTGGAAGTTTTTATTGTGCTATACTTGTGAAAACATTTGAGAATATACACATTAGTTATTGTTTAGAGACTTTTATGTGTGTGTTGCATTTTTTTTTCATTTTCAAAAGAAGAAATTTTCAAAAATACCTGATCAAAAGTTTTAAAAAATCTAAAAAAAATAATACCCTGGTCAGAGAAGTGTTGCCTATACACAAAATAAACTCGCCTGTCAAACTTTTAGTCATGCCTGTGACTTTCCTAAACACGCGTATACACACTGAAGTCACGCTTAAGAAAATTTGAGACACGCCTGGTTAAAACTAGAAACCCGCTTGGAAATAGTAAAATGTCACCTAAAAACCCACAGAGGACCGCCTAACAACAAACCAGTGCACGCCTAAAGGAGTTTTAGTCATGCCTATGCTTGATTCAGTGTCGCCCAGAAACATAAAAGGTCAAACAGAGAGTACCTCTAGGAAGATTCAAAAAATTTTGAATATCAATTTGAATACCCTTTTTCGAGTTTTCACTGATCCAACTTACAGTCTGGTCAAAAATCCTGTTTCGCATATCTGTCAAATTTTGCAAAGGATTAGATCCAAGTAGTCTTAACGTGCATCCAAGGTTCATGCCTACATTCACTAGATCATATTACATCAAGCAAACCTTGCAAGCCGATGGGACTTATTTGAGACAAGAGCTCCCTTATCCTGGAAATGAAACTACTCCTAGAGTACCACAAAAGTCACCCGAACAAGAAAAAGAAGACAACATGATGTATCAAGGTAGTTTGGGTGGTAAGAATAATAGTGGCATTGAATTCACCAACCAAGGTAATGCCAATGGTGGAGGCAATGACATGAATAACCAGAGCGATATTAATAACCAAGGAAATACTAACAATGAAGGAGTAGATCGAAGTGCTCACGGAGTTAATCAAACTTATACTCAAAATAACACCGAACTAACGGTAGAAGATGCCATGGATGAAAGAGTTAGTGAGGCTGTCCAATGTCCTTATTTCAAAAGGCTCATGGAAAAGGCAATGGACCTAGATAGAGAAAACATTTCATAAACTTAGCACAAAAGGGTCTCAAGCTTCCCCGTGACTTTGATGTCAACCAACTTAGAACACTAAAAGATGAGGAAAGTACCTTAGACATTATGAACAAAAAATTCAAGGCATTTCAAATGCAACTAGACAACATCAAGCAAAGCGGGTCTCCCAAGCCTTTCTCTATAGAAGCATTGTGCCCATTCCCATTTGATAAAATATTGGTTATGGTGCCATTCCCGATCAATGTTGTGTTCCCTAAATACGACAAGTACGAAGGAACAACAGATCCTCAAGATCACTTATGGGAGTTTTGTGCATTGAGCTTATAGTTCATGCATGATACCACATATTTAATGAGATTATTTCCGCGAAGCTTAGGAGGCATGGCTATGGAGTGGTTTTCTAAGTTACCCTCCGACATTAAAACCTTTGAAGAGTTAGCATCAAAATTTGTGGCTCATTACTCATATAACATTAAACATAATGTTACGATGATAACATTATGCAACACAAAACAAAAATATGGAGAGGCCTTCCTCACATTTCTACAAAGGTGGAGGATAGTTTTTGCAAGATATCCTAGAAGTGTGCCTGAAAAAGAGAAGATGGATATCTTCATAAATAGTTTGAGTAATGAGTTAAACTACCACTTGCGAATGCAATGTCTAAAGACCTTCCAAGATCTAATTGAAAATGGAGTAACCATGGAGGAAGTGTTGGTCAAAAGTGGAGAACTCAAACTGTACAAAGATAATAAGAACAACCCCAACAGTGGCAACAATGGTAGCAATGGCAATAATCAGAAGAATCATTGGTATAATAGTAACAGTCGTTATAAGAATAACAATAAAGGAATTGTGAATGATGGATTAGTTGAATCTAGTAACTTGAAGGTGGTCCCTTTTGCTCTTACGAGGACACCTAACCAAGTGAACAATACCAATCAGAGCTCTAATGCACCATCCAACAACAATCACACCAACAATGGAAATCAAGGAGATAATTCAAGGAATACTAAATTTGATAAACACTTGAGGCCAACCCCCATAAGGAACTTCACACCCTTAGGTGAACCCCTTGAAAAGGCACTAAAGGTTCTCCTGGCTAATAATGTCATTACTCTACCCAAAATTCAGCCTTACGAGCCAAATGATAAGCCTGGTTGGTGGAGTGCCAATACTCATTGTGAGTATCACAGAATTCGAGGACACACAACAAATGAATGTCTGCAATTAAAAAATGTGGTGCAAGATTTAATTGATAACCGCATGATCACCATTGATAGACCTCCCAATAATGAAGATCATATGGCATTCAAACAACCCTTTTACAAACATGATAAGGGAGAGTCATCAAATAACAAGAAGCAAAGCACCAATAATCTCAACTTTGCGCCACCTTATGATCACATTGTTAATGCTATAATAGTTAATGAACAACCTTGAAAGGAAGCATCAAATGTCATTACAAGAGGGCACAATTCTAGAATAACCTTACAAGGGATAGCTCCTAAAAGCACTAATATCCCACCATCCAATATTGTAGTCAAACAGTCTTCTATAGCAGCAAGGCCTTATAGTTTGGTTGATCAATTGCAACATACTCCAGCACAAATCTCTATCTTAGAATTATTGAATTTGTCACCAAACCATAAGGATATTTTGGAAAAAGCTCTAGGAGAGACACATGTTCCTACTAACTTAGAGACAGAAAGGTTTCAACATATGGTAGGTCATCTTGTAGCACCTCATTGTCTTTCATTTTTTGATCAAGATGACATGTCTATAACCCACCCTCAAAATCTACCATTGCATATAGAGGTCTTAATCGAGAGGCATAGAGTCAAAAGAGCTCTCATTGATGGAGGGGCTGGTCTCAACATTTTCACATTAAGTCTTGTCAAATCCTTAGGTCTATCTGAGTCTTGCATTGACCCTACAAAGAAAATCACCATTAAAGCTTATGATGAAGCTAAATGAGCTTCTAAGGGCATGATTGTATTGCCCATCCAAGTGGGACCTGTCAAGAAGGACACTAATTGCCAAGTGCTAGACATGAAATTAACTTATAATATTTTGTTGGGTAGACCATGGATTCACGAGATGCAAGTAGTCCCATCCACGTACCACCAATGCATAAAATTTCCATACATGGGTGAAGAAATCACAATTGGAGGAGACTCTAACCCATTCCAATATTGCAATACACTCAAACCTCCTGATGAGTTATACATTCCACATAACCGGGAAGGAATTATTCAAGAAACCATAGTTGAAGATGTTAAAATGAAGGAACTAACAATAAATGTTACTCCACACCCTCCTGAAGCTAGCTCAGTGACATCAACTAAGGGAAAGGAAAAAGTGAGCTACGAGGGCCCAAATGCAATGGAAAGTTCATACATAGCACCTAAATTGGAAACAGTAATCTATAAACCTACTAAAGAAGAAAAGGAAAAAGGCAAGAAGGATCGTTACCAAAACATGAGTGAAATGATGAGCAACTTTGAAAAACAATGTAAGATTAGTTCAAAAGGGATAGGGGAATATTCTGTTTCTCTATTTGACATGCCCACATCTCCAAAATCACATGGTAAACCATCAAAAGAACATAAGTATAATTCCTATTTTGTAAGGGAAGATAACAAAGCAGCATGGGATAAGGAAGAAGATGACGTCCTTCAATGGCTTTACCATGATGAGGAAGATACTTCCAACACTCCCATGGAAAGAATTCAGCATGTAAAGATACAAACTGAGCAATATGGAAAAGGCTTTGATATAATGCAAAAGATGGGATACAAGGGAAGAGGACCCTTAGGCCAAAGAAATAGGGGATTATTGGAACCTATAGAACCTATTTGGAGGGCAAGTCATGAAAAATCTGGAGTAGGTTTTCAATGCAAAGGAGAAAGTTCAAGCCCAATGCAAGATTTTTATCCTCACATAAATGCCTTAGAATCCGAAGGAGATAGTGATGATTCTTAGGATTATGAATGGGATACTTTATCAGATGAATCATGTCACGACAAGGAAGTGATTGCTATACATACTTATGCAAAAATTCCAAGGCAAGAAGCTCAAATTAGTGAAGAACCTCCTATTCAAAGGCCTAATATTGAACAAGTACCTACCAATGGAGCATGGATAGAAAAATTTTGGATACCTTCAAAGGAGGGAGATTCAAACGTTAATTTTAACCCACTTGTGGCTTTTCCCATGTTGTTTCCTGTAGAGGTTGATGAGGACTCGAGTGAAGGGGACTTTGACCCTTCTTCCATGGATCATCTTGAGGAAGCACATGTCATAGATCTAAATGATACAATGTACGAACCCTCAAATGAAGTCATGTCCATAATGCCTATTGATGACATTTTACCCAATGAACCTTTACTTTTGATAAATCCGCACCTCATTGATTGGGACCAAACTGAACCAAATGACCTACTTTACTTTTCCAATGACCAAGAAATGAATTACTACCTTAATGCGGTTGAACCCTCTTCCACCAATGAATTCAATACGGACATAATGACAGCAGCAGGAGTTCAATCTCTTAGTCAAAAGAAAAAAATCAAAAAGAAAAAAATCAAAATGAAAAGTTCTATTGGTGAAAACCCAACTGTGGCACCATTACAACCAAAAAAAATAAAATTAAAAGATGTTTCTTTTGGTGAAACCCCAATTGTGGCACCAAAAGAAGAGAGATTGGACACTTTGCCTGAACATGAAGAGGAAAGGTCACCTATACTCATAGAGCCAATGGAAAAGGTCAACATTGGGACAGAATTAGATCCAAAGTTCATACACTTGGTAGCATCACTCACACCTCTAGAAAGAGAAGACTTCATAAAATTCTTCCAAGAACAACAAGTAAACTTTGCATGGTCATATGCTGACATGTCTGGATTAGATCCTAACTTTATAATGCATCATCTAAATGTTCGACCAGGGGTTAAACCCGTTAAGCAAAAGTTGAGAAAAATGCACCCCCACATAGCTCTTTTGGTCAAGGCAAAATTGGAAATGAAAGTAGGGTTCATAAGAGCAATAGTGTATGCCGAATGGATCTCCAACATTGTACCAATTACAAAGCATGATAAATCCATTCATGTGTGTATGGATTTTAGAGATCTAAATCTTGCTTGCCCCAAAGATGATTTCCCACTTCCGAGCATAGATGCCATAGTGGATTTGATAGCAGGACATTCAATGTACTCATTAATGGATGGCTTAAGCGGGTATAATCAGATCAAAATTGCACCCGAAGACCAAGAAAAGATAGCATTCACTTGCCCTTGGGGTACTTTTTGTTGGAATGTCATGCCCTTCGGTCTTAAAAATACCAGAGCCACATATCAAAGGGCCATGACAACTATCTTCCATGACATGATGCACACATTTTTAGAGGACTATGTGGATCATATATTGGCAAAATCCCACAAAAGAGAAGAACACCTCCACATTTTGAAAAAGATATTTGTTAGGTTGGAGCAATTCAAGGTAAGATTAAACCCAAAGAAATGTGCCTTCAGAGTCCAATTTGAAAAGTTACTAGGTTATATAGTTTCCGCCAAAGGGATTGAAGTGGATCCTGAGAAAGTACAAGCTATAATGGACATGGAAATACCTAAGAATATCAGCCAAATGAGATCCTTGCAAGGTAAAATCCAATCCATATGAAGGTTTATCTCCCAATTGGTTGAAAAATGTCATTCTTTCACTAGGTTGCTACATAAGGATACTATATTTATATGGGATGCCGAATGTGATCAAGCTTTCACATTGTTGAAGACTTATTTGATAAATCCGCCCATTCTCATGTCACCAATCAAGGGAAAAGCATTACTTCTCTACATATCTGCTACGGAAAGATCCTTAGGGGTACTTTTGGCGTAAGAGGATGAACAAGGAAAGGAAAGAGCTATCTACTATTTGAGTAGAACATTGATAAAATATGAGCTTAATTACACATTTATGGAAAGAGCTTGTCTAGCAGTTGTGTTTGCATCTCAAAAATTGAGACATTATATGTTGATGCATAAGGTCAAGTTGATTGCCAAGATAGACCCTCTCAAATATTTGTTAAGTAAAACAGCCTTAACAGGTAGGATAGCTAAATGGGTGATGATATTGAGTGAATTTGACATCGAATATGTCGATAGAAAGGAAAACAAAGGACAAGTGGTAGCAGATCATTTAGCTGAAAATCCCATGACTTCTACACAAACTATTCAAGTGGAATTTCTGGATTCCGCCATTATCAACATAGAGGCAAAAATGTGGAAGTTATACTTTGATGGATCTTATACTCAAGGAGGTTCCGGGGCCGGCATATTATTGATAACTCCTCAAGGTTACACCATTCCCAAATCCTACAAGCTAATGTTTCCATGTATAAATAATATAGCAGAATATGAAGCACTAGTTATAGGCATCAAAATGGCCTTAGAATGGAATATAAAAGAGCTACAAATTTATGGATATTCTCAACTCATCATTAATCAAGTCAATAATGAATATAACACTAAGGATGAAAAGTTGATGCCTTATAAGACTATGATTGATGGATGGAAGAAATACTTTGCTTTGATCACCTTTAAACAGATTCCTAGAGAGAAAAATAGAGCAGCTGATGCCATGGCTACCTTGGCCTCTTTGTTACAAAAACCAGATCAAAATGAGAAGTATGAGTTCTTGGTGGAAGAGTTGGTAAAACTGACATTTGACCTCCCCGAAACCCAAATTGTTTCCCTCTTACATGGACATGACTCCCCTTGGTATGGACCTATATATACCTACCTTAAAGACCAAGTGCTACCCTTAGACCAAACCCGTCCTCAAAAATGCAATTTCATATGCCAAGCCTCCTGTTACTTAATCCTTTCCAAAACATTGTATTGTAAGGGTCTAGAAAAGACGTTACTTAGGTGTTTAGAGGAAGAAGAGTCTAAGTTAGCTTTACGAGAGGTTCACGAAGGAATTTGTGGGTCGCATTCAAGCGGGTTAAATCTAGCTAAGAAAATCCTTTGCTTAGGGTATTTTTGGAAGACATTGGAAAAGGATGCTTGCCACTTTGTGAAGATATGCAGCAAATGCCAATATCATGGCGATATGATACATGCACCAGCACAAGCATTACATCCATTTGTCACACCATGGCCTTTCTATCAATGGGGGTTTGATTTAATTGGAGTCATAAATCCACCTTCTTCAAATGGGCACAAACATATCATAACCGCAACAAAATATTTCACCAAGTGGGTTGAAGTGGTTCCATTGATAAGGGCAACAGGAAAGAAAATTTCCATGTTTATCTTGAATCATATCATTTTCCAATATGGTATTCCTCATGCCATAATAGCAGATAATGGAAAACAATTCAAGAATAAAGATGTTGATGAATTATGTGCTACATTTCATATCACTCACCATTCATCATCAATTTATTACCCTCAGGGAAATGGGCAAGCTGAAGCCACAAATAAGAATATATTGAAGATCTTGAAAAGGTCGGTCAACAAATCAGGAAGGGATTGGCATATGCAAATTAATCTAGCATTATGGGCCTATAGAACCAGTATAAGAACACCCACCGGGGCCATGCCATTCTCACTAGTCTATGGGACTGAAGCAGTTCTACCATTAGAGGTTGAAATCCCATCTTTATGAGTGTCGTTACAAGGATTGATCACAGATGAAGACTATAGGGTTGCTAGACTTCAACAATTGGAGTTACTTGAAGAACATCAAACACAAGCTTATGAGCACCTGAAAGTGTACCAAAATAGAATCTCAAGGAATTATAATAAACATATCAAACCGAGAGTTTTTCAGGTAGGAGACTTGGTATTGAGAGAGAATCCAAAGAATCAGGTTGAGAGGGAAAAGAAAGGCAAATGGGAGGCTAATTGGCTAGGCCCATTTATCATAATATCTTCATTTGGCACAGGAACCTATAAATTATCAAATTGTGATGGAGAGGAACTTCAAGAACCTATTAATAGTATTCATCTTAAAAGGTTCTATACATGAGGTAGATGAAAGAGTATAAAGAGTATTAGATGAGAGAGCATCCTATTTTATTATACATAGTTCAAAAGAGATCTTAAAAACACCAAAAACATTTGAAAAGCACAAAAGGATAAAAACATTGAGAAAATTGAGCATGAAGAAAGGAAAAACATCAAAAAATGATGTTGTCTTGGTGAAAACCTAGTAAATAGGTGCCTTGATGATAAGAAAAATACAAAAAAAAAAAAAGAAGAAGAAGAAAGTGCCCTAGTGAAAACCTAGTAAATAGGCACCTTGGTAGCAAAAAAAAAAAGATCTTGATCCATCCAAAGGGTGAAAACTTGGTAAACAAGAACCTTTGGTTCCCTTCAGTTGGTCTTTCCTAGGTTGCATTTGTACATAATGCATCTCGTCATCCCATTTGTCCAAACCTTCATTGCATCCATCATTTGTACATAGTCCTAATAAAGCTTGGTAGTTTCATCATTTACATTTCCCAAAGTATTCAAAATGGGTATATTCAAACACTTGGGGGCAACAAAGAGCATATCACAAAGTTGGTACATCAAACGGATTCAAACGAACAACATTCAGTCAGAGTCAAACATAGAGAGAGTGAGATCTGAATTTCAGAAGAAAGAAGCATATTTTCATGAACCTTTGATAGGTATCATTGTTCATAAACCGAGAAATTGATTACCACAACAAAATCCTTGAGCCTTAATAGACTTTATTATTCGGGATTAAATAAAAATCAAACATCATTAATGATCAAGGTACTTGGAAATACTATTTGAAAATCAAGAAATAATGCAAAACACTTGAAAGATTCTTTTGAAAGTTGGTTAAAAATCTCTTTGCTTATATCGATTGATTTATATCAAGTCTCTTTAGCTAATTGATGGTATTGGCAATGATAGAGATACGATATTTTTATTTCCTTTGAGTGACTGTCTGGAGGAAGATTCATCACCTTATGGGAAGTTGTCTAATGACATGGTCATCAAAGAACCATCGAGGACTATCTCATAAGCATATGGATTGACCTTTGTTTGTTTACACAAACGGATCCCTTGGTTATTTAGATTTTCTATATCTTAATACCAAAAATCCACTTGCAACATTGAATCCGTTGACACCGGTATTCAGACTCCCATAGTTGGTCATCCAACTAGTGAGGGTTGTACAAGTCCATAAAGGAGGTTACCAAATGCGATAAAAAGTAGTATTCATATCATCATGTCAGTGGGCAGTGGTGATTGTACTTGCTTTCTGGTCCCAAATGCTCAATGATGAAAATTTATCCTCAAGGCATTTATTTGCTAAAACCTGGTGACACTTAGGTTGCATTGCAAAGCATATTAGATTCATTGCATTATCTTGTTAGATTAATTGCATTGTCCTGTTTAATCAAATGCATCTGTCTATGGTTCTTTTTCCAAGGGAACGAGGGGGTACATCAATAATCTTGGGTAGTTAAAACATTTATGCAAAAGGGGTTCAATAATAATGGTTGTTCTTGATAAAACATAATAAAGAAAATGAGATTATCTTTTGCATACATGCATTGAGCATTATTCATTATCCACATTTACAATGAAAAATCATCCATACATCATGTGCACTCATATAGTTAAGGATAAACTAGCATACATTAAAAAATCAATAAAACATAGGACCATACATGTGCATTTCCATTAAACATCTTAAATCCATACATGAACAACAGAAGAGCATCACCAAATTCATCCATCTTTGCATACATCGATATATATCATAAAATAAGATATTGCATTCATAGCATGAATTCAAGTAAATGCATAAATCAAACATCATATAGCTGCATAAAAGATAATCTTATAATCAAACTCATCAAAGAGAATCAAGAAGTATATCATCATATATCATCATCAAAAAGGAGGATCCCATACATCAAATATGTCAAGGTACCATTAAAGTGATCTATCAAATGTTCTGATAAATGAGTATAACATAAAAGATGGACCAACAACACTGAGTAAATCTGTCATCATATCGCTCAAGAGCCTGTAGCATCAGATCCATCTGGTCCTCTACTATCTTGTGGGGGAGGAGCCTGTGATGTACCCACTCCATCCTGCCTATGAACAACCATGATAGATACAAGTTGCTATAATAAAGAGGCAACCTGGTCCAATCGACCCACAAAAGTGGACATCTCTGTCCTCATAGACTGTAAACCTTGCTCTAATCCATCCATGCGATCACCCTGTGCACCCTGTGGCTGTTGAGCTGGTGGAGGCATCTGTGGAGCCCCACCATCCTGATGTACATTAGCCTATTATGCATCATCCTACTGTACCTGATCCTGATGAGCTACATCATCATCAGGCTATGCTAAGGCCACTCTCTATAACTGTACCAAGGGATCTAATATCCCAGGAACCTGCCTAGCTACATCAATCTGTGCATGTCTCTGAGCTCTTTGATGTCTATGCACTCTGTCCTGTCTATCTGCTCTGGGCCATCTAACAACTACATCATCCTATGCTCTATCCTACCTATCATGACCCATATCTTGTCTCACCTAACCTCCCCCTACAACAACCTGAGGATGTCTATGTCCTCGACCTCTCCGATGTCTACCACCCCTCTCACCATCACGACGTCTGGGAATAGGCTTAGCCGGATCAGTAAACTGCGGAAACCTATGGTGAGACCACCAATCTACATACTCATGTGACATCCTAGCATCAGCCATACCAGGAAGTATCTCCCATCTGTAGATATTCATACCCACAATCTGACCTAATGCAAACTGATAATCAATACAGGGACCCCATAGAGAAATCTCTGCCTGTACTCGAGCATATAATGCATTTGCCTGAGGCATATCCTGAATCTGCCCATACTGTCTTAAAACTCTTCCAAAGTAGAAGCACTCAATAGTGGTAGGAGTGTGCCCAATCATCCAGCGAGGGGCAAACATATATGGTAACTCGTCACCATCCTCTCTCCAACGATCACAACCAAGATAAGGACATGATATAACCTGATCCAGATCATCAATCTGACATCGCCAGTAATCCAAATGACCCATATGATGCTGTATGACCATGCCAATATATAAGAAAGCATAGGGATATCCCCGAGGTTGAACTCTATCAGAAATAGGCCTAGTAATGGGAAGATGTTCCCATATCCACAACTGCAGAACAATAACACCTGCTGACAATGCGGCGCTACCCCAATAAACTACCTCATGTAAGTCATGATACAACTAGGCCAAGACACAGGAACCCCAATCAAACCATTGAGGATGAGCAAGTAAATCCTCTATAATCCGGCCCCAACCGACTGAAAAGCCACGACCTCGTCGGTCGGGAAGAAGTAGACCACCAATCAAGGCACCCAAAACTATTGGTAATGTTAGAAAAGAGGCAAACTGAGGCCATGTGATCATATCCCCATCGCCAATAGTGTTGTCCTTGAATACTCGTCGGCAGATAGAAGAATCATATGCAGAATCATAGTACACCAACTCACCCCTGCAAGGACTCCGCAATAATCGATACACATCCTCTAGCATGATCATCATCTCTCCGTAGGGTAAGTGAAATGTGGTGTGGTCGGAGTGCCATCGCTTCACCACTACAATCAATAAACCATGGTTCAGCTGGAACTATGGGAGATTGAGGAGGAAACTCAAACCACATCTCTCAATCACTCAGAACTCAACTGCAGAAAGTCTCTGACCTAAGTCAATAACCCATGACTCAACTGAACGGATGTATAAAGTAGGATAATGATCCTGTTGGCAAGGTAAAGGAATAATATCAGTACATTGTATCAAGGAATTATCTCAAGTCAATCAAAAGTATCAAGTAATCACACTAAAGTATCATCATTCATTTCTCTGTTTCCTGAGAATGAAGTGATAGTCTTAAATCATATTGGTTTTCACACTAATTGATTTATCCTATCAGTTAATATTCAAATCATATTGGTTTTCACACTAATTGATTTATCCTATCAGTTAATATTCAAATCAGATTGACAAATCATATTCTAAAGTACCACTATCCTGATATCTAAATCAATGTTTTGTTGACAATCATAGACCTATGCTAATTATCTGACTTTCTCATCAGGGGGTTATCAAATTGTTCTTTAGATACGATCAACACGTGTAAAAAGTATGGAAATTCTGCAAAAAAAATACCTCAGGCGTGATTTTTCTGCTGTCAGATGACATTTAACCTAGGCGTGACTTAATTTGGTCCTAAGAGACTTTATTATTCTACCAGGCGACAGATTTTTTATATGCGACAGTGAATTTGACAAAGCGATACAGAGTTTTCCCTTAGGCGATAGTTAAACGGTTAGGTTTCGATTAGGCGATAACCTATTCGAAAAGGGGTATTTTTCCCTGGGGCAAGGCGACAGTTTTTTTCCTCCTAGGTGAGACTTAATTGTCTTCTAGGTGGGAGATTATTACGCAGAGGTGATAATAAAACCCGCAGATGCGACAATAAAAGACCCTAGGCGACAATAAATTCTGTCCTAGGCATGATTTCTTGAATGCAAAGCAATGATAAAACATGAAATTGCAATAAATGCTTAATAAATGATCAATAAATGCAAGATCAAAGTTCGTAATGAATTACTGGAGGCCCATAATCAGCAGGTCTCACATATCTCCGGCATCTCTCGAATCTATTTTCCCGAATCGGCACAACCATCTCGAAATCACTAGAGAATCAGAGCAAAATCACCAAAGGTAAAAAGTAAAAATGAATGGTAAAAGAGGGTTCTTAACCTATTTAAGGTAGTTTTGACCTAATTTTGAACTTGAAATTAGCTATTGACTTCTCTTAGCATATCAAATCAAACCAGGGCATAATCATACATCGTGGGATATTATCAATAGTCAGAAACTAAAACATATTTGCTATATCAAACATCAATAATCATTTTTAAATCACGCAATTCATATGTTTTAATTTCTGAGGGGGCAATAAGGGTATTAAATCAAAATCGCAATCATACATCATGAAATCAGTGGGGCATCAAAAAAATTTTTGTATCAAGAGGCAGCAATCAATCACATGGGAAATCACAATCAGGACATAAAGAATCTTTGAATCAGTGTTCTTCGCACATCGACTCAAAGAGGGGCATTTTTAGATATGGAAAATTGGCAAAAGGCTTAAATCAATCAAAAAGGTGCATCAAATCATCAAAATAGCATGAAAAATTAATAAATGGAACAAAGGAAATTCAAATCAAAGGAAAATTCAATTAAATGATTAAATGATTAAATAAAGCTTGAAAAAGGGGAAAAACACTACGAAATTGATTAAATTCAATTAATGACATAGTTGTTGAAAGCAAAAATCAAAATGAACCTATTACCCTCCATGGCTAAATTTAATTACTTTAATTAATTAATAAATCATAATTTCCCTCAACAAAGCAAATTGGAGACAAAATGGACACAAATCACTCACTTTTGTTGAAATGGTCCAGCCTTTTGAAACCATTTAAATGATTGTCCCCTCCTTGTCCCCCCATTTATGGACAAAGCAAAGCCAATTGACCTTACCCAAGCATAACCATGATCAACTCACTCTACCCCCTACCCTTGGGAAATCACTATAAGTATGAGGCATTTTAGAGACCATTTCGATCTTAGAATTTCAATTGAAAAGCATTGTTATTATAGTCAATTGAGATCATTTCTAAGAGCAATTGAAGCATTTGAGCATTTAGAGTAATCATTTTAGCATTTTATCATTGCATTGTTATCAATGGAGCTAGATTAAGCATAAATTCATCATAGAATAAACATTTAGAAGCATCATAGCAGCATTATTCTCATTTTAGAGGTGTCACTAGTGAGGATTTGCAGCTGAGAGCTCACTTACCACTTCTTTCTAGAGATCCATGAGATGTTATAGATTGTAGTTGCATTTTAGATTAAATTTCCTTTGTATTTAGCTTAAATTGTTGCTACTTGATCTTAATTTCATGAAGGTGAATAATATCATCACATGGTATTGTTGGAAAATTTTATGTTGCCGTGATTTGTCTTCAAGGGTTTTGAAATCTTCTAAAAGAACTTGCATTGCAAGTGTATTGTAAGCTGTAATAGTTTTGATCAATACATTGTGCAGGTTTTGGAGTGCTGGGGTTTTTACCGAAAGGTTTCCCCAAGGTATATCATTGTGTCATTCTCTATTTTTCTATATGCATGGTATGTGGTTGTAATATCTTTGTTAAAGTAGTTAATGAATCTGAAATTGTAAGGATTTATAAGATTTGCACAATACTCTCCTATAGAGATTAGCGTAGGAAGCTATTTTCGCACCTGAGTTTCCTTACACTTTTGAATGCTCAAGTGTGTCCGAAGGGGTCTAGGACCCCTTAGGACACACTTGAGGGTTCCAATATGTAGAAAGGGGTGATGAGGATTTCCTAGGGATCCTAATGTGTGATAATGCATACTAGGACCCCTAGGAAGTCCTCATGACCCCTTTTAACACATTAGAACCCTCAAGTGTGTCCTAAGGGGTCCTACGACCCCTTAGGACACACTTGAGCATTCCAATGTGTCAAAAGTGGTCATGGGGACTTCCCAAGGGTCCTAGTACACCTTATCACACATTAGGATCCTTAGGAAGTCCTCATGACCCCTTTGGACACATTTGAACCCTCAAGTGTGTTCTAGGGGGTCCTACGACCCCTTAGGACACATTTGAGCATTCCAATGTGTCAAAAGGGGTCATGGGGACTTCCTAGGGGTCCTAATGTGTGATAAGGCATACTAGGACACCTAAGAAGTCCCCGTGACCACTTTCAACACATTTCAATGCTAAAGTATATTCGGAGGGGTCGTAGGACCCCTTACGACACACTTAAGGCTTACAATGTGTTGAGAGGGGTCATGAGGACTTCCTAGGGGTCCTAACGCATGATAGGGCATACTAGGACTCCTTGGAAGTCCCCATGACCCCTTTTGACACATTGGAATGCTCAAGTGTGTCCTAAGGGGTCGTAGGACCCCTTAGGACATACTTGAGGGTTCCAATGTGTTGAAAGGGGTCATGAGGACTTCCTAGGTTTCCTAACATGTGATAAGGTATACTAGGACACCTAGGAACTCTCCATGACCCCTTTCGACACATTTGAATGCTCAAGTGTGTCCTGAGGGGTCCTACGACCCCTCCAGACACACTTGAGGGTTACAATGTGTCGTAAGGGGTCATGGGGACTTCCTAGGTGTCCTAGTACACCTTATCACATGTTAGGTCCCCTAGGAATTCCCCATGACCCCTTTTGACACATTTGAATGGTCAAGTGTGTCCGGAGGGGTCGTAAGACCCCTTAGGACACACTTGAGGGTTCCAATGTGTTGAAAGGGGTGATGGGGACTTCCTAGGGGTCCTAGTACCCCTTATTATGCATTAGGACCCCTAGGAAGTCCTCATGACCTCTCTCTCTCTCTCAGATCTAGAGCCTTCACCTCCACTTTTTAATGTATATTTAAAGGTTTCATATACCTATTTTTGGACAATGTACCTTAAATGTTCTTACATCAATTTTTATGGCACTATTAGTTTCTAGAACACATGATGAGCGTACTGTGGTTCTACAACTGTGTGAAATTTGTTTTCGATAGTTAAAAAATCAATTGATTGTATTCAATCGAGGGGAAGTCCATTGACATCTACTTATTCAGTATAGTCAGACCACCAAAATTATAAGGAGTCTATAGAAAAATCTTGTGCTGGATATTTTCAAGAGGATTTGGGTTGAAACTGTTTGTCTTCAAATCAATTGTGCAGGTATTTTTTTGAAATCATTTTGTATATCAAATAATATAATACATACTAATATAAAAATTTATATTATAATATTTATGCTATGCTATTATTATTTAATATTAATATTTAAAATGAAATTAATATTAACATAAAATTATATAATTTAATATGAAACTTGAATTAATATTAACATAAAAAGAATACAACTTAATTTATAGGACAATTAATATTACTATTAAAAAAATACATTTATTATGAAACTTGAATTTGGGAAAAGTGGGGCAATTGAAATTTTAAAATAGGTGGGCTTTTTCAGATATCTGATATTATTGGATATTTGATTTTATCAGATATCTGATTAGGCTTGGTATTTATTTCGGCATTAACAAATGTGGGTGGTCAACCCTTTAGGCATGTTTCAGGAGATAGTTCTTAATACCGAGACTTCGACCATGTAGCTGACGACTATTTTTTCACCCAAAATTGATGAAACAAAAAGGGTTTCTTAAAGACATTATCAACTTTTCATCAATATAATTGCTGTCAAATTTTGAGTTCAGTAAGTAATTATTACTTATTTTTCAATTGAGTTATCTTTAAAGTCATAATTGACATACTAATTGAAAAACAACTATAACTTTCAAACCGTTTAACCTTTTTGAAATCCAAAACATGCGTCACATTCTATGCTTTGGCTACTATAAGAAAAAAAAAGTTTTAAATTTGGTAAAATTTTGAATTAGTTAAGGTGGTCAGACACGAGAGTTTTTTTATTCTAAAAAATTTGTAGTAGAAAATTCATAATTAATTATTTATTTGACCAAAAATTACAAAAAAATATGTATCACATTCGGGCATGAGTCTACTACTTATATCTAGAATCTTGGGAAAATATATTATCATTTGATTGTGATTAAGGTGGTCAGATATACACATACTTTTTATCTTTTCCCTGATATTTTTGTAGTACTGCATTGAAATCTAAAATTTTGAATAATTAAACAACAAAAATTTTAAACAAGGGCTAGTAGTTTAGAAACTACATTCAATTTCCTATAGATTCTACTCTTACAACTTTTTCACATAAGGTTCATAAGATGTTCAACCTTTTACGTCAAGTTGACTAACCCTTATCCTACACATACCCAAGCCTACATGCCAAATGACTATGAGATACAAATTCATAAGAGGAAACAAAGTTTAATACAAAAGGACCTAGACATCAATTCCTATACAGAGGAGTTTCAAAATATTTGCATGAGGTCTAATGTATCTGAGGATGAGAGCATAAAAGTGGCCATATATTTAAATGGCTTGAAGTGGAGTATTCAAGAGTAGATGACTCTTCTCAGTCCCAAACTGGTGCACCAGTGCTATCAACTAGCTATTAGGATTGAAGACAATAGTAGGAGGAAGCAAGATCAAACCTCCAAGAGAAGAGGAAGAGACCAAAGGGGTCATAGAGGTAGTTACCAAGGTAGAGGGACTGAATCAAGAAGCCCGGGAAAATCCAAACTTGCAAATCATGATAGTGAAACAAATTCTAGAGGAAACTTTGGTAGAGGTAGAGGCAATCAAGGAGGTTCTAGTAGAGGGAGAGGTGTAGGAAGAAGCAACTCCTATTTTTCTAGTATGAAATGTTACAATTGTGCGTAGATGGGTTATCCAGCCTATAGGTGTCCAGAGAAGGCATCTTCTTGTAATATAGAAAAGAGAGTGGCCTACACTCAAGAAGATACTTCAAGCATCAAGTCACCAAAGGTTAGCCTTATAGAGTCAGAGATGGGAGAGAACCTCATGTTTAGGAGGGTCCTCATTAGGAAACTAGAAAAAGAGGAGCTAAAGCAAAGAAGAGCTCTCTTTAGGGTAAGTTGTAAAATCATGGGAAAAGTATACAAAGTAATTATGGATTCTAGCTCTATAGACAATATTATTATAGAAGAGTAAGTCAAGAAGCTCAACCTTACTAAGGTACGTCATAATAACCCTTACAAGGTAACATGGTTGAATAAGGGGCAAAGTGTCATAGTAAATGAACAAACATGGGTTGAATTTTCTATTGGGGGGTATAAGGATAAGTTGTTGTGTGATGTACTACCCATGGATTCATGTCATCTATTGTTAGGTAGGCCATGGAAATATGACAAAGAAGCCATGTATGATGGGAAAGAAAACATTGTCACCTTTAAGAAGGATGGAAGAAGCTTCAAGATCCAATCTTTGATAGATGATGAAGGGGAGCAGTCCAAAAATCCTAGTGTGTTATTGAGTAGTGGCAAAGACTTGTTACATGCACTCCAAGAAAGGGACAGTGAAGGATATGCTTAGTAGTGAAGCCTAAAGAAGGGGAGAAGCCTAATCAAGCACCCATACCAATAGAGGTTCAAGAGTTGCTTGAAAAGTATAAGGACATTGTGAGTGATGGGACACCAGAAACCTTACCACCTAAGAGGTTAATAAGTCATCATATTGACTTCATACCAAGGGCCTCATTGCCAAATAACGCAGCCTACAAACTCACACTAGAGAAGAATCAAGAAGTGGCAAGGTAGGTGCAAGAATTGCTTGATTAATGGCTCATAAAGAAGAGAATTAGTCCATGTGTAGTACCAATGGTCCTACCATCCAAGAAGGGTGGGAAATGGAGGATTTTTACTAATTCAAGAGCCATTAATAGGATTACAATTAGGTATAGGTTCCCTATACCTAGGATAGATAGCTTCATAGATTATTTAGGAGGGTCCAATACTTCACTAAGCTAGATCTTAAAAGTGGTTACCATCAGATCTAGATAAAGGATGGAGATGAGTGGAAGGAAGCCAATAAAACCATCGAAGGACTATATGAGTGGATTATGATGCCATTTGGGCTTACAATGCCCCTAGCACATTCACAAGATTGATGAATGAATTGTTAAAAGACTACATAGGCAGATTTGTGGTAGTATATCTTGATGATATAGTCACCTTCAATAAAACAAAGGAGGAACACCTAAGAAATTTGGAGGTTGTGCTAGAGAGACTCCATGAAGAATAGTTAGCCATTAACCTAGAGAAATGTGAATTCCTCAAACAAGAACTAGTCTACTTGGGATTTGTAGTATCCAAGAGTCAATTGAAAGTGGATCCAAGCAAGGTGGAAGCCATCCTAAACTGGCCTACACCAACCACATGGACAGAGGTGAGAAGCTTTCATGGTCTTGCTTAGTTTTATAGGAAATTTATAAGGAATTTCAATGGCATATATGTATTGGTCCTAGACACCATAAAGGATGGAGTGAAGACCAAGTTCAAATGGACACAAGAAGCCAGTAAAGGATTTGAGGAGTTAAAACAAGTAGAAACACAACCCATTCTCCTATTGCCTAGTTTTGATAAGTTGTTCACCTTGGAGTGTGATGCAAGTGGCATAGAAGTTGGAGGAGTGTTGAGAAGAAGATAGGCCCATAGCCTTCTTTAGTGAGAAGCTCAATGAGGCTAAGAAGAAATGCTCAACCTATGACTTGGAGCTCCATGCTCTAGTAAAATCACTTAGGAAGTTGAGGCATTACCTCCTTCCTAAGGAATTTGTGGTGTTCACAGAAAATCAAGAATTAAGTTACATCAACACCCAAGAGAAGCTAAGAAATAGACATCTCAAGTGGATGGAGTATCTATAGGCCTTAACTTTCACCATCAAACACAAGAAGGGTCAGTTGAACAAGGTAGTAGATGCATTGAGTAGGAGATTGTTGATAGTCAAGGAAGTTCAACTCCAAATAATTAGGATTGATAGCTTCAAGGATCTTCATAAGGATGTTGAAGAATTTTTAGAGGCTTATAAGGTATGCTCTAATTTTCAAAATCATTTCCACTGTTAGTTAGCTGACTATACCTTGCAAAGTGGGTTGTTGTTCAAGGGGAATTGATTGTGTGTTCCCAAGGGATATATGAGAGATAATCTCATTCAGGAAAAGCACAATGGTAGTCTTAGTGCCCATTTTTGCATCAACAAGACAATGGAGTTAGTGAAAAGGTTCTATTATTGGCCTAAACTACCTAGGGATGTGAGAAGATATGTGGAGAAGTGTGTTATATGCATGAAAGGAAAAGGAGGAGCCAACAATGCAGGAATTTACTAGCCCCACACATTCCTAATAGGCCATGGGAATGCATTAGTATGGACTTCATAGTGCGACTTCCTAAAACTAAAATAGGGTTGGATAGTATCTATGTAGTGGTAGACTGGTTTAGTAGGATGAGTCACTTCATCCCCTACAAGACAATACATGATGCCAACCACATTGCTCATCTTTTCTCCAAGGAAGTGGTAAGAATCCATGGACTTCCCCTTAGCATTGTATCAGATAGAGATGTAAAGTGCATGGGTCATTTTTGGAAGACCTTATGGAAAAGATTGGGAACTAATATATCATTTGGCTCAGCTTATCATCCCCAAATAGATGGCCAAACTCAAGCAAACTATGCATACAATGACAGTGTGAACCGAACTTGCTAGCACTTAAACATGTAGATGAACAAAAGATTCAAAAAACTCCTGAAATCACAACTCATGTACTCCCAATAGATGCATCTAGCATAATTCAAATACTAAGGTATTAAGGTTTTAAACCTTCTTCACTTCAAGTATAAAACTCAGGTGGGTTTACCTATCTCAATAGCTTCTATAAAGCATTACAATAACAATCTATGTGCCTGACATAGATGATTCAATTCATAAATATACAACTAAAGTAAATTGAATAGATTAATTAATGTTTTTTATGGTAAATACATGCAAATTAAGCAAAACCAATGCCTTATCCATTGGGTATCAGAGTCAAACCCCACATCAATAGAATCCTATCCAAACAAGAGTGCTAGAACTCAAATGAAATGCCTAACACCCCATTCTACCAATTACTAACCCTGCTATCAAATTCATATATGGATAATCAATTTCCAGAGATCTCCCCTAAGACTTACTTCTTTTCTTGAAATAAAACTCAAGCTCAACCCCTGTATTTACCTTGTAAACAATGCATTAAAAGGCCTTACAATCTAATATATAAGTAAACTAAAACATCCATACACAAAGATAACCAGAAGTAGAAAAGAAGTTCTAGTATTTTATATTAATGTTTAACTACCTCAGTACATTTTGATAGAGACTTCAATAAGTAAGATCCTATTTTCAAAATTGTCTTTACAAATTATATTCAACCATCCCTTCAAAAAGAAGAAAAATTTCTATTTATATCACTGGCCATCTTGGAATCCTCAGAGAGAGGATGCAACAAGCTTCGGATGGCCAGTAAAGTGACTTGCACTATAGAAAAAAGTACAAAACATGATGACAAAAACTTGAGAAAAGTAAGCAGTTCCTAACAAAAAGAATCTCCACAGCTTGCACCTTTGTCTGAGGATATTTCAAAGAAGTTACTGGAGTTTTTTACATGAATGATGACCACCATTACAAGCTAACTTACATCATTCTCTCATTTGATACATGCTCCTCCTAGATTTCTAGATCAGGTGCCATGTGGTGCTCTATTCTTCTTCTACCTCTAGCTCCATGGTAGCCGACTTCTTCTTCTTGGGCTTTGTGATTTTGTCCCATTCTTCCACTTCATCATCTGAGGGCCAAGTGTACCTCTACAGGTCCTGTAACAACTCAATATTCATATCCCACTGAGAACTTGTGATACCCCTAACATCTACAACAAACTTGAAACATTCATTTTCAACTTTTATCAAGTTATCAATTATATTGTTGCATCCATCTAGGTCCAATGAACCATCTTCACCAAGGAAAGCCTCTTGTCGAATCATTAGCTAGCCCATACTTGACCTCCACTCATCTACACTTATTGTACTTCCATCATCATTATAAACTGAGGGTAGATATTTTCTATAATCCTTGCCAAACATGACCAACTTGGCCTTTACTTGATTAGACTTCCCTTTGAAAAACTTAGAGGTAGTACTAATAGACCCTATCTTTTCAAATACCTCAGTAACTACCTCTGGGATATCAGGCCTATGAGGCTACAGGGCATCAAGTTTCTCAAATAGTGAATTTCTCCCAGACCAAATCTTGTAAAGTGGCTCTAAAGTAGCCAATGCTTTGTTTACCTTTTCATTTATCTTTGGCAACATGCACACTGATTGATGGACTGAATCCATCTTCTCTTTTATCTTGTCAAACCTATGTGCAACAATGTCTGTCATGGTTGTCAAAGCTGCATCAAGCCTTATCTTCTCCAAATCTTCAGAGGGCTGGTCAGGAATCTCTGCCACTTTTTTAGGAGGGACTTCAAATTGCAATTTAGGAGGGACTACCTTTGAGGTTTCTTCAAGCCTAGTTTTCAAATCATTTAATTCATCTTCCAATTGCTTGATCTTTACCAGCTTCAAATCCCTATCTTTAGCTACCCTGGCTGAATTTTCAAACAAATTTGCATACCTCTCAGATAATTGGGTTGCCTTTGCCTCATTTAGGTGCACAAAATGGGTTACAGCCTTAGACACCTCAATATTAGTTATATTTTGTATGGTCCATATGATCTTATCTCTTTCCATCTTGTCTTCTATGCTCAACAAGGCAGGCTTATGGGTTCTGGGAGAAAGAGACCACATTGCAACTGCTTGAGACTTGGGGTCATATCCACTTCCCCTCATCATGTCACCTATATGCACCTCATATGATAGGCTTCCCTCTGGTTGCTTCCTGATCTGGTCTATAATGAAGGCAGAGGTCAAATCCCATCCAGGAGTCAAGAGCATCCCACTTGATTTTACCATTTCCCTGGCTTCATCAACAGTTATGTTTTCAAGGCTGGGATCATAAGAAGGAGACCTTATAGTCTCTTCACTTGGTTCCACACCCTTTGGAATAGCTTTAGCAACCTCTTGTTATTTTTTCCAAATAAGAAAGTTCTTGTTTTCATCACTCTTGATGAATTGGTCATCACTTAAAAATTATTCCTGATACAATTCTCTGACATCCTATCCTAACCATAGGGACATCTCCTCATTTACCTCATTAGATGCCATTTTCTTTCCCTCCCTTATTATTTTTCTCAGTTGGTGATGATAGGCCTGGTTACCAGGTACAAGAGCAGAAGCTCTATCAATTATCATTTTTTGTTTCCTTTCTCTTGAATGCCCACCTACTTCAAGTCTCTACCTTTTCAATGGTGGCTCTTGGGTGCCTTCTGCTTCTAGTTGACCTTGAGTTAGATCAATAATTGGTAAATCCCTAGCCTGAGGTGGACTATCACCCTCCTATGATTCATCAGAGAATTCCTCATAATATGAAGAGGAATAACTCTTCCTTTTGGGTTGTTTTTCCTCTAGCATCCCCTCCAATTGATTGGACAATGAATCATACATCTCAATCATCTTTTCCATTCTCTTTAGATAAGTGAGATCGGGAAAGAATCCCTCAACAACAATGTTGGCCTTTTTCAATTGGGCTCCCTAGTATAACAAGTCAAAGTACTTGTTCCATCTTTTGCTGGCCTCATCTTTCTCCAAGATATTTCTAATCACATCTTCTTCATCTAAGCCCTCATGTTCCCTTATAACACCAATGTTGGGAACTAATGTCATTCTAGCATTTCTAATGAAATCCTCAGGGTCACTGTATCTACAAGTACCATAGACCATCTTGAAATGGTTAAGCCAAGTACTGAGCTATGGGAAATCTCTCTTTCCAATCAAGAAACCACCTATCCTAAACTGCCTTGGTGTGAATGTGCCTTTTCTATGAGGAGCCAGATGTTCTTTGTTTGTCCAAATCAATTTCCAAATAAACTCTAAATGAGAAACCCTTGGTGGAACAAATTTTGGTAGTAAATGTGGGGGTTGAGGCCAACCATACACTCTGATAACTGTGAAATTTTCCCCAAGGTAAAAATCACCCCAATTGTGGTTCCCCTCCCACTTGTCCTCATATTGCATTGGCCTTAGAAGCCTTAGAACCCAAGTTGGCAGTTGTGTGTGTGAAAATTATACCTAGTTGTGGACACAACACTTCAATAAAACATTAGAGGTTAGCAAAAACCAAAATCTACAATGAAATGGAAACTAAGCTAACCAAGTGATTTACTACCTTCTAGTAGGTCTGAGTATGGTATTCTCATATTAGCCTTAGATCAATGACAATGCAACACCTAAATGAATGATTTGAAAGAAAAAGATGAATGAGATATGAACATAATTTAATCTATATTTTTGTATTTTGTATGCAATAGGATGAAAAACTATATGAATATGATCTAGAATGACAAAATTGAAATGATATGCTATGTAGATTTAATCTAAGAATGATATGCAAAAAGATCTATGAATGCTATAATCAACAATGAAATATATCACAAATCGCCTATCGCAAGTGCTCAATCTTTCAATCGCTAATTCACTAGAATAATTGTGCAAATTCAAGTGTTGATAATTATGGAGATCTAAGCCTTGATTTTATAGAAATTCGGGGCTTTGAGGATGCATGAGAAAAGCCATAAATCACTCTTGATAAACTTAGGTTGATTTTTGAGTTATCAATAAAATAGGGATAATTAATTCATAAAATCATGCAAAAGCATGCAAAAATAGCTTTTAACTGAAAATAGAGTTTAGATCAATTTTCAACTCACAATTGAATGTTGAGTTTAAATTTAAGATTAGCTATTGATTTCTAGTTGACTGCTTTTGTGATTGTGCATGATTTAATTTAAATTAATTTTAAAAATTAAAGTGATTTACTCTCAACTTAATTGATTTTAAATTTAAAAATAACTGATGCATGGGTTAATCAATTATTTTAATCAAACTTTTATTCAAAAATATATTATTAAATATTGACAACTTAGATTTAATCAATTATTCATAGGAGATTTTGATTTATTGTCAAAATTAAATATTTAATTAATTAAGTTTAATTCTGCCACTTAATTATTTAATTAGATTTAATTACATTTATTATAATTAATATTATATCATATTCAATTAATCAAATTTAGGATAAATAATATTTATCACCAAATAATATTTAATTAAAGATAATTAGATAAATTAGGAACATTCAAAGAATATTCCCCGATGCAGAATTAAGATAATCAAATAGGTTTTTGATAATTTGATGTGCAGATGTGACTTAGGTTAGGAATTTTGTATCGATTTCTTTCGATTTGATGATGTAGGAGGTTAATGAACCTATAGCCCATTTTTGGGGTATTACATTTTGCCTCTCTTTGAATCATTGTGCAAAGCGTAGTGGTTCAAAGAATAATCTATGTATGATAAAGATGTTTTAGATTGATTTGAAAGATGAATTGATTCTGAGATAGAAACTGATTGAAAGATTGAAAAAGATGATTCAGGTCCTGATTGACCAAGAATCGTGATGATGTTCACTATAGCAATGATGAACCGATGATTATGAAAAAGTATCGAAATGCCTGATTTTGAACCTTATGATTACGAAGAAGTGAGTGGCCTAATTACAAACCTGATTGTCCAAAGGAATCAATATTGGTATCACATCTAAATCCTTCAGTTACGAAGAACCAAGGAAATAACACTAATGAATCGATGGTTACAAAAAGCTGATATAGTTTACAAGATATATTAGGATATCAGATTGATATGGATCTCGATGAATCTGATATGCCCCAAGAAATGATAGATTTTCCCCAACTGACGAGGTCTTTTGATGAATCAGCAAGTAGACGTGGTTGTTCTCTTGATTACTAAGAGAAAGATATGATTTACAGATTTGATTGATGTGTAGTACCATGCCCCCTTCGGGATGAAAATCAAAATCTAGTAAGAAAAGCTAGCGTTATATAGTTTAGAAGCATGTTAATTGATTTGAGAATTGGTTGTACACATCTGAGAATGCGTTCTGCATTGTTTGAAGATCCAGAAGACCAAGTTTGACTAGGTTTGACCATGAGTTGACCATGGGTGACCAGGTTGAAATTTTGATAGTTTGATGTAAGATAATCAGTTAAGTTGAATTCTAGATTTCTGTGATGATTGAAAGGTTGATTATGCAAGCAGTCGGCCATCCTAGGTCTAAAAATTTTAAATCACAATTTTACATAGTAATTGATCTCAAATTTTGATTTTGATCCCAAAAATGAGTTCAGAACGTTGAAATTAGCTAGGGGTACAATTTTCATGGAAAACGGAGCACTTTGAGAATTTAGGTCAAAACCTATATAAGGGCCAAAAAGGTCATTTTCAACTTCATTATTCACCTTTGACTTTTGAAACTTGTGGAGCCCTTTGAGTGAGAAAATGACTGAGATGAAGGTGCCTGTGTCTTCCCACTAATTTAAGCACAACTGGAGACATCAACAACCTCTACAGTACGGACATCTGGTAAGTGGACCTCTGTGCCTCTCTATAAAGTCCATTTTTGCATGTTTTTAAGCTTTTTAGATCAATTATCATACATTAGGAATTTTTATTTTTTGTATGCATGGAAACTTGTATGACAGTCCTCTAGGACTTGTATGACTTTTCAACTTTAGGTAGAGTGTCATCCTAGAACCCTCATAAACTCGTACGAAAGGGACCCAAGTGTCGTACAACATTTCATCGGATCCCTCCATTGTCGTATGTGAAGGTATAGATTGTCGTATGACCATGAAGTGTCGTATGGGACCTTGTTAAAACTTGTATGAGTTTTGATGCCAGTCTAGATAGTCGTATGGAAAATAGTGAGCTAAAAACACCCTTTTAGGTCAAAAATTTAGATTTTCTAATTTCTTAGGCATATTTCGAAGCATTTATTGTACCTTCTGAGATAGTCAACTTTGAAATTTTTGTACTGTTAGCCTATTTTTCAACCAATTGACTGATATGATTCCCTATTTCCTTATTGTGTAGGTCATCTATCCTAATGTCCATGTGTGTATATCTCATCCTGCCACTCAGAGGCTCTACGTATCACTGTCGGATCCTATGAGAGTTCATCTTGCTTCGTGCAGTTTCGAGTATCTTATTCATTTTCCCAAGCTTAGGGTGAACCACAGACTTCTGACTGCATTGATTGAGAGATTTCACTTGGAGACTCAGACCTTCCATCTCCCTACCATAGAGATTACTATCACACCAGAGGATGTCTATAGGATACTCTTGTAATACCCCAAAAATGGGCTATAGGTTCATTAACCTCCTACATCTTCAAATCGAATGAAACTGACATCAAAGTCCTAACCTAAGGCACATCTGCCCATTATCAAATTTAATTGATTTTATCTTAAATTCTACATCGGGGAATATTCCTAGCAATATTCCTATTTATCCTAATTATCTTAAATTTAATAATTATTTGGTGATAAATCCTATTTATCCTAAAGTTTGATTAATTGAATATTCTGAATATTTAATTAATTAGATTTAATACTACCACTTAATTATTTAATTACATTTAATTATATTTATAGTATTATTTAATTTTGACAATAAAATAAAAAATCTCATGACTAATTGATTAAATTCCTATTTAATTAATTAAAGTCAGTTGTCAATATTTAATAATATAGTTTTTGAATAAAAGTTTGATATAAATCGTACACAATCAGAAAAGCAGGCAACTAGAAATTAACAATCAATTTTAAAATTAAACTCAACATCTGATGATGAGTTGAAATTTTATATAAAACTCTATTTTGAGTAAAACTCTACATTTGCATGATTTTTGTGAGTTAATTAACTCTAATTTATTGATAACTCAAAAAACAACCTGAGTTTATCAAGAGTGATTTATGGCTTTTCTCTTGCATCCTCAAAGCCCTAGATTTCTATAAAAACAAGGCTTAGCTCTTCATTTTCAATAAACACTCAAATTTGCATAATTACTCTGGCGAATTGGCGATTCAAAGATTGAGCACTTACGACAGGCGATTTGTGAGATCTTTCATAGTTGATCATTAGCTTTTGCATAGTTTCGTATCATAGATTTCATACTCATTCATAACATTCGTAGATTAAATTTGCATTCCATTTCATACATTCTATATTAATTTCATACAATTTTTCATATTATTGCATAGAAAATATAAAAATGTAGCTTAATCTGCATTCATAATCCTTCATATTTTGCATTTAAATATTTTGTTTAGGTGTTTCATTGTCACTGATCTCGGTCTGATCTGAGAGTATCATACTCGCACCTACTAGAAGGCAGTAAATCACCTGGTTAGTTTAGTTTCCATTCATTGCACGATTTTGGTTTTTTCTAACCTCTAATGTTTTACTAAAGTGTTGTGTCTATAGCTAGGTAAAAAATTCACACACATTTTTGGCACGCACTGTAGGGCCCTGAAATGGGTTTCCATTCATTTTCTATCAATTTCTATCAATTTCTTGTCATTTTCTGGTTAAAACTACAATTTTTTATTTTATGTCCATACATTTTTCGTACGACTTTTGTCAGAAAGTTGTATTAGGAGGTAACCACTATCGTACAATAGGAGATCTTATCGAGGCACATATCAGAGAGTACACACTGTCATTTGGAAGCTCGAAAGTCATATCAGGAGACACCCACTATCGTACGAGTTTCTAGAATGTCGTCTGGTAGGTAACCCACTGTCATACAAGTTTTGACTCTAGAATTCAATTGTCGTTTTAGAATTTTTGGTAGTTTTTCAAATTTTTTTTTCAGATTTGGACTAACAACTAACCCTAACAATTCAAATCTTCTATTTTTTACTGATATTTGTTGAATCTGATTGGAAAAAGTGCAACTAAATTGCTAAAATAGGTAAAAATCTACTAAGCAACTTGCGAGGAATTCAGGTATTCTTCTCAAGCTGATAACATTTTAGTTTGGATTAAAATGAACTCTCACATGTCAAGCTTGTGTGACTTTTATTGCTTTCATATCACAGACTTCATTTTGGGCTATAAAATGAACATAGATTTGCTTTCTGCATATCTGTTATACATAGTAAATAGGCCCTATGAACACTATTTGTGGATGATCTTCAGAGATTGAGATTCTTTCGCTTGTTTATTCATGTAAAGCTCCTCTTGACAAAGGATCCCCTTGTAGGTAGGGAGGTTACTGAGAAAGTCTCACGTTCTACTAGATTCATGTGTCTTCAACTTTTGATTGATACATTCTCTCTCCAGAGGGGTTGATAGATCATAAGTGGTTGACATCATAGATCTTTGTGAGATAATATTGGTCTTAGTGTGTCAGATTAATCTATCTGCTTTATTTTGGTTAAAAGTGAAAAGGCTAGAGGACTATGCTCTACTCCCTTTCTGGGTAGTATCAGAAACTCAGATCCTTGAATATGGAACCAGTCTCCATGTGGTATTTTTTGTGAGTCATCTTTAGAGAGGGTTAACTGTAGTGGACATTCCCTTAATTGGGTCAACCACGTGGATGGAACCTCAAGCAGTAATAGCCATTTTCACCATGGTAGCAGCAGCCGCTATATAAATGTCCTTGTGGAAAAAATCTTCACAGGTGTGGTCTCTTGTTGGGCTGTCAGATCTCCCTAGAAACTCCTGATTGATTAAATTCTTAGCCTATGTCAAAACCCTAGAGCACCTGGATTGGATTTTGCCCTCTTAAGATCAAAAAATTTCCAGAGTCAGACCATTGCTACAAACCCTAGCGAGGTCAAATTTTCATTTTTCTAGGAATATGTGTGTTATTGAAAAACTTTTTGGAACATACAAAATTAGCACTCCTAGGGATTAGCACATTCAGTCACTTGATTGTTCATGCACATGGTTGCTTTGTCCCCTATTCATTATTTTCAGACATGCTTGGAATCACTTGCTTGTTGTTCTACGTGTTTGTTTATCTACTTGGTTACTAAAAATGGACAATCTCAGAATAATCTTCAAACCTAGACAAAAAAATTTGTGAACAAACTGAAGTTGAAAACCAAAAATTTGCAAAATTTGAAGTAAATTTTCTTTCTGGAGTCAAAAGTCATCCCACATGGTCAGAAAGTTGTACGAGTTTTGGCCAATTATCATTTCAGAACCCTTGTATTGTCATATGATAGCTTGTATTGTCATACAATTTTTACTACCAATCAAAAACAAAAGTCAAAATCCTACTATCAACTATCGTGTGAGCTTTTCAATTGTTGTACAAGTTTTTCAACTGTCATTTCATAGCATACCCATTGTCGTACGATCCTGTAGAAAGTCATTTGAGAAATTTTATTTTCAGAAAGTGGTCAAAATTGTCAGAGACTCATTTTTTACAGCCCATTTCCAGAATCTGTCAAACAAATCACTCTGTCAAGAACAAAGCAGAAACTAGAAAAAATTCATTCATTTTCCTTAAGTGAGCCTTTGAGTCTGATTTTGTCTTCTGCTCTATCGATTTGAGTCTTTTTCATCTTGTGTCAAAACCTTGTCAAAATTATCTTCAAAATTCAGTCTTCTTGCTAAAATGGCTAAGTGTTGTGAGCTCGTGCCTGCCATCTGTTGGGCGTCTACCCACACTACTGTGGCACATTATCCTTCATTTACATCTGATCTAATCTTTAATCACTTCAATCTTGACAAGGTTGCATCATTCGATCTTCTTGAATCAAGTCATTCTTCAGTTGTCTTCCTCTTTCTTTCTTGCTTCACCCAAGGTTAATGGTGGAAGCTAGAGCTTCATCACATAAGAAATCTGGAGAAACATCCCATGCAATACCTCTGAATACTCTTTAGGCTCCAACTCTTGAGCAACTCTATAGTTTTGGTCTTTATGAAGACAATGGTCTTGGCAACTTTCGATTGAAAACTGGTTACATATGTGTGTGTGAATTTTGTACCTAGCTACAGACACAACACTTCAGTAAAATATTAGAGGTTAGCTTAAAATTGAAATCATACAATGAAATGAAAACTAATCTAACCAGGTGATTTACTGCCTTCTAGTAAGTGCGAGTATGTATTCTCAGATTGGACCGAGATCAGTGACCTTGACGACACTTAAATGAAGGATTTGAATGGAAAAGATGGATATGGAATGAATACAAAGTAATCTATTTTTTTTTAGCCGGTTTTCTATGCAATAATGATGAAAAACTAATATGAAATCTAATCTATATGAAAAATTGATATGCAATAATGATATGCTAAAATATGAATGATCTCACAAAGTTGTTGATTCACAAAGAAGCTTCAATTCTCCATATACCAATTTGCCAGCATAAGTTTGCAAAATTATGAGATGATGAAGTGAAGAGCTGAGGCCTTGATTTATAGAAATCCAGGGCTTTGGAGGTGCATAAATAAAAGCCATAAATCACTTAGTTGATTTTTAATTTTAATTCACAAAATCATGCAAAAGCTGATTTTTCTGTTTTAAACTCAAAAAGAGTTGAGTTTATTTTTAAAACAACTTGAATTGATTTTCAAGTTTAACTACTTTTTGAATGTGCATAATAATTTATGAATTGAATAAATATATAAGGTGATTTATTTCCAACTTAACTGATTTTAAAAATAAAATAATTGATTTATGGGTTAATCAATCATTAAATCAAACTTTTATTCCAAAATAATATCATTAAATATGACAACTTGCTTTAATTAATTAAATAAGAATTTAATCAATTAATGATAGGAATTTTGATTTATTGTCAAATTTAAATAATAATAATTAGGAATAAATAATTAAAATCAATTTAATAATTAAGTGGCAAAATTAAATCTAATTAACTAAATATTCAAAATATTCAATTAATCAAACTTTAGGATAAATATGATTTATCACCAAATAATCATTAAATTAAAGATAATTAGGATAATTAGGAATAAGGAATATTCCTCGATGCAGATTTTAGGATAATCAATTAGGATTTGATGATGTGCCGATGTGCCTTAGGTTAGGACTTTGATGTCAATTTTGTTCGATTTGTCGATATAGGAGGTTAATGAACCTATAGCCCATTTTTGGGGTATTACATTTTGCCCCTCTTTGAATTACTGTGCAAAGCGCAGTGGTTCAAAGACAGTCTGTGTTTGATGTTTAAATTGATATTTGATATTGAAATGGATATGAAACAAAAAATGATTGAATTTGATATGAAGATGCTAGGTCCTGAATGACCAAAGATAATGTTAACTATAACAGCAATAAACCGATGATTGCGAAGAAGTGTCAAAACACCTGATTCTGAACCTTATGATTGCAAAGAAGTGAGTGATTGATTCCAGACCTGACTGTCCTTATATTGAATCACATTGGTATCACATCTGAACCCTTCAGTTACAAAGAACCAAGGAAATAACACTAATGAATCGATGGTTGTAAAAACTGATACAATTTACAAGATTAAGAGAATACTAGATTGATATGGATCTTGATGAATCTGATATGCCCCAAGCGATGATAGATTTGATTTTCCCCAAGTGATGAGAACTTTTGATGAATCAGCAATTAGATATGGTTGTTGTCTTGATTACTGAGGAAAGATATGATTCCAGATTTAGATTACAGACTTGAATGATGTGCAATACCATGCCCCCTTCGAGATTAAAATGGAAATCTGACAAGAAAAGTC
The DNA here is from genome assembly GCA_027943335.1 of Chamaecyparis obtusa. Classification (NCBI taxonomy): domain Eukaryota; kingdom Viridiplantae; phylum Streptophyta; class Pinopsida; order Cupressales; family Cupressaceae; genus Chamaecyparis; species Chamaecyparis obtusa. The sequence goes on along the minus strand of BSBK01006985.1, from coordinate 2,011,844 downwards.
AGCATTGTAGTTTAGAAGCATGCTAATTGATTTTAGGAGTGGTTATACACGTGTGAAAATGCATTCTGCATCGTTGGGAGGTCCAAACGACCAAATTTGACTATGTGAAACCATGAGTTGACCATAGTTGACCAAGTTGAGATTTTGATAGTTTGATGTAAGATAATCAGTTAAGTTGAATACTGGATTTCCATGATGATTGAAGGTTAATTATGCAAGCAATAGACCGTCCTGGGCCCAAAAATTTTAAATCACAATTTTGACATAGTAAACGATCTCAGATTTTGATTTTGATCTCGAAAATGGATTCAAAATGTTGAAATTAGCCAGGGGTGCAATTTTTGTGAAAAACAGAGCACTTTTGAAAATTAGGTCAAAAGCTATATAAAGGCCAGAAGGGTCATTTTCAATTCATTTCAACCTTTTGACTTTAGAAACTTTGTGGAGCCCTCTAAGCAAAATGGCAGATAAAGCAGCAGAACCAAAGGTACCTGTGAGTTCGCACTGATTTGAGCGCAGTTGGAGACACCAGAGACCTCGGCAGTACGGACATCCGATAGGTGGACCTCTGTGCTTTGCTAAAATGTCAAATTTTGCATGTTTTATAGGATTTTAGCAATTTCTCCTATGTTTTTCCATTTTTGAATTTTGCATGCACAAAAACTCATACGACTCCCTAGCGGGACTCGTACGACTTTTCAACTGTAACTGGATTGTCATTTCATAGGCCCCCATGACTCATATCAAAGAGACCCATGAGTCATACGACATTTCATCAGGTCCCTCATAACTCATATGATGAAGGATGAATTGTCATGTAACTATGCTTTGTCATTTGGTATGGTGTAGAAAGTCGTATGACTTTCATGCTAGTCTGAAATGTTGTATGGAAAAGAGTGAGCTTAAAGCTCTATATTAGGTCAAATTTTTGGTTTTTCTGATCTCTGAGCCTAATTGATGACCTATTAACCTACCTTCTAAAATACATAACTACCCCATTTCTATCCTTGTAACCTATTCTGTGACCCAATAACTAATAGGATTCCCTATTTTTGTGCTGTGTAGGTCATTTATCCAGATGTACATGTGCAGATCTCGCATCCTGCTATGCAGAGACTATGTGTATCATTGCCAAACCCTATGAGGGTCCACCTTGCTGCCTATGGTTTTGAGAACTTGATACATTTACCCGAGATTAGGGTAAATCATGGACTTCTAACAGCGCTGATTGAGAGATTTCACTCTGAGACACAGACATTTCACTTGCCCACAGGGGAGATCACTATTACCCCTTAGGATGTATATCATATTCTTTGCATTTTGTTCCATGCAGGTTGGAGACCAGAGTATGTGAGTTCTGGGAACTCAGGTGTATTAGCTTTTAGATGTCTCTTTGAAGATGATACTCAGATGACGGCCTTCATTTCCTAGGAGACCCTAGTGCAGAGATATGGACATACACACTGGCTAGAGTGCATCATCACCGGGATGATTGGTGGCATTATCATGTCTGACCATCAGCAGAACGGTCTTTTGATGGGCTGGGCCCCTATGGTAGCATGGTTGATGGCCACTCCTTCTGAGTTGGCATGGGGTCAGTGTCTTTTGGCCCATATGTTCTCCAAGATGCATGAGGTAGTGTATCAGGAGAGCAAGTCTTTTGTTGCGGGAGCTCTAGTTTTGCAGATATGGGCATGGGAGCATATCCCAGTGTTGAGACCTATATGTACTTCACAGAGGCAGCCTCAAGAGCCTGTGATCTATACATATGCTAGATATGTTATATAGGGATGGATGGATCACACTGAGTACTAGAGGCAATGCCTCAATGATATGACATTTATGCACTGGAGACCATATGTAGCCATTGAGCCTTGGCCTATAGCTCAAGAGCAGTTCAGTTACTTCTTTCAGAGCCATGTACTAATTGGGAGGTCTTCCACTATTATAGAGTGGTTCCTTATTACCAGGGTCTGGCAGCAGTATGGAAATATTTAGGATGCCCCTGAGGATTATGCCACTTATGCATGGATAGGGCATGAGATTGGACTTGGATGGACACAGAGGCTCTCTTATGCCATATGTTCACAAGAGTATAGTGTGATTGTTAGTAGGGATTGGGAGTATAGACCAGATGTACTTGATGTTGGTGTTACTAATGGATTTATCTCATGGCTTGTTGACCATCTGATTCATAGATTTTTTTATCTGACTGAGCTGATACCCTCCATGGAGGAGGTGATGGATGTTACTGGTGCTCCGATGGGACAAGGTCCCAAACTAACACAAGCTCCTACCATACACCCCACACCTTTGAGACCCAAAGTGATGGCTCCACCATAGAGACCATTAGGATAGATGAGACCCCCTCATTCTACTACCTCTACAGTAGGCAGATCTTTCAGTTCTCATAGACAAACTAGGGGTGAGATTGGCACATTAGGTGGAGTTGGATCAGCGGATGAGGTATTAGCAGCTGAGTAGGTGGTAGGGGGAGATACTGATCCCTTACAGAATGAGACTAGATTTGATTTGGGTGTAGAGGTCAGATGTCCTAAGGCATAGAGGGAAAATACTACCTAGCAGGCTCTCTTAGATATGGAGATTCCAAACATTGATCCTATTGCTCCTCCTACTTCATAGGATATTATTAGATGACTCAGTGCATAGGTCAGGGACCTAAAGGTGCATAGTTTTTTATGGGAGGAGTGATACATAGAGGTAGATAGATAGTAGACTAAGCTACATGTAGAGGTATAGAGGCTATAGGCAGAGGTGATCCATCAGACCTCACGGGCAGCTTATTATGTGTCCACATATTATACAATTGTTCCGACTGCAAAGAGAGTTCCCTCGTATTCATAGTACATGATGGCCTCAGAGGGAGCTAGAGCACCTAGAGCAAAGGTAGTACAAGATGCACCACCTCCACCTCCACTAGGTCCAAAGGATCAGGCTGAGAGCTGATCAATCTGTGATATGTTCTGACATTATTGATCTTTTGATTCTGATATACTATTCTGATTCTGATAGCTCATTCTTTTGTATACTGTGCTAGTAGTGCACCCCTGACTAGTTCAAGATTTTTGATATATATGAGATCAATATTTTCGTCATGACTTCATTTTTACTTGTCATGTTTCAATTTATGATGATATCATGTGATGCTTATGCTATGAGTAGAGTAGAATGTATGTATGGATATATGCAATGCAATGATTTCTTTCATATGTATGGATGTTATGCAAATGTATTTGATTATGGAAATATGTATGTATGATTTATGCTTATGCACATGGATGAATTGGAATGTAACAAATGATTATGATATGTAAATGTAATGATACACATGATATTTTTTTGCAGGTATTTGATGAAGACAAGTACTCAATCTTATGTCAAAAGGGATGTTTAACCCAGGAAGATAACTGCTTATGATTTGATGAAGAGACCTTCAAGCTAGGTGTCAGCCTCTATTAGATTTGAAGATGCAATTTGAAGAATCATTTAAGCATTGAATTTTAGCCAACCATTGTGAGATCATGCAAATATGAAAAATGCAAAGAGATATGCAGAATGAAATGCAACCAGAGACCTAGGACCTAGTCACTGATCATGTGTCGATCATTCTCATCATTGAATTTTTAGGTAACCAGATAAATCAATACAAAGCCCACTAGTTATGAAACCATAGACATGTTAGCACATGCAAAAAATTTCATGGCTCTAGCCCTTTTCCCTTGGCCTCTGCAGTTATTTTTAGGTCTCTACCTTTAGCCCTAGTTCAAATTTTTGAAAATCTAGCCGTTACATACAAAACCCTTTGAAAAACCCTGGCCATGTTCTATTTTAATGTAACTTTTTCTGGTCACTTAAAGGTCCTAATTCACATGTGCTTTATTTTTTTGGTCGGCCCCGTTTAAATTTTTCCTAAGTCTAAGTGACCAGTGAATTAATATTTTCCTATAGTCCTCAGTGCTTGAATTTTCTCGAAAGCCTAAGTCTCAGCGTTTAATTTTCCTATGTTTCGGCTTAATATTTTTCTAGGCCTGGTCTTCTGACAACATCTCCATCTGATGGTGAGCATAAGCTCTCATAGACTTTGTCAGAAGCTTGAGATCTTACATTGATCGTTGATCTTTCCTGGTGACATAGCTTTTCTTTCCACGTGGGTCCACTGCCATGTTGGCACAATTGGCATTCTCTCATTGGACAGTATGTTGCTGAGAAGGATCTTGTTAGTGGGGCCTGTAGAGAAGGTTTTTCAATCAATGGTTGCTGCATGATCTCAAGGAATATTCCTACCCCATGATATCATGCGCCATCCATTGATCTTGCATCTTGCTTGGACGTGTCAGTGGGTCCTATGTCAGTGGTGACTAGGTGGAGATAGAAAATGATATAATGACATGTGGTAGTTTTCAGGTAGGCCCAGGTGGGGTCTAGCAGTTTTGATAAAGTTTTAGCGGCTGATAAATTTTCAATAGGTTTCACTTGTTTGCAAGATGAAATGGCAATTTTCTAATTTGACTCACGATTCAACGAGTATGTATTCTCACAATCGCTAAAGCATCTGGTGGTAGCATAATTTTTTTCATGAATAGGCGAAAAGGCCTTCAGTCACGTGTTCGCTAGAAAAGACCGGAGTTAGTTGTTTTCCTTTGTTCGCTAATTCACTGGAGTTAGACATGAGTTAAGATTTCATTTTGTGAATAGGGAAATGCACTGTCACGTAGTTGCTAAATGTAAACCAGGATTCCTATAAAGGTTAAACCTTAAAAGACCGCAAAAGGGAATGATCAGATGGTTGCGATATAAAGTTGGCTCAGATTCAAACGTGGACCACCGATTCACTGCAGGCTCCATAATGGTGACTGTTGTTATTCAAATTCAAATTTTATGAGGGTTCCCTATGACCAAAAGGACTGAAATTAAATCCTTTCATAGCCAGATTTGATTTGTTTGGTGGCGCTTGCTATTGCAATGTGGTCCAGGGTGTTCTTTGATCATCTGCAAGGTTTGTACTGTGTGGTTTTGTGCTCGAGACGTGTTGTAAGGTTGACATTTTGGGGTGTTTCTATGATTCTCAGTACCTTCTCAGTGAGATTATCATGATTGAGGATCAATCTGGGATTTGTTTTCTCCTGGTTGCCTAGGTTTCTTCCCCTACAATTAATTTGTGACCATTTCTAGTGGGTTTGGTGGTTGAAACCCTAACCCTAGTCATCTGTAGCTTGTTGCAACTTGTGTTGGGTTTCCAAGGTGACTAGGGGGTATATATGGTAGGATTTTTGATTCTGTCAGGGTTCCAAAACATTTTCTTTTGGTCCCTGGTTGTTGATGGTTTTATACTGATAGAGGAGTTGGATTTTGGGTCTTTTTCCTATCTTTGTATTGCTTTGATTGTATATTGATCCTGAATATGTTAATGAAAATAGTATTGAGTTCCAATCTTGCATCTGTGTATGTCTTCTTGTTTCAGTTCTGAGCTCATATATGTTAGTGTCACAAAGTGTATTAACATATGGTAAACAAAGAGTATTGTGAATTCATCTTTAAGTTCCTAACAAAGTTAGGATTAAAGTCTTTTAGGTGGGTTCAGTGAGTTTACAACCAAGTAAGAATCTGATGTCCTTGTGTTTGAGGGAGAGGGATAATAGGCAAAGCACTTATCCTAGATTCAATTGTGTTTAAGTTAAGGTCTTCAGTTGATGTATGTAATTGGGTGACTCTTTGCCCTAGGTTAAGGCATTGGTCCATCCTCTGGAGGTATTTCATTGTCATCAACCACACACAGACATTCAAATGATAAAATCTTAAAGCAGTTAGTAAAGAGTATATATTTGTCTATCAATTAGTGATTCCTTTCAAGAAGTGAATCAACGGTACACCCACCTGAGCATTGAGGCTCAAAGTGTAGGAGGGTTTTCTTGATCCTTGTTAATTGGCCCTCTTCCTTGTAGACTTTGGAGTGGTGATAGAGTCAAAGTTATATTAAAATTATCCATCAAAGTATAAATCTACAAGTTGAAGATCAAAGAGAACTCCCAACAAAATGGTGACTCTGCTGGGGAGAACAATGAAGGAACATATCTGTTAGGATCTGTGGTTGGGCTACATTGTAAAGTCAAAAAATTTTGTTGACCAGATAGATATAAAAGGTTGTAAGTGCACTCTTGTTTTCCTATTGTATTTCAAGTAAAATATTTCCCATCTAGGTGGGTGGTGACTCAAAAGGTTAGAACCAGTGCTATATATTGTAAATCATGGACAAGAGGAGGAATACTAGGTCCTTTGTCAGAAAGAATCCAAAGATCACTCTGGAACAATTGCCTAGACAGGAGAAGAAGATTTGGATTAGAAGGAATGGTGAGTCTACTAGTGCTCCCATGAGAGAACAAAGAAATACTAGAGGTACAGCACCACATGTTTCCTCAAGTGAGGAAGGTTCACAAGATAGAGTTTCTAGATCAGATGGTGGTTTCTCTGAAGATAGATTTTATGATACCCAGAGGCTATGTTTCAGGACAAGGTTCCATTGCTTGCAGGTCAGAATGAAGAAGCTAGAGAGATGGGTTTGGAGATTGATTTAGATCTTGATGAAGATAATTTCAGAAGAGAGCCCATGAGACCAAGGCAAGTCCACTTCCCATATCAAAATCTTTCTGATATGGATGTGTCATCAGGTTCTGATGACATTATGATAGACCTAGATGATTTAAATGCACTAAGGTTATAGTTGGTAGAGTAGGATGCCATACATAAGAGGTTACAAAAGGAGAGAGAGGTTGAAAAGGTGAATGCTCTAATAGAAAGATAGTCTCTCCTTAGAAAGATTAATGAAATGAAGGAGAGAAACAAGATGCTTGCTTCTGCTCCTAAGACTTTGCAACATGATGTCTTTGGTGATCTTGATGCCTTGAGGAGTGAACAAGAGCGCTTACTACAAGATCAAGAATTTGATAAGGAGGGCCCTATGGTTAGACAAGTGCAAAGTTATGTTCCTTTGCCTAAAGATAAAGAAGGGTGTGAGATCACTAGGCCTGTTGTTGCCACTGGTGAGAAAGGAAAGCAAAAGATGGTGGGACATCAAACAAGTAGATCATTGACAATATCGGGGGTCCCACCACCCAATTCAAATAAGGACACAGAAATGGAGAGAAGAAAAGAAGATGAGGACTTTGCAAGAGAACTAGAGAAGGCTGAAATTGAAGCTTCCATTGCAGAAAAGAGAAGAAAGATCCAGTTCTTGAAGGCTTCATCAGCTAATGCTCTTGGTCCATTTGCTACTGAACTAGGTATGCCATCTATGACTACTACTATTCCACTTAGTAATGCTACTAGTTCAATTCCTTCTTCATCTGCTAGGACAGGTGCTGATCCTAGAGAGGAGTCAAATGCACAAATAAATGTAAATGCTAATGTTGATCCTAGGGTTAACACTAGTTCAAGTTTTCAAAGAAGACCTATGCAATTAGAAGGCTATAGGAAAATTAGTTTTGATGGAATTCCTAGTTACCCGAATGCTTTTCCAAATGATATAAGAGATAAGGTACTTAAGTTTGCTGGTAATAATGCTATTAGTTGTGAGGAGCATCTTAGACTATTTTTTGATATGCTTAATGATTATGAGGTAGAGCATGAGGATGTAGTCATGAAATTGTTTGTTCAATCTCTAATGGAGGATGCTAGAGATTGGTTTAAGAGACTTCCCGATAAATGTATTGACACTTGGGATTATTTTGAGAGATGTTTCAAAGAGCAATATGGTGATAGGCCTAATGCTAGTTTCATGTTGAATGAATTAAATACCATAAGGAAAAATCGGAATGAGTCTGCAGCTGAATTCAACATGAGATTTCAGAAGGGTATGCATAAGTTGTTCCAAGTTATGTGGTTAGATGACAATGTTTGTTTAACTACATATTTCAATGCATTTGATGGAAAGATGGGATATTTGTTGAGGGACAAAGAACCAAGAACTCTTAGGGATGCTTTTAGGATTTTTGTCAATATTGAGAACAATATGAAGATATCAGGGAAGTTGGGTGGAAAGAGAGATGACCCTAAGTTGTTTGGGGACAAGAAATACAAAAATGAAAATGATAAGAATGTTGGAACTAGGAGGCAAGAAGAAGATAAATTGGATAAGGTGTTGAATGCATTGAAAGGTTTGAAGGCACCTGCAAATAGGAACGTCAGTGCTCCTACCAATGAAAGGCCTCAGTTCAACAACAATTTCAATAAGCAGAATAGATTGCAGAATTTCCCCTACAACACCTAATGGAAGGATGGCAAGCCTATTGTCCCTGTTGCAAGAGGAAACAATGATAGAGGTGTCCCTGACCCTCTACAAAAAGCTTCAATAAATGTCATGGAGGACATACCTTGGTGTGTTGCATGCCAATCCTCTCATTCTGCAGAGCATTGTGTGGTTGCACATTCTATGGCTGCAAATCAACATTGTGGTAATGAGGAGATAGATCAAGAAGAAGATCAAGATGATGTTGGATGCAACATGGCTACTTCATATCTAGGATATGAAGATGATTCTGATTTTGATGAAGAGGCAGATGTAAATGTGAAGAGACACAATCAAGCCCTTTTTCATCAAGAGGTTTTTTCTGATGGTGAAGATATTGATAAGAACACATGTAACATGAACTCTTTTTCTGAGCCAATAAATTTAAGAAGACCTTCTAGAGTAGAGATGGATAGGATTACTGCAGAAATGATTGCTCAAGTGCAAACTAGAGGCATGGTAACAAGGGATAAAAATGGAAAAGTTGTAGGAATGTTTATAAAGAGTACCAACTCCAAAGAGACTAATGAGAACAAACCAAAAGGTGATCACATGGTGAAATTCAAGAATGTAAAAGGTAAGAATTGTGAGCCTAAGGGAGTTGGAGTTGAGAAATTTTCCAATGAGATTGAGAAGCCAATTAATACAATGGCTAAGGTTGAAAAAATGAGGATGGTCAATACACCTAATATATCAAATAAGAAAAAGGATATTAAAGCTGTGCAGATTTAGATTCCTTCCTCTGCTCCTGTTGATATGTTAGTTGTATTGTCCCAAATTACAGTTAAGGTTCCATTGTTAGAATTGTTGAGGATCCCTGAACACAAAGATAGAGCTATTGCATGGGTAAATAATGTTCATAAAAATGATGTTGCATGCAATGGATCTCAAGATAAAGCTTTGAAAGGTGTTGCTGCTCAGGGAATTATGTCTCAAATTCCTCCTATATATTTTGATAGTTCTGCTAATGTCAACCTTGAAAACATTGATCCATTCTTTTTAAGTGTTCTTTTGAATGGAATGAAATTAAGAAATTGTATGATTTATAGTGGTGTCTCTAATACTATCATGCCTTTCAAAATCATGGATAAGTTGGGCCTTAAAGTTGATATAGTTCAAGGCATATGTTGTGCAATGGATCAGAGGGAGGTACCAGTTATTGGGACTATCAATGCAATGCCATATAGGCTGGCAGCATATCCAGAGAAAGAGTTAACAATGAGTGTGTTGGTGGTGGACATCCCTCCTCATTATGGGATGCTACTATCTAGAAGGTGGAGTGCTACCATGGGTGGAAGTTTACAGTGTGATCTCTCCTATGCCACTTTCAATATTGATGATCAGTTGGTCAAGATTAAACAAGAGCCAAGAGTATGCCACATGATTGAGAGAAATATTGATAATGAGACTACATGTTTTGTGGATACTGATATTAATGCTTTTAGGGTAGAAATCTTTGTACTTGAGAAGGAACCTATTTTGTCACCTATCTCTGTTGAGGTAAGTGTTAATTCTATGAAGGATGATTTGTGGGTAATGTAATTTGATGGTGCAAATTGAAAAGATGGAGTAGGAGCAGGTATTTTACTGATTTCTCCTGATGGGAACACCTACAAATTTTCTTTCACAATGAATTTCTTTTGTACCAACAATATAGCAGAATATGAGGCATTGTTGTTAGGATTGAGGTTGGCACAAAAACATGGAATTAAGTGCTTAAGTGTTGTTGGTGATTCTAAGTTGGTGGTGTCCCAAGTCAGGTCAGTATATGCTTCCAAGAACAAGAGGCTAAAACAATATAGGAGAGCAGTTTGGGATTTGATTGAACAATTTGATGCCTTCAACATTGAATGGAAGGATAGGAGTAACAATAAGATGGTTGACTTGTTAGCCAATATTGAAATCAATCCCAATGATATTACTTTTTTTGGTATCTCTAAAGTTAAAATTCAAGCTAGGCCTAGTATACCAGATAATATTAAGAATTGGAAAGTTTTTGATGATGATAATGATATCTTGAAGTTTATGAATTGTGAAGATCAGTATCATGGTCAAGAATTTGATTTTTTCAGCCTTGGTTGAGTCAATAGAAGGAAGGGAGGTTGTCTTTGGAAATGAGATCATTCAACTTAGAACTAACAAGGTGCCCAAGGGGCTTGTTGTTTTGGAGACTATCTTTGACAACCAGGATAGAGTTCAAAAGAATATCAAAAGAGAAGATCATGCTGATCTAGAGAAGATAAATCTTGGAGCACATGAGGCACCTAAGAAAGTATACATTGGTAGGGACATGTCTCACAATGTGAGAAAATCTTTGATTGAGTTATTGAGAAAATTTAGGCATGTTTTTGCATGGTCATATGATGACTTGAAGGTTTATAGAGAATATTTGTTTCAGCATATTATTCCATTGAAGGAAGATGCTAAACCTTTCCAGCAAAAACAAAGGCCTATAAATCCTACTTTGGCACCCAAGATGCAAGAAGAGTTAATGAAGTTGAGAGATGCTGGAATTATCAAGCCTATAAGGCACTCTTCTTGGGTGTTAAACCTTGTACCTGTGAAGAAAAATAATGGTCACATTAGGCTTTATGTGGACTTTAGGAATTTGAACATCAGCTCATTAAAGGATAACTATTGTCTACCCAATATGGAAGCTATGTTGCAGAGGGTAACCAAATCAGAATTGATGTCTATGATGGATGGTTTCTTTGGTTAAAATCAAGTCATTGTAAAAGAATCAGAACAATTCAAGACAACTTTCACAACACCTTGGGGGACATGTGTTTATGTGAGAATGCCTTTTGGTCTCACAAATGCCGGTGCTACTTTTCAGAGGGCAATGGATGTTTCCTTTTCAAATTTTATAAATGATTTCCTTGTTGTATATCAAGATGATCTAACTGCCTATTCCAAGAAGGAAGAAGACCATTGTACTCATTTAGAGAAAATATTTGTGAGGGCTTTGGAATATGGCATTTCATTAAACCCAAGGAAATGTGCTTTTGGTGTCACGAAAGGTAAGTTGCTTGGCCACTTAGTTGGGAAGCAAGGAGTAAGAATTGACCCTAAGAGGGTAGCAGCCATTGATAAAATTTAGAGGCCAAAGAATGTTAAAGGGATTTAGTCCTTCTTTGCTCAAGTCAATTTCTTAAGGAGGTTTGTGACAAATTTTGCAAAGGTTACTAGACCTATTTCTAAGATGTTGAAGAAGGGATCTACAATCAATTAGGAGGGTGATCCTGATGAGGCTTTCAAAAATATCAAGTAGGCTATCAAAGATTCACCAGTGCTTAAGGAACCTGATTATAATGTCCCAATGCACATCTTTTCCTTTGCATCTTTTCACACTATTGCTGCAATTTTGTTACAAAAGAATAAGGATGGTTATGAGCAACCTATTGCATTTTTCAGTAAATCTTTGTAGGCTACAAAATTGAAGTATGACATAAATGAGAAACAAGCTTTTTCACTTGTGAAGGCAGTCAAGGCTTTTAGGTGTTATCTAATGGGGGCAGTTGTGATTACTTTTGTGCCAAGTGCAACTGTGAAGGATATTTTCTCACAGCAGGAGGTATCTGGAAGAAAATGCAGATGGATCAATAGGATCCAAGAATTCAATGTTAATGTCCAGATTACCAAATTGGTTAGAGGAAAAGGATTGGCAAAATTGATGGCTCAATCCAATCTTGATGTACATCAGGTAAATCATTTTGAAATTGATTATACATGTGATATGGATGATTGTATTTGGTATCAAGATATCATCTATTATCTAAGAAATATGAGATGTCCAGATAACATGAATGATAATCAGAAGAGGACATTGAAATTATAGGCCATCAAGTATGTAATTGTGAAATGTAAGTTTTATAGAAAGAATTTAGATTGCATACTTTTGAAATGTGTAGATGAAAATCAGGTTGAAGTATTGTTGGAAGAAATGCATGAGGGAGTTTGTGGCAGGCATTATATGGGTAAAACAACTGCTCATAAAATATTGAGAGTAGGATTTTGGTGGCCCACAATCTTTAGGGATGCAAAATAGTTGGTAAGGAGGTGTGATGCTTGTCAAAGGTTCTCTGGTAAGCTTAAATTTTCAGGTAATGTGCCATTAAAACCAGTAGAAGTACATGGTCCTTTCCAACAATGGGGAATTGATTTCATAGGGGAGATACCAAACAAGTCTAGTGGAGGACACTCATGGATTTTAGTTTCCACTGATTACTTTACAAAGTGGGTAGAGGCTATACCTACAAGAAATGCAACTAGTAAGGTGGTAATTGATTTTCTATTGAACAATATTGTTACAAGGTTTGGCTGCCCTAAGAGAATAGTAAGTGATAATGCCATGTGCTTCAGGTCTGCTGAATATAAGAAATTTTGCAAAGGTTTGGGAATTCGGATTTCTAATTCCTCACCTTATCATCCACAAGGAAATGGACAGGTAGAATCTATTAATAAGAGTTTGATTAAGATTCTCAAGAGGATTCTTGAAAAGAATAAGAGGGCATGGAATTCAAAACTTCCATTAGCTATATGGGCTGATAGGGTAACTATGAAGAGGGCAATTGGTTGTGCACCATTTGACCTAGTATATGGAATACATGCAAGAATGCCTCAGAATAATTTTTTGGAAATGTATAAATTTGTTCAATTATATGATGATGACATAGATGATGAGATGCAGTTAAGAATTGAGGACCTCATTAGGTTAGATGAGACTAGAAGAGAGTCAGTTGCAAGGAATGCCAGATAGCAATTGTAGGTTAAGAATTTTTATGATAAAAAGACTGTTGATAGAAAGTTTGAACCTGGTGATTTGGTGTTAGTTTGGAATGCCAGACTGGAGGATAAGGGAAAAAATGGTAAGTTTGATCCCATCTGGCTAGGGCCATATCTAATTCATGAAAAATGGAGCCAAGATTCATACATTGTCAAGGAATTAAATGGTGAAGTTTAGGAACTGCCAGTTCATGGACAATTCTTGAAGAAATATTTTAATTGATGTATTTTGTTTTCCATGAACAGTAGTTAGGTTTGTATATTCTATAAATTTCTGTAAATAAGTTGCTTGCCTCTGTCCTGTTTTGTCTTGGTTTGTTAGTTTTTGGTCCTATTACCCATTTTGCCTTGCTTGTTCCCTATTGTCTGTACATTTTCCAGTGGGATGGTCTACTTTAACTAGTGATTCTAGATCCTTGCTATGCCTACAAGAGGCATACATCCCCAGACAGAGCCACTGTTAGCACGTGAAAAAAATTTCATGGCTCTAGCCCTTTTCCCCTGGCCTCTATAGTTATTTTTAGGTCTCTGCCTTTAGTCCTAGTTCAAATTTTTGAAAATCTAGCCGTTACATGCAAAACCCTTTAAAAAACCCTGGCTCTATTCTATTTTAATGTTACTTTTTTTGGTCACTTAAAGGTCCTAATTTGCATGTGCTTTATATTTTTGGTTGGCCCTGTTTAAATTTTTCCTAAGTCTAAGTGACCGGTGAATTAATATTTTCCTATAGTCCTCAGCGCCTGAATTTTCCCAAAAGCCTAAGTCTCAGCATTTAATTTTCCTATGTTTCGGCTTAATATTTTTCTGGGCCTGGTCTTCTGACAACATCTCCATCCGACGGTCAGTGTAAGTTCTCATAGAATTTGTCAGAAGCTTGAGATCTTACGTCGATCATTGATCTTTCCTGGTGACGTAGCTTTTATTTCCATGTGGGTCCACTGCCATGTTGGCATAGTTGGCGTTCTCTCATTGGATGGTATGTTGCTGAGAAGGATCTTGTCAGTGGGGCCTGCAGAGAAGGTTTTTCAATCAACGGTCAATGCATGATCTCAAGGAATATTCCCACCCCATGAGATCATGCACCATCCATTGATCTTGCATCTTGCTTATGCATGTCAGTGGGTCTTGTGTTAGTGGTGATTTGGCAGGGATAGAAAATGATATAATGACATGTGGCAGTTTGCAGGCGGGCCTAGGTGGGGTATGGCGGTCTTGATAAATTTTTAGCGATGGACAAATTTTCAATAGGTTTTGCTTGTTCGCAAGATGAAATGGCAGTTTTCTAATTTGACTAGCGATTCAGTGAGTATGTATTCACGCAATCGCTAAAGTATTTGATGGTAGCATAAAGTTTTTTGCGAATAGGCGAAAAGGCCTTCAGTCGCCTGTTCACTAGAAAAGACCAAAGTTAGTTGTTTTCCTTTGTTTTCTGATTCGCTGGAGTTAGACATGAGTTAAGATTTCATTTTGCGAATAGAAAAATGCACTGTCGCGTAGTCGCTAAATGTAAACCAGGATTCCTATAAAGGTTAAATCTTAAAAGACCACGAAAGGGAATGATCAGATGGTTGCAATATAAAGTTGGCTAAGATTCAAATGTGGACTACTGATTCACTTTAGGCTCCATAATGGTGACCGTTGTTATTCAAAGTCAAATTTTCTAAGGGTTCCCTACGACCAAAAGGACCGAAATTGAATGCTTTCACGGCCAAATTTGATTTTTTTGGTGGCGCTTGCTATTGCAGTGTGGTCCAAGGTGTTCTTTGATCATCTACAGGGTTTTTACTATGTGGTTTTGTGCTCAAGGCGTGTTGCAGGGTTGACATTTTGGGGTGTTTTTGTGATTCTTAGTACCTTCTCAGTGAGATTATCATGATTGAGGATCAATCCAGGATTTGTTTTCTCCTGGTTGCCTGGGTTTCTTCCCCTGCAACTAATTTGTGACCGTTTCTAATGGGTTTGGTGGTTGAAACCCTAACCCTAGTCATTCGTAGCTTGTTGCAACCTGTGTTGGGTTTCCAAGGTGACTAGGGGGTATATATGGCAGGATTTTTGATTCTATCAAGGTTCCAAAACATTTTCTTTTGGTCCCTAGTTGTTGATGGTTTTATACTAATAGAGGAGTTGGATTTTGGGTCTTTTTCCTATCTTTGTATTGCTTTGATTGTATATTGATCTTGAATATGTTAATAAAAATACTATTGAGTTCCAATCTTGCATCTGTGTATGTCTTCTTGTTTCTGTTCTAAGCTCATATATGTTAGTGTCACAAAGTGTATTAACATATGGTAAACAAAGAGTATTGTGAAGTCATCTCTGAGTTCCTAACAAAGTTAGGATTAAATCTTTTAGGTGGGTTCAGTGAGTTTACAACCAAGTAAGAATCTGATGTCCTTGTGTTTGAAGGAGAGGGATAATAGGCAAAGCACTTATCCTGGATTCAATTGTGTTTGAGTTAAGGTCTTCAGCTGATGTATGTAATTGGGTGACTCTTTACCCTAGGTTAAGAAACTGGTCTATCCTCTGGACGTATTTCATTATCATCAACGACACACACACATTCAAATGATAAAATCTTAAAGCAGTTAGTAAAGAGTATATATTTGTATATCAATTAGTGATTCCTTTCAAGAAGTGAATCAAGGGTACACCCACCTGAGCATTGAGGCTCAAAGTGTAGGAGGATCTTCTTGATCCTTGTTAATTGGCCCTCTTCCTTGTAGACTTTGGAGTGGTGATAGAGTCAAAGTTATATTAAAATTATCCATCAAAGTATAAATCTACAAGTTGAAGATCAAAGGGAACTCCCAACAAGACATATGAATATCAATTTGTATGCACATGAATCAATACAATACCCACTGATTAGGAAACCATGGATATATGAATATTGATTTTGTTTTCCAAATGTCAGATTAGATATAAGCACCAAGGCACAAACACCAGGATGACCTGAATATCATGTCCATTTTGATATAGCAATATGTATAAGCATTAGAACATAGACGTTGTGATGACCAGGATATGCCTTGCATACAAACACATCAAACAGTCAAGAGATCATTCTAAATCCAGTGTGAATTACCTGTAGTGACCCTTTATTGTTCACATCCTTAGGTAAGATCATGTTTCACAATAGGAGAAAGAACTCACTCAAAAAGACAATAGTTAGATCAAACTTCCTTTAATTTTTTGGGTATCAATGGTCGAGGTACACATGGCCATCCAATTCAAGATAGAGGCTCTTACAGTTGGACACCATTTCAATCCAAAATTTCTAAAGTTGTTATATTTTTGCATACAAGTAGAAGATAAAGAAAAGATTATGCCCCCAGTCATCACTCTCTAAATCCTATAAAAGGACATCATCAAAGAGCTCGAGGGATCATAATATGCAAAAATATCAATGTGAATTAGTAAGCATACAAGGAGATAAAAGCATGTAAAAAGCATAGATTGTTTTTAGTTTCATGTTTGATTCCATTGTTGTAGATGAAAAATCCTTTCTGGAGACAAGATAGATAGGCCAACTCAGATGAAGCTTCAAAGGACTCTGACTGGATATGAATCATCTAAGATATACTGGAGACCATAGGATATGACATTGATTGCCCCCAAGTGTTAAGCATTGATAGGATACAGATAATTGAGCTGATTGGTGTACAGACCGACTTATTAAAAACTGGAAATGTAGACACAAACTAGGAGATATGTACAAACTAAAGTAAGACTAAAAGCTGGGAAAGACCAAGATTGTGTTGATAGACGGAGCATTTTGAAACAAGTGGCACCTGTTTGCTAGGTTTTCACCATCTTGGCAGAGATTCTATTTTTTCTACCAAGGCGCCTGTTTCCAGGTTTTCACCAAGGCACTTTTTCTTTTTCTCATTTTTTTGTATTTTTCATTTTTCAATTTTTTTGTACTTTTTATTTTTTTTTATTTTTTTGTGAATCATCAAGGCACCTATTGCTAGGTTTTCACCAAGATGTTCATTTTTTCAGGACTTTTTCCAATTTTTAAGATTTTTTTCAAGACATTTTAGCATACACTGAATGCCTTAGGCATATAATTTCTTCAGATTGAGAACATTGATTGGTTCTTTGAGCTGTTCTCCTTTAGTCATTGAGAGTTGATAGGCACTAGAGACAAAAGTAGCAGTGATTACAAAGGGACCCAGTTAGTTGGGTTCAAACTTCCCCTTGCGCTCTCTATGTGATTAATTTTAGGACTCTCTCTCAAGACTAGATCACCAACCTGAAATTCTCTGTGTCTAACTTTCTTGTTGTAGCCTCTAGACATTCTTTTCTGATATACTCTAAGATGATCATAGGCTACTTGTCTGCACTCATCTAGTAGTTCAGGTTCTTGACACCTAGACACTCTATAGTCATCATTAGTTACTAGACCATGCATTCTGATTCTTAGTGATGGGATTTCAACCTCAATAGGCAATACTGCTTCAGGCCCATAAACTAAAGTGAAAGGTGTAGCCCCAGTAGGCATTCTGATACTTGCTTTATAGGCCCAGAGAGCTGGATTGATCATGAGATGCTAGTCTCTTCCTATTTTATTAACTGTGCGATGCAAGATTTTCAATAGATTCTTGTTAGAAGCTTCCACTTGTCCATTCCCTTAAGGATAGTAGATATAAGACCAATGTTGAGTAATCTTGAATTTGGCACATAAATCATCTAGGTCTTTGTTCTTAAATTTTCCACCATTATCTATGATTATGGAATGAGGGATCCCATATCTACATATGATATAATTCAATAAAAACATAGATATTTGCTTTCTAGTTGCTTGTGTCAAAGGAACTATTTCTACCCATTTTGTAAAATAATCTCTAGCTATGATTATATGGGTATGTCCATTAGAAGAATGAGGATGGATGGATCCTATAAGATCGAATGCCCATTGGTGAAAAGGCCATTGTGTAGTGAAGGGAATTAGATCTCTCCCTGGAGCATGAATTAAGTTACCATGCACTTGGCACTTTTGACAGTTCTTAGCAAACTTGATTGCATCTTTCTCCATTTCAGGCCAATAGTATCCTACCCTAATAAGTTTTTGAGCTAGTGTTAAACCATTTGAGTGTGACCCACAAATACCCTCATGGACTTCTGTTAGAATATGTAATCTTTCCTTGGTGAAATATTATAAACCAAGGTAGTTTAGTTTAGTTTATTATGTAAGTAGGAGATTCCTATAGAATCCCTACATGAACACTTGTCCTCTTTTCCATGTGTGAGGACATAATATTTATTTGTAATTTCCTTTTATTCCTAGATTCCTCCTTAAGAGGAATTAGCACAAGTGGCTGACACACTTATGAATGTGGCTTACATGCACATGGGAGTTAATTTTTGAACTCCTTCACTTATCTCTACATATAGAGATATTTCTCCACACACTCATCAATCCTTTTCTCACAACTCTCTCAATTTCTCTCTTTCATAGTTCTATCATATTGTATTGAGCTAAGTGCTCATTTTCTCTCTCTCTCTTTAGGCTTTTCATGCCTCATTCATAATTCACAAGGGGTTTTCTTAGCTTTCCCCTTTCAAATTCTTGTCTCCTCTTTACTTTGTTGGTGTATGCTCCTAGTTATTGTGCAAATTCATGGTATTGTTTCCTAACTCCTTGCTCTTGGATTAAACAATTTCCTATTTGTTCTTTATCATTTTTAACATGGTATCAGAGTAGGTTGGTTTAATCTCATTTTGAGTGTACAGGTGAAGGGGGTATCATATTTTGGAGCACTCCAAATTGGAGACTCTTGAGAGAGATTTTTCTTATATTTTTTGTCCAATCTACTTAGGTTAAAAAAATTGAAATTTTTTTTAGTTTGGTCGGTTTACCGCCAAATCCGATTTTTTTTCTAGTAGTTACATTATTTATTTCCTTTGTTATCAAAAATTTACTTTAAGCTAAATTTAAACTTTGTTTACTTCAATTTCTTAATAGTCTTTATATTTTCAAAAATATATATAAATTTAATATTATCATTTTATATTACTAACAGCCTTTTTTAAATTTTTTTAATTCCCTTATCTATATATCTATTCTTGGTGTATAACTCTGAACCATAGTCGTAGTTTATTACTCTTACTGCTATCATTAAGTTTCTATTTTTTGTTTACTGTAGTCTTAGAATCTTTGCTTTTAGCTATCTTTGTTTGCATGTGGTTTTCTTGTCAATTTCTTCAATTATTGCTCTGTTATCCTATTTGCATGCGTTAGAAATAATCATTGCATGCGTTTTCTATTTTCTTGCTTATTCTGGTTGCATGTCGTTCTTCTCTGTTGTTTTAGCTGTGGTTTGTTTCTTATTGTTAGATAGATAGCCATTCTATCGTGCCTTGTCCTTTGTTCTTTGTATTTGTTCAAATCTGATCAGTGGCCCTTGCTTTTGTTTTTGAACAAGAGAGGCTTTGTTCTCCAACTCCAGCCCTGTGCCTTGCTTTCACCTTTGGACGGCTACTAATTTTATTCTTTTTCTACTTAGTTTGTGTTCTTCATGTGGATTGGATTCCTCTCAGATCTGTGACTGTCATCGCTCCACCGTGCTCTCTACCTTGTTGAGCAACCTCGGTTCGAGCCTCATTACTCAAAGTCCTCGGGGACATTTTTTTTATCATCTCTGAACTCTTGTTACATTCATTTTGTCTTTTCAGCTTTGTAAGTTTAGTTTTTTTTTTGCTGCTGCATTGGCTTTCTCTTGTTTTTTTTGCAGTATTCTGTTTGTGCGGCATTGTTAACGTGAATTGCCATTTTTTTTGCAGCATCTATCAGTTTAAAGTAGTTAGTATTTATTTCTTCACTTCGTTAATAGTTTTCTTACGTTTCCTTCATAAAGTTATTAACGCTAATTGTGTCTAACGTTAATAGTCTATAAACTTTTATTAGTTATCAAACCCTTGCATGTTAGCATTTTGCATGTGAGTTGTTCATATTTGTTTAAATCTACTTTCTTTGTTTCTGCTGTTGGTGATTAATAGCTGAGAATTATCAGTTCAAAAAAAAGGTTTCTTCTTGCATCCAAAAAGACCCTACTAACTTCATAGACCGAAAAATTCTTTTTTGGTTAACTTCATGCAGCATTAATACAAGTCCAATATATGATAGATACAGTTCAATCTAATAGCCAATATATGACCGTTTTTTCTGCATAAATTATCATTTCTCAATTTAGATCAGTTTCTGCATAAACTCGTTTGTTAAACTCACATTGATGTAGTTTTCTAAGATTTGTATGAAAATCACATATTGTTTTTGCTAAATTGCATTGTCAAGGTTCATTTGTGTTTTTTTTTGGTAGTGTTTTCTGGAAGAAGATTTTATGTGTAACGAGAAAGCTTCTGGAGGCTTCACTTCAGATTGGCCTACCTTGTGAAAAAAAATGAACAAGATACATGCAACAAAATTGAGTTTTATTTATGCAAAAACTAACGATAAGATTTCTATTGGTTGATATTTCTCTTCCATTAATATTTCTATACCATTTTAATTGCATGCATGCTATAATAAATTCTATTGGTTGATACTGGTTGATATTTCTAAAAAATTTATAATCGATTCTCTTGGTTTTCATTGAATGCATTGCGTGTTTTATTAATAGTTATATTCTATTTTCATATTAAAGTTTTTTTAAGCTTGCATTCGTTGAATAGTTTAGTTTAGTTTATTACTGTTTTCATATTAACATTTTTTTAATATTAGTAGTAAAACCTTTGCATGTTCGTATAGATTCATTTTCCTTGCTTTGCCTGTGTTTCCTTAAAATAGGTTTTAAATTTAATTAAATATAGATTTCGGTTCTCATTTTATACATATCGGTAATCTCATTTTTTTTACTTTAATTTGCTTGCTGTAATCTCTGTTCATATTCATCAGTGTCTTATTTGCACCTTCCTTAGTTGTTGTAACGTTTCTTATTACTTTAGTTTAAGGTTAAACATTTTTTTTAAATGCCCTTTCATTGTTTTAGATCGCAGGTTTGCACCAGCAATTGAGGAGCTTTATCACTCTTTCAACGCTCTCTTTTTGTTTCTTTAATGTATCTATTTATCCTCTTTCGGTTTGCATATATATTTCATTATATATATTGTTTCCATTTATTCTGTTTAGGTTTGCATATATTCTCTTAAATTAGTTCAGCTTACAGCTTTGCATTAATGTTCTAAAATACGTATGCATTGAATATAATATTTCATTCTCTTTATTAGAGTTTGAAACATTCGGTAAGACATTTGGTAAAGTTTATTTCATATTTCAAATAAATCTAAAACTTAAAGCTTTTAAAACTTTTAGAGAAAACTTTTTCCATATATCTAACTTTAAAAATTTTGTTTTACTTTTTTATAAAGTATGTTTAGGTAAAATTTTCATATATTTGTTTTTTTTTTATTCCTTTTTAAAAAGTTTTTAAATTTTTTTAACAAATTAATAGTTTTTTATAATTTCATTTTCAACTTATTTTAAGACATTGAATTTTATATTCTTAATTACTTTAATATAAAAAAATTTTAACCTGTTATTTATATTCTTTAAATCTCATTTTTTATTGTCGCTCATTTCTCTTTTCTTAGCTCTGTCTTTCACTTAATTTCTATCCCTTATTCTTGTTAGCAGTTTCTCTGATTTCTATTCATTACTCTAACTCCTTTTTGCAGGAATAATCTATTTTTTAACCGCTTATTATAGGGTTCTCTCAGTTTAATCATTCATTCCTTGATTTATAATTCCTCTATATTCATTTTTATTAGTGCACATCTTTACTAACTTTGTTCTGATTGTGGCAGATTTAATCATTAGATTCTCTATTTATTATCATATATACTCCTTTCAATAAGGGGGATATTTTTTTTCGGTTCTCTATTTTTATTGTCATCATGTCTACCCTAATGCCTGAAATCAAACTAACCAGTACCAACTATCATGCCTAGAAAACCCACATGACATTTATATTCAGATTCCACCGTCTTTTAGACATTGCCACTAATGCCAGCACTAAACCCACCACCACTGCCTCTCAAGCTGACCAAGATGCTTGGCAAGCTAAGAATGATGAAGCCCTTGGTTTAATTGGCATATCATTAAGTCCCGAACTGTATGTCCTTATTTCCTCTTGTACAGAAGCCCATCAGGCTTGGGATGTCCTAAAAAACACCTATGACAGTGCAGATGAGACCCGTAAAATACAGCTTCAAGACCAGCTTCAAGACCTCAGGTATACAGATTTTAATTTTGTTGATGACTTTTTACTTAAATTTGATTCCATTAGAGTTTTATTAGATGGATTACAAGTACAATTATCTGATTTAAGAATCATTCATATTATAATTTGTAAATGTTTACCTAGGCCGTTTCAGCAATTTATCACTAATATCTATTCTCAGTTAGCTATTCCTTCCTTAGCAACTCAGTTAACTTATACTATTTTTCAAACTATGTTGCGTCAAGAGGAGGCTAAACTAATTCAATTTGGTATATTGAAATCTCATGAACATGCTTATGTTTCTCAATCTAATAATAATATGAATAGACCTAGTAATAATTCTAATAACAATCAAAATAATCAGAGATCAAACAATTCCAACTAGAATCAAAATCATCAAAGATCTAATAACATTAACACTTTAAATATCAATTATCAAAGACCTAATAATAATTCTAATGCTAATAACAATACTAACAATAATAATCCTTCAAACAGGCCTTATTGCACTTATTGTGGTAAAAGTGGTCATTTAAGTCATAATTGTTTTAAGAAACAGAAAGATGATCAACGTAATTCTCAGAATTACTCTAATAATCAATCTCGTTCTGCTTTTACTGTTAGCTTTAATGCTTCTAAACCACTTGAATGGATTGTTGATAGTGGTGCATCTCAACATGTTACTTCTCATAAAGAAGTTTTTGATTCTCTGCAACCTGATTCTTTGAATATTCCTGTTTCCTTAGCTGATAATCATTGTTGTAAAGTTGAAGGAACTGGTAATGTTTCTGTCCCAAATGGTAAAATACATGATGTTCTTTATGTTCCTGATTTAAAAGCTAATCTTCTTTCTGTTCCTCAACTATGTCAAGATTACAAGGTTGAATTTCATAAAAACAATTGTCATATTATTGATCCTAATACAGATAAAATAGTTGCTAATGCTAAGTTAGATGCTGATAATCTTTTTAAAATTTACCAATTTTCCTCTCCTAGATACTCTTTCCTTACTACTGTTGATTTTCATATTTGGCATGAGAGGCTAGGACATTTAAATTCTGATTATATTTCATTAATGCAAAGGGAAAATATGGTAGAAGGCCTACCTAAGTTTACTACTTCTAAATTAGATTGCAATGGATGTATGAGTGGTAAGATGCATAGAGAATCTTTTCCTCATAGATCATCTTGGAGAGCTCATAATAAGTTAGTTCTTATCCATAGTGATCTTCTAGGTCCTATGGAAAATACTTCACTTTCAGGATCTAAATATGCTCTAAGATTTTTTGATGATTACTCTCGTAGAACGTGGATATATTTCTTACATAGTAAAGATCAAGTTATTGATACATTTACTGAATTTCATGTTTTTGTAGAAAGACAAAGTGGCTGTAAAATTCAAATTCTTAGGACTGATAATGATACTGAATATGTTAATCATGCTTTTCATAATTATTTAAGATCTTTTGGTATCAAACATGAGCTTACTGTTCCTTATACACCAAAACAGAATGGTGTGGCAGAATGTAAGCATAGAACTATAGTAGAAATGGCTAGATGTTTTTTGCATGCTAAAAATATGGATTATAAATTTTGGGCTGAAGCGATGGCATGTGCCACTTATATTCTTAATAGAACTCCTACTAAATCCCTTCCAAACAAAACCCCTGAAGAAGTTTGGTCTGGAAGAAAACCAAATCTGTCTCATTTACGTATTTTTGGATCCACTGCTTATGTTCACACACCTAAACAGAAAAGGAAAAAGTTAGATCCTAAATCCACACCTCACATTTTTGTTGGCTATCAAGAAAATACTAAAGGTTATAGAGTTTATGATCCTCTTACTAATAAAGTTTAGATAGCTAGAGATGTTTGCATTGCTAAAAATGGTGTTCATGATTGCTCTCAAATTTCAGATTCTGATTTTAATCACAGCAATATTGTTCTTGTGGAGGACCAACCTCCTTCTACAGTTTCTATTCCTAATGTTTTTGTTCCTTCTGTTTCTATTTCTAACAATCAGGATAGTAACAATGAACATAAAGATAGTAATAACACTAATAATGAGCACAAAGATAGTAATGATACTCCTCCTAATGATTTTGTTCCTACTAGTAGTAGTAGTGATGATGATGATGATGATGGTAACAATTTATTTACTCCTCCTTGTAATATTTATGTTAATTCTAGAAGAAATCCTAAATGGTTTAAGGATTTACTTAATGAAGGTGATGATTACATTGCTAGAACAGGTGGACTTAAACCTAGAAGGATAAATTACTGCAATTATGCTCTTATGTCTTCTTTATCTAATGCTAATGATCCTCAAACATTTGCTCAAGCTAAAAATCAACCTCATTGGCAAACTGCTATGCAAGAAGAATATGACTCTTTAATTTCTAATAATACTTGGGATTTAGTTACTTTACCTCCTGGTAAGAATTTAGTTTCTTGTAAATGGTTATATAAAACTAAATTAAACTCTAATAATGAAATCAGTAAATTTAAAGCTAGACTAGTTGCTAGAGGATTTTCTCAAATTGAAGGAATAGATTACAATGAAACCTTTGCTCCTATTGCTAAAATGCCTACCATTAAAGTTGTTATTGCTTTAGCTGCTAAAATGAATTGGCCTATTCATCAAATGGATGTTAAAAGAGCTTTTTTACATGGTGATCTGCATGAAGAAATCTATATGTCTCAACCTCCTAGTTTTATTCAAGAAGGTAATGAACATTTAGTCTGCAAATTAAAAAAGTCTATTTATGGTTTAAAACAATCTCCTAGAGAATGGTATGCTAAAATTAATGCTTTCTTTATTTCCCAAGGTTTTGAAAGAAGTAAAAATGATCCTAACTTATATATCAAGCATAGTGAAGATAACATTATTATTATCATTCTGTATGTTGATGATTTAATTCTTACTTCCAACTCTAACCATTTAATTTTTGATGTCAAATTTCAACTCAACCAAAAATTTCAAATGACAGACTTAGGATTACTACATTATTTCTTAGGAATGCAAATTTGGCAAACTTCTAATAGTATTTTTATATCTCAAAGTAAATATGCTAAAGATCTGTTAGATAGATTTCATATGACTGATGCTAATCTAGTTTCAATTCCATGTGACTTAGGAACTAAATTAATGATAGATATGGAATCTCCTTATATTGATGCTACTCCCTATAGAGAACTAGTAGGTAGTCTAATTTATTTAACTCTCACTAGACTTGATTTATCTTTTACTGTTGGTTTAGTTTCCAGATTTATGTCAAAACCTCAACAAACTCATTTTAAAATTGCTAAAAGAATATTACGTTATATTAAAGGTACTATTAACTTAGGTCTTTTTTATGATGCTAATTATGATTTCTCTTTAAAAGGTTTTACTGATTCAGATCTAGGTGGAGACCCCAATGATGGGAAATCTACTTTTGGATATTGTTTTTCTCTTGGTTCAGGTTCTATCTCTTGGAAAAGTAAAAAAGAGCAATCTGTGTCTTTATGTTCCACTGAAGCAGAATATAAAATTTGTACTCATGCCTCTAAAGAAGCTCTATGGCTTAGAAGAATACTTGAAGATTTGGGTCTACCTCAACAAGAACCCACACCTTTGTATTGTGACAATCAAAGTGCAATAGCATTAGCAAAGAATCCAGTTTACCATGAAAAGTCAAAGAACATTTCTCTCCACCACCACTTCATTAGAGAACACATTGCAGAAAATAGAATTTCCCTCATTCATTGCAAAGGAGAAGATCAAGTTGCTGATATTTTTACAAAGCCTCTTTCTAGAGAGAAATTTGAATTTCATTGTAATAATTTAGGGTTAATATCCCTTGATGTAATTACCCCAAGTAAAGATTAAAGGGGGGTGTTAGAATATGTAATATTTCCTTGGTGAAATATTATAAACCAAGGTAGTTTAGTTTAGTTTATTATGTAAGTAGGAGATTCCTATAGAATCCCTACATGAACACTTGTCCTCTTTTCCATGTGTGAGGACATAATATTTGTTTTTAATTTCCTTTTATTCCTAGATTCCTCCTTAAGAGGAATTAGCACAAGTGGCTGACACACTTATGAATGTGGCTTACATGCACATGGGAGTTACTTTTTGAACTCCTTCACTTATCTCTACATATAGAGATATTTCTCCACACACTCATCAATCCTTTTCTCACAACTCTCTCAATTTCTCTCTTTCATAGTTCTATCATATTGTATTGAGCTAAGTGCTCATTTTCTCTCTCTCTCTTTAGGCTTTTCATGCCTCATTCATAATTCACAAGGGGTTTTCTTAGCTTTCCTCTTTCAAATTCTTGTCTCCTCTTTACTTTGTTGGTGTATGCTCCTAGTTATTGTGCAAATTCATGGTATTGTTTCCTAACTCCTTGCTCTTGGATTAAACAATTTCTTATTTGTTCTTTATCATTTTTAACAACTTCCTCGAGTGCACGTTGAGACTCTTCCCATTCTAAACATCTAAGTAGCATACCATCTAGACCCCATTTGTATAGATCATGACCAATGATGACATATCAGGATGCGTTATAGATTAGGTATCTCTTCTCATGGCAGTTAAAGGTATCGGGAATGATTTGGTCTTGGAGATAGGAAAATAGGTTTTTTTAGTGAAATGAATCATGACCAACAATAGTGCAGATCATGTGGGTGTCAAGGGAATCATATGCAGGGTAAGATAGTGCTTCCACTAGGAACTCGTAGCGTAGCTCATGTTCGGGCTGTTGTAGTAAAGTAGATAGTGTTTCCATTGCATCGGAAACCTTATTCTCTATTCTAGGTATCTACTCAAATGTGATAGATATGAAATATTTCTTTAGATCATCTACCATTCTCTTATAAGGAATGAGCTTTTCATCTTTGGTTTGATACACATCATTGACTTGATGGATAACAAGTTGTGAGTCTCCATGAAGGTGTAAGTCTGTTACTCTCCACTCAATTGCTATTTTCATACCATTCAAAAGGGCTTCATATTCAGCAATATTGTTTGTGCAAGGAAACTTTAATCTGAATGCTTTTGGGATTGAGTATCCTTGAGGATTTATGAACAATATGCCTACTCTGGATCCATTCTATGTATAGGAGCCATCAAAGAATAACTACCATTCTCTAGAAGAAAGAGTCATGATAGAGGAATCTAGAAATTCCATTTGCATCAGTGTATCATCAATCATAGGTGCATCTACTAATTGATCAACAATAACCTTTCCTTTGATAGCTTTTCTTTTCACATATTCAATGTCAAATTCACTTAAGAGCATGACCCATTTAGATAATCTACCTGTGAGGGCAGCTTTCCTTAGTAGGTACTTTAGTGGATCAATCTTAGCTACCAAATGTGTGATATGTGCCAACATATAATGTCTCAGTTTCTGTGATGCAAAAATCACAACTAGACAAGCCTTTTCAATCATAGAATAATTCTTTTCATATGCAACCAATGTTCTACTGATATAGTAGATAGCTCTTTCCTTTTTGTTCTCATCATGTTGTGCAAGCAATGTCCCTAGTGATGTATCTATTGCAGAGACATATAAGATCAAAGGCTTCCCTTGAATAGGAGGCATCAAGATAGGAGGATTTGATAGATATTTCTTGATATGATCAAAGTTCTTTTCACATTTTTCATTCCATGCAAAGGTCACACCTTTATGTAATGTTTTGGTAAATGGTTGTGATATGTCTGCTAACTATGATATGAATCTTATAATAGATTGAACTCTTCCTTGCAATGTCCTCATTTGACTAATATTCTTTGGAGGTTGCATTTCCATTATAGCTTTTACTTTAGTTGGATCAACTTCAATGCCCTTCTTTGAAACTATGTAACCTAAGAGCTTTCCAGAAATGACACCAAAAGCACACTTCTTAGGATTTAGTCTAAGACTAAATTTTTCCATCCTATCTAATATCCTACTCAAGTCATTTAGATGTTTATCTCTAATCATAGATTTTTCTAAAGTATCATCTACATAATCCTCCATAGTTCTATGCATCATGTCATGAAAAATAAAAGTCATAGCTCTCTGATAAGTAGCACCAACATTCTTAAGTGCAAATGGCATGACATTCCAACAAAAGGTGCCCCATGCACATGTAAAAGAAGTTTTCTCTTGATCCTATGGAGCAATTTTTATTTGATTATATCAAGAAAAACCATCCATTAGAGAATACATCTCAAAGCCCGCAGTCATGTCCACTATCATATCAATGTTAGGTAGTGGAAAATCATCCTTAGGGCATGCTCTATTTACATCTCTAAAGTTTGTGCATACTCTGATTGATTTATCTAGTTTTGAAATAGGTACAATATTAGAGATCCACTCGGCATAGTCAATAATTCGGATGAATCTAGCTTTCAGGAGCTTTTCTAATTTAGCTTTTACCAAGAGTGCAACATGAGGATGCATCTTTCTTAATTTTTTCTTGATAGGTTTGACATTTGGAGCTATAGATAAATGATGCATTATAAGATTAGGATCCAACCCTGGCATATCTAAATATTTCCATGCAAAGTTGATCTTCTTCACTGTTAGGAATGTTGTAAATTTTTGTTTATCTTCTTCATATAAAGATTGTGCTACATGGATCAACTGTGGTTCTTCTGATGTTCCCAAGTTGATGGATTGAGTGGGATCAATTAGAACTTGAGATTTGTCTTGTAAATGACTCAGAAAGATATCAAATATCTCATCCTTAGGCACCTCAGAGAGGTTTTCACCTTCGGATACATCTTTTATTTTTACTTTTGTAGGTTTTGAGACTGCCACAAAGTGGTTTTCACCCTAAGAACATCTTTTCTTTTTATTCTTATTATTATTTTTCTGACTAAGATACTTGATGTCTGACTCTGTCATGCTAACACTCGGTTCACTGATGGAAGTCCTCATAGGCTCAACTGCATTGAGGTAGCAAGCAAGGGCATAGTCATTTGGGAAGGTATAAATACCATGGCTCAGATTCATAGAGGTTTGATCAAGAAGTTCAAGATGGTTGATAGTCAAAGTAGTGAAAGATTGGGAGATAGTGTTTACAGATATGGATCTGTCATCATTGGTCCTAACCCGACGCTCAAGTTCAAAGGTGATATTACAACTTAAGACATTCAATTCATGAATAGGCTCAATGTCATTGTGGGAGTCCACTTCAGCCATTGGTGGATCAAACTCGATAAGTTCATCATTTCACTCTAGACTTACGTTGGGTCGAGATACATATTGGTGAATAACGTCAACATGTTTTTCTGTGATAAGCTCATCTTCCTCTGGAATGGCTCCCCATTCATAGTCATTAGATTCATCTTCTGACTCAGGATCTCTAGGAAATCTAAGAACATGTGTGAAGTTAGGATGAATACCCCAAGAAGGTTTACTCTCATATTCTAATTTGAATTCATACTCATGAGAATCTATCTCAAAATAACTACCACCTTCCTCTTTGTCTATTTGATTGTTTTCAAGATCAGTTGGTTCTTGTGTTGCAACTGTCTCTTGCTTTATAGTAGGTTCCTGTGTTTCTACTACATTAATTCTTTTGATGGGATCATCTTTAGCTTCAAGAAGATCTTTGATTTTTTTAGGAAAGCATTTATAGGGAATGAGCTCTGAACTGTCTAAATCACTATCTGATGGGTCATTTTCTTCCTTCTTAAGAAGAGGTTCTCCTAGTGTGATTTTCTCTATGACATGGGAACAATTACCTTTGAGGTGGAAGGGTTTCTTTTAAAAGCCTAGGCCAACAGTATCTTTTTTTTCCCTACTAGTATGTGGAATAGGTGTTAAAAGACCTTTTCCTCTAACTCCTAGAGGTCCTGTACCTAGATATCCCATCTTGGCGATCAATTTATCTCCTAGACCATATGACTAAGAGGGGATTTTGGATATTGTAGAGTCACTATATTTAACAACATGAGATTCAGGTTCATCTTTGTATAGCCATGCAAGCATAGCTTCATCCTCTTCAAATTCTTGCTTAGAGACTTGCTTTTCTACAAAATTCTTTTTATATGCCTCAAGAGGTTCCTTAGATTTTGGTTTGGACTATTTTAGAGATTTTCCATAAGACTTAGGTGAGATAGGTAGAGACATCAAGGATAAGACTGGCTCTATAGTATATTCTCCAATACTATTTTCTTTGATATTGACCTCTTTTGCAATGTCTTCCATTTGAGATGTGTATGCTTCTGTTGGCGTAACAGAAGATTCTCTATTATTAGGCACAAGTTTATCTACACTTTCCTTCAATGTATTGCAAGTGGTGGATATTTCAGCTGGAATAGTGACCTCTACTCCTTCATAAGGAAATTTCAAGCATTGGTAGAATGTAGAAGGAATAGCCTTCATCTCATGTATCCACAGTCTCCCCAAAAGAATGTTATAAGCCAAAGGTAGATCAAGAACTTGACATATAGTATCTTTGATAACTGGACCTGCTCTGATAGGTAAGATAATGGTGCCTTTAGAAGATATTTCTTGTTCACCATAGGCTTTTATAGTTATTTTCTTTCTAGGATCAAAAGCCATTTCTGAAAATCCCAATTGTGTGACCAAGTTGTAAGAACAAATGTTTAGGCCAGCGCCTCCATCTATCAACACACGTTTGACTCTATGGTTCTAGATCAAGACTTCTATATGCAAGGGCTGGTTATGCAGGTGACTTAAGGAGTTGTCATCTTCCTCTGAGAAGGATATATATTATAGAGATGTAAGATGTCCCACCATAGTCTGGAACCTATCTAAATCAAGGTCATCAGGAACATTGGATTTGAGCAAAGCTTTGTCTAGAATAGCTCTATGAGCTGGAGATATCTGAAGCAACTCAAACATGGAGATTTTTGCATTAGTGTGTTGGAGTTGTTGAACAATGCTATAAGATGTAGGCCTTGTATCCTTAGGATTGGAAGATTTAGAAGCAGCCTTCTATTTGGAAGCAGAAGAAAGATTGAAGGGCATCTTAGGGACATTTGATGAATCTGGGATTTGTCCGTTCAGATGTGCTTGAGACTGTGATTGAGTCACTGCATTAGCTGAAGTATAATCTCTATCTCTTCACAAAATTGTGATGACATTGCAATGCTCAGAGAGACAAGGTTCAACTATATTGATAACAACATTATTTCCAGGGTAAGCATAACTGACTTTTGCCCCCATATTAGGCTGGGAAGATGAAACTTCTTGACCATGTTTTGGAAAAGTTTCTTTGAATGTTGTATGATCATTATTGCTCTTATGGTTATTGATTGTGATGTCCCCCTTATTAATTAGATCTTGAATAGTATGTTTCAAGCATAAGTAGTTGGTTTTGTGACCTTTACCTTGATGGAAATCACATAATTCATTCTCTCTCCACCATTTTGGCTTAGGATCTAGATCAGATTGTCAGATCTTAGGCAAAGAGATGATGTTATTAGCCAACAGAGTTCTCATAGCTGATTCTAAAGATTCTCCAAGAGGAGTGAACTTTCTTTTATTATCAGTAGACCAAGATTTGTATTCTAGCTTCTTTTGAGATGGTTCAGGCACCTTTTGTTCAAAAGCTTTAATGGCTTGGATACCAATGATTAGATTGAAAGCTAGTGCCTTTGATGGGGCATGGAGATTATCAACAACACCATCTATGATGATGCCTTTATTCTTGTTCCAATTTTTTATCTTGTCTTTAGAGCTGGATCCTGATTCATACTTGTCCTTTTGAAGGGTGATGTCTCCTTTTTTCACAAGTACCTTTTTTATTTTGATCACATTGTCTACCATCTTATCAAAAGATGTATGATCTTGCATTTGTAGAGGGTAGTTGATCTCTGGGAAAAGATTATTGATGAAGATTTCTAGTTTCTCAGTTTCTGGAATAGGCCTGGCATATAGAGAGAAATTCTTCCTCTGTCTCTTGAGAAATGTTAGGAATGGTTCTCCTGGATATTGTTTGAGATTGCAGATATCGATCATGGTGACTAGATGTTGAATATTGTAAGAGTATTTTTGATAGAATAATTTGATCAACTCTTCAAAAATTTTGATAGTAGAAGGCAATCTAGAGAATCAATGAATGGCTGCTCCTCCCAGAGATCGAGGAAAGAGATGAATTAGATAGGTTGGTTCATGCATGAACTCCATAGATTGTGCACATAATTCTTTGACATGATCTTGAGGATCAGAGTTTCCATCATACTTATCATATTTAGGCATCTCCACTCTTTTTGGAAATGGTGGCATGTACAAGTCCTTGTCAAATGGAAAAGGACATAGCGCCTCCATGGAGAACTCCTTGGGTTCCTTTTCTTTCTCAAGCTTATTAAGTTTGATGTGCATGGCATGCATCTATTTCATCATAGTTGTGAGTGGATTTTCTTCCTCATGCGTAATGATATCTTCAACATTAAAGTTAGGAGGAAGTTTAGCTCCTTGATGAGCCAATTGTAAAAAGTATGCTTCTTTATCTTCTTTCAAGAAATGCTTCATCATTATTTTGAAGTTATCATCATTTTGGTATTGGGCAATTTCTTTAGGTGTGGGTTCCTAATCTGCACCATGTTGAGATTGAGCCCTTTGAGAGCCAAAGTTTGTCCCTTCTTGAGACATGGTAGGAGTTCTCCTTGGGATAGATCAGGGAGGATTTTGTTGACTACCTCCGTGAGTTGATGAAGGAGGAATGTAACTAGTTTTCAATCGAAAATTGCCAAGACCGTCATCCTCATAAAGACCAGAATTATAAAGTTGCTCAAGAGTTGGAGTTTAGATAGTGGTGATAGGTAAGGTATGGGATACTTCTCTTGATTTCTTGTGAGAGGAAGCTCTAGTTTTCACCATTAACCTTGGGTGCAGCAAAAGAATATGATGAAGACAATTGAAGAAAGATCTGATTCAAGAAGATCAAATGATGCAACCTTGTCAAGGTTTGGTTGATTGAAGCTTGGATTAGATGTAAATGAAGGAGACTATGCCCTAGATGTATGGGTAGATGCCCAAAAGATAGTGGACCTGAGTTTACAACACTTAGCTATTTTCATAGTTGATTGAAGATTGTTGGTTATGACAAGGTTTTGACACAAGATGAAAAAGACTCAAATCGAATAAACAGAAGGCTAAATCAGATTCAAAAGGCCACTTTAGGAAAATGATTGGATTCTCAGTAGTTTTTGCTCTGTTCCTGACATAGTGATTTGTTTGACAGATTCTAGATATAGGCTAGAAAATTTGGGTATCTGACAATTCTAACAACTTTTCAAAATTTCTCAAATGACTTTTGACAAGCTTGTACGATAGTGGGTATAGCATTAAATGACAATTGAAAAATTCATAAGACTATTGCAAAACTTGCACGACAGATGATAGCAAGATTTTTGACTCTTTGAAATTCACTGATAGCAAAACTTGTATGACAATGTACCATATACCATATGACAATCAGGGAGTTCTGAAATGACAATTGCCAAAAAGTCATACGACTTTCTGACTTTACAAAATGACTGTTGACTCCAAAAAAGTTTTTGACATCAAATTTTGCAATTTTTGACATTTTCAGTTTCGGATTGTTTACAAAATGTCTGTCCAGATTTGAAGATTGTACCAGATTGATTTGTTCTTAGTAACCAGATAGATAAATAGGCATGCAAAATAGCAAGCAAGTGATTCCAAGCATGTCTGAAAATAATGAACAGGGGACAAAGCAACCTTGCACATGAACAATCAAGTGACTGAATGTGCTAATCCTTAAGAGTGCTAATTGTGTATGTTCCAAAAAGTTTTGCAAAAATGCACATATTCCTAGAAAATGAAAATTTGGCCTCATTAGGGTTTTTATTAATGGTTTGACTCTGCAACTTTTATGATATCAAGAGGGCGAACTCCAATCTAGGCGCACTGGGGTTTTGACACAGTCTGAGAACTTAATCTTCAGGATCTGCTAGGGAGATCTAACAGCCCAACAAGAGACCACACCTGTGGAGATTTCTTCCACAAGGACATTTATATAGCAGTTGTCACTACCACGTTGAAAATGGCTATTACCACTTGAGGTTCCATCAACGTGGTTGACCCAATTAAGGGAATGTCCACTATGGTTAACCCTCTCTAAAGGTGACTCACAAAATATACCACAGGGGGACTAGATCAAATTCAAGGATCTAGGTTTCTATTACTATCCAAAAAGGAAGTAGAGCATAATCCCCTAGCCTCTTCACTTCACCAAAACAAAGCAGACAGATTAATCTGACATGCTAAGACCAAGATTATCTCACAAAGATCTATGATGTCAACCACTTGTGATCTATCAACCTCTCTAGAGAGAGGATGTATCAATCAAAAGATGAAGATGCACAAATCTAGTAGAATGTGAGACTCTCTCAGGAACCTCCCTACCTACGAGGATTCCTTCGTTGAGAAGAATTTCGTTGGAAACCCACTCTCTCAAGAACCATGAATAGTGTTCATAGGGCCTATTTACTATGTGTAACAAAGATGCTGAAAAGCAAATCTATGTTTTTTTTTATAGCCCAAATGAAATATGTGATATGAAAGCAGTAAAGGTCACACAAGCTTGACATGCAAGATGTTGTTTTTAATCCAAATCAAAATGTTATCAGCTGAAAACGTTACCTAAATTCCTCATAATCTGCTTAGTAGATTCTTACCTATTTTTAGCAATTCTCACGCTTTTTCCAATCCAAATCAACAGAAATCAATCAAAAATAGCAAATTTCAATTGTTAATGTTAGCTATTAGTCCAAATCTAGAAAACTGGCTAAAAAAGTGAAACGACAATCAAAACCTGGCACTAAAACTCATACGATAGCGGGTTACCTCCCAGAAAATAGTCCAAAAACTCGTACGACACTGGGTACCAGAGCATATGATAATCAAGATTCTGAATGACAATTTGATCCTGATGGTATGATTCTTGAACAAATAAACTATCGTACGATAGTGGGTATCTCCTGGTATGAGTTTCTGACAAAACTCGTACGACAACTATATGGAAAAAAATTAAAAATTACAGCTTTGGAACAGAAAATGACAAGAAGATGATAGAAAATGATAGAAAGTGAATGGAAACCCATTTTAGGGCCCTACGTTGAGCACCAAAAATGTGTGTGAATTTTGTACCTAGTTGTAGAGACAACACTTCAGTAAAACATTAGAGGTTAGCTTAAAATTGAAATCATGCAGTGAAATAAAAACTAATATAACCAGGTGATTTACTGCCTTTTAGTAAGTGCGAGTATGTATTCTCAGATTGGACTAAGATCAGTGACCTTGACGACACTTAAACAAAGGATTTGAATGCAAAGGATTTGAATGCAAAAGATGGATAT
The DNA here is from genome assembly GCA_027943335.1 of Chamaecyparis obtusa. Taxonomy (NCBI): domain Eukaryota; kingdom Viridiplantae; phylum Streptophyta; class Pinopsida; order Cupressales; family Cupressaceae; genus Chamaecyparis; species Chamaecyparis obtusa. The sequence goes on along the minus strand of BSBK01006985.1, from coordinate 1,976,197 downwards.
GGAATGAATGTAAAGTAATCTATTTTTGGGGGGGTTTTCTATGCAATAATGATGAAAAAATGATATGAAATCTAATCTATATGAAAAATTGATATGCAATAATGATATGCTAAAATATGAATGATCTCACAAAGTTGTTAATTCGCAAAGAAGCTTCGATTCTCCAGATACCAATTCACCAGCATAAGTTTGCAAAATTATGAGATGATGAAATGAAGAGTTGAGGCCTTGATTTATAGAAATCCAGGGCTTTGGAGGTGCATGAATAAAAGCCATAAATCACTCAGTTGTTTTTAGTTTTAATTCACAAAATCATGCAAAAGCTGAGTTTTTTGTTTTAAACTCAAAAAGAGTTGAGTTTATTTTTAAAACAACTTGAATTAATTTTCAAGTTTAACTGCTTTTTGAATGTGCATAATAATTTATGAATTAAATAAATATATAAGGTGATTTATTTCCAACTTAACTGATTTTAAAAATAAAACAATTGATTTATGGGTTAATCAATCATTAAATCAAACTTTTATTCTAAAATAATATCATTAAATATGACAACTTGCTTTAATTAATTAAATAATAATTTAATCAATTAATGATAGGAATTTTGATTTATTGTCAAATTTAAATATTAATAATTAGGAATAAATAATTAAAATCAATTTAATAATTAAGTGGCAAAATTAAATCTAATTAATTAAATATTCAAAATATTCAATTAATCAAACTTTAGGATAAATGTGATTTATCACCAAATAATCATTAAATTAAAGATCATTAGGATAATTAGGAATAAGGAATATTCCTCGATGCAGATTTTAGGATAATCAATTAGGATTCCATGATGTGCCGATGTTCCTTAGGTTAGGACTTTGATGTCGATTTTGTTCGATTTGTCGATATAGGAGGTTAATGAACCTATAGCCCATTTTTGGAGTATTACGACACACCCCCTCCATCAACTCATGGAGGTAATCAACAAAATCCACCTCAATCTAATCCAGGGAGTCCTAAAACTCCTAACATGTCTCACAGAGGGACACATCATAGGTCCCAAGGACATCAATCTCAACATGGTATGGATCAAGAACCTACACCTTCTGAAATTGCCCAATATCAAAATGATGATAACTTCAAAAGAATGATGAAGCATTTCTTGAAGGAAGATAGAGAAGCATACTTTTTAGAGTTATCTCATCAAGGAGCTAAAATTCCTCCCAACTTTAATGTTGAAAATATCATTACACATGAGGAAGAAACTCCTATCACAGCTATGATGAAACAGATGCATGCCATGCAAGTCAAACTTAACAAACTTGAAAAAGAAAAGGAACCTAAGGAGCTCTCCATGGAAGCTCTATGTCCTTTTCCATTTGATAAAGACTTGTCCATGTCGCCATTCCCTAAAAGAGTGGAGATGCCTAAATATGATAAGTATGATGGAAACTCTGATCCTCAAGATCATGTCAAAGAATTTTGTACTCAATTTATGAAGTTTATGCACAAACCAACTTACTTAATGCATCTTTTCCCTCGATCTTTGGGAGGAGCAGCCATTCATTGGTTCTCTAGAATGCCTCCAACTATCAAAAATTTTGAGGAGTTAATCAAAATGTTCTATCAAAAATACTCCTATAATATTTGTACACTAAGGAAAGTGCCTTCATAGAATTAAGGTTAGTCAATAAATGAAAATAGAAACTAAATACAACCACAAAGCAATAGAGCAACTATTTAGCAAAATAAATACTAATTGAGCATCCTATGGATCTCTAACTAGAATGAATAATGAAGAAGCTCTCAGCAAGCTCTCACTAATGATAGTTCTAGAATGAGAATGATAAAGATAACAATGCTATGCTAACAATTAGATCAAAAGAAATGATAAAATGCTTCTCAAATGCCTTTCTCAGCTCAAATTGCAAGAGGTTCAATGCAATTCTCAGATGTGTGGATGATAATAATGAAGGATTTTGGATGATAATAATGAAGGATTTAGGCCTTCCTTTTATAGATTTTCCAATGGTAGGGGGTGTAGTTGCATTTGATCATGGTTGAGTTGGGGTTAAGTCTTTCGTTCCACCCTTTGAAGACAATGCAAATTTTGTGTCCTCAAAGCTTGGGACAAGTAGACAAGATGGATGGCTAAGATTCCTTTTCACTTTGAGTGAATGAGATTGAATTTGGCTTGATCCATGTGAATGTCTTTCCTTTAATCTCATTGGTTGATTGATTTTCCTCCCTTTGTGGTTGTTGAGAGTAATTAGGATTTATTAATTGATTTAATTGAATTTGTTTAGCCATGTACCCCTTGAATGGGTTTAATTTAATTTAATCCAAGACTATACAATTAATTGAATTAATTGTATTTTGATTTGATTGCACTTGATTAAAATGCTCTCAATTTTGATTGATCTCAAATTAAGACTTGATTTTCATTTTGATTGGCTAATTATGCATTGTGATTCAATTGATTCAATTATGTCCTTGATTTTCTTTGATTTGACTCAATTTTCTTTGATTTTTTGTTAAATTGTCTTTGTCCACTTTTAGGTGATTACAAATGCCCTCTTTGAGTTGACATGTGAAGCATGTTGATTCAAAGAATACTCTGATCTTGCTTGATTGATAGGTCCTGATTCAATGATGGTCAATCTCTGATGTCATTTGATGTCTTTCAATGGTTGATCTTTTGATTTTTGATATGAGATTGATATAACCATGATTGATATAAAACTCTCTTGATTGATATGGTTCTGATGATCATTCTCGATATGCTAATTGATTTTTTGATCGGTCCTAGTATGATGGTCATTTTGATAATGGTCCTTGATGTGATGTTTGATAACTAATTTGATATGATACCTATTATGATGATTGATCTTGATGCAATGCCCCATTCATTTGATGATGAAAAAATTTCTGATAAAAGCTTTTGCTTTGATTCGTTGATTGATCTTTTGATTTTTAATGACATTGCTGAATATCCAATGGTATGCCCCCTCAGAAATAAAAGAAAATTCATACTTGATTTGATCAATAATTGATTTAGGATTGATATTGGTCATTTGATTTAGTTCAAAGTTTTTGATGAATTTTATTTGTATTTTCGATATTGATATCAAATTCACTTATGTTGAAATGCCCCAATCATGAGAGAATTTGATGAGAAAAGATTTGATTGATAAGATGTTGATGCTCCAGATAAGTTGATGATGGTTTGGTATCGTTTGATGTCAGTCAAAATCACTTGGTTGATGTTGATGTCAATCTGATAGGATAAGTTGATGGGTTGATATTTCATTCTCAAGATCTAGAGAGACAAAATAATGATTTTCCTTCCTCATGATATAGAGTTAGGAGTTTTGATGCGCTCATGATGAGAAAATGGATGATAGGATAACTTGATTAACATTAGATGATCAATTGGATGATTTGACTGATTGATATTTGATACACGATATGATTAGATAGATGCAGAATTATGGATTAATAGAAGAGAAGGTGATGAACAGGATTAGGTTGCTCCTAGTTGATTAGCATGATTGATTTTTGATGATGTCCTTGATGAAGCATGAATCATTTTGATGGATCAAACATTTGAAGATGTATCTTGATGACATTGATCTACCTTTGATTTTTTATGATGGATATCTCAGGCATTGATGATGTTGATCAGGACTTTGATTCTATTGATGGACATTTGATGATGTTGATCAAGACTTTGATTATACATTGATGGAAATTTGATGATATTGATCAAGACTTTTGATGATGTACCATTGATGATATCATTGATCTTTTGATGTATCTTGATTTGGTCTTTTGATGATGATAATTACACCCCCTTTAGCTTTCCTCATGCAAATTAGTTTTTGAGCTAAGAAAGGAAAAATAATATATACAATGCACTTAATCTACGATGTATGCAGCTAACTGTCATTATTCAAGATTTGGAAGCTTATTTTCATCATTGAGCTTTTGGAACATAAAATTGGTACAACCCTCACTGGTTCAACCATGATGATATGAATACCTCTTTCCTCAGATTTTAATAATTGTAAGTAAATAGACAAAGAATTGATCCCTTTCATATACAAGTGTCCTCGATGATTCTTTGATGATCATGTCATTAGATGGATTCGCATACTGCTATGAATCAACATGGCAAGCACTCAAGTAGCAATCAAGAAAATATCACGTCTTCATCATCACTCATCTAGTCAAACATCATCGATTTGCTAAAAAGACATGATTCCCAAAAATTTAGTAACACTTCGAACATTTTTGCTTTTGTTTGTAGATCCATATTTCAAAAAACTTCATCCACTTTGATCCTTAGTTATGTTTAAGCCATTTTAGATTTTGATCTGATTTTTTAAATTTTGTCATTTAGATCAAGTATTTGGATGTTTGAAAGGTGATATTGATCATGAAGTTCAAGTGTAGCCATTTTCCAATTTTGATGCAATGATTTGGATCAACTGATGTCTTCTTTACTAAGCTCGTTGAGTCCGGATTGGTGCCCCCAGTTTGATTTAGCAATGATCATGCTTTGTTGGGCGATGCAACTTTTGAGTGTTTGCTTAAGATTTGCAATTTTTGTTTTTTTTTTAAGATTTTCAATTTTTTTGGATTTTTAGAGATTTTTTATGTTTTTAGATTTTAGAAATTTTTGAATGTTTTTGGATTTTTAAAGGAACATTTTCACCTTCTTATATTTTTAGAGATTACTAGTTCTCAAGCAAGATCAGATTGAATTTCCCCCAATGTCTAGCAAGGTATAGGACATGAAAGATGGATTTGCTAACTGATGGATGTAAGATGAATAGGCCATGATGGATGAAGCAAGTGTGTTACCTATAGGACTATCTCCTCAAGATTATCCAAGCTATGGAAAAATAATATCTCAATATAGGCCAATGATGTGGTGTTGAATAGCATATAGAATAATGACCTGATGTCATGACAATGGTCCAAAGGAATGGACATATCAAGAGACTTTCTATATTTTTTCTTTTTTTCATTTTTCATTTTTCACTTAGATCACGATCAATGTGGATAGGATCATACAATCATGATAAAGGGGTGGTGAAGTCTATGAGTGAATGGTTTGGGATTATGGGAAGGCTTCTTAGAAATAAGAAAGATGGCTTTAGGATAAGCAAGATCATGATAGGGTAGTGTGAATGCAACCAGTGAATAGGATGATGGATAGGATAACTCATGTCAAAATACTTAATGCTCATGGATATGTTCAACCTTGTCAAGATGAAAGGTGAAAGTCAAAGTACAGATGCAAGTGAGATAAATGGTAGAAAGATGGAGGATATGATGGATGTAACTTGCCCCCAAGTGTAGAGTGCAAGAGAGAGGAATTACGCATGACACCTATTTACCAAATTTTCATCATGGTATTTGTTCAAGATGCCATAAGAAGTGGTTTTCACCATAGGATGGGTTTCTTTTCTTTCTTTTTCTTTTTCTTTTTTTTCCCTTTTTTTTTTAAATTTTTCTCTTTTTTTTTTCTTTTTCTCTTTTTTTCTCTTTCTATGGATGGACTCAAGCTTCATGTTCTTTGGATACTCCTCTAAAAGGTATGATATGACAAGCCAAGGCTACTGAAGGTTATGCTCAAAGATGTTGATAGGCTGATGGAAAGGTGATATGGTGGATAAGGTAGAGGGTGGCTAAATATTTATGCAATGGATTGGATAAGGGAAATGGAAGGATAATGAATGAAAGGATAATAAATCTTTCCATGTGTGGGTGTGAAAAAGGAAATGGAAGGATAATGAATAGGAGGATAAGAAGTATTATCAAGATCAACATGGATACACACCTTGAAGGATAGTGGAATAATGGAGGAAAAATGGGTGAGATAGCTTGGGACTTTGATTTAAGAGAGGATAGGGATCTTGGGACACAAGGACTCAAAATGGATGGATGAGATGGAATATGTTTGGGAGAATGTGGAGTAGAAGCCTTTGGAATCTTGAATGTCAACTTAGATTTCTCTTTTGTGTGTAAGTCCTTCAAAAGTGACTTAGGAATCCACACTTTCTTTGATTTTTCTTTCCTTGTGGATGCTTTAGAATGCATTTCTTCAATGAGGGATTTGGGAACCTACATTTTCTTTGATTTTTCTTTTTGCTTGATGGACCTTTGTGGTCTTTTTAATATTTATTTTATTCTTTTATTCACATGTCGATTAGATGGTACATGGTGCTCATCAAACATAAGTGGATTCTTGGATTTTTGATTCTTATGTTGCACATCCAAACTTCTTCCAAAGGACTTGGGATTGGTGGATGAATAAGGTTGATATGGATGATTCATATGGATGGTCTGATATGGAGAGTTCGTATGGATGGGTGTTTGGTTTCTCAAGTATGTATGTCTTTTTTGATCTTGATAGGGTATAGGGTAAGTGAATTGTGGGCTAGGGATGGTAGGAAAGATTGATGGAGAAATATAAGGGCCCAATATGGATTTGGAGTATGTATAAGGTTTCAACTTTGGAATTTAGAGACCAAGGATGGATTTGGAAGATGTATAAGGATGATGCTTATGCACAAATGGAGGTAAATGGGATGTGGGAGGGATATCAACATCTTTATTTTGAATTGCATGACCAAGGCTTTCATCTTACGGATTTATCTTTGTACCAATAGTCTTATATGTAACTTTGATAGGAGTCACTTTGATATGAGCAATTGAAGCTTGAGATAGATATGGAGGCTTATAAAAAGTGGATGTTGGGGTACTTTGATCTTGACAAGGATCTTTTGATAGCCTAGGAAGAATACTTTTCTTTTGATTTTCAATAATTTCATTAGAGATGGAAGGAATACCTTGATCTTGCTTAGGAGATGGGTTGGATATAAGAGGTGAAGGAATATGAGGTGTTTGATATGAAAGGGTATCTTCTTGAAAGAAATGGAAGGGTATGAAGGGTTCATCATGAGATTCTTTGGATATGGGACCTTGGTCAACTATAAGATAAGGAGTGATAATAGCTTGATCTTGATCCTTCATCATACTTGTTTCTTTGCAATTTTGATTAGTCTCTTGACATGGAGCCACTTCTAAGGATAATGTAGGAGTTTGGATCTTCACATGGGATTCTTGAAGGGATAATGGTTCATTTGAAATAGGAATGATAGGCATTGTAGTGCATGAAGGCTTGGAGTCTATAACCTTTGAATCATGAAAGAAGTTTGTAGCAAGATGTAGGTTATCTTGGATCTCTTTTAGAGGTAGCCCTTGAGGATATACATAGTCATTATGAAAACTGTTTGGATCTTTGTTTGATGGAGGAATATTTGATAGCTTTGCTTCTATATGAAATGGAGGAATGGTAGAATAGGTGAAAGCTATAAGAGGACCACTACTAGACATGTGTTCATAAGTTTGATCTTGCTTGAGAGTAGTATCTTCATTAGATGAGTCATTAGGATTTTCAATTTCAATTATGTCATCATCAATAAGATCTTGGATTTTATGTTTCAACTCCATGCAATCTGAAGTTTCATGGTCATTATGTCTATGATATGCACAATAGTTACTCAAAAATATAAAACCACATGAAGTTATTTGAGGCAACGTGATGAGATCATTTTCAAGGAGTTTTTCCAAAGCTAATTCATGTGAAATTCCAAAAGGAGTAAATGATCTATGCCAAGGATATTTGCATGTATTTGTGTTTCTCCAAGAGTTGTCATATGATGAATATTGTTGAGATGGGACTAATTCTTCTTGATTTTCTTGATCAAAGATGAGATTCTCTTGATATGTTGAAATAGGTTCTTCATCAAATATTGGTTTATCATTAGGATATTTTTTATCAAACATAGGATTTTCATGATATTCATTTTGATCAAATTTATACTCAATGTGAGATTTTGTAATAGCCCTTTTGTCTAAAGAATATGTAGATGTGGATGTAATATTAGGATCATAAACGTAAGGAAACAAAGTTCTTAATGAAGATTTGTTGGATAATGTTTCCATTTCTTTTTCCATTTCTTGAATTCTTGTGAATAGAATATTCTTTTGAATCTTTGTTGTTAATTGATTTTTGGATCTTAATGAATGTTTTCTTTTTGTAATCAAATATCTTCAAGAACAACACAATGATTTTATCAATTAACACAAGAAATTCTTCCAAGCAAACTACCTAGCACAAGATTTGGTTCGTAAACATGGCTCTAAAAGGTAGTCTTGCTATTTTATCAAGGTTTTTAATATGGATTCCATTCAAATAGACTTTAATCTCTCATCTCCCAATAAAGGGGCTTCCCACACGCACCAAAGTATGATTTTGCACAATCTATGAGGACTACTAGAGGAAGGTTGAAAACTCAAAATCTGTTTGTCACACACCCCATTAAGGATACATGCATTTCATTTTATAGTGGGTCAGATTCTCGTGGTGAAAGCAAGTGTGTCCCACTTTGGGCTGTCCCTCTCACTAGCCTTGCTAAGGCAAATTCAGGAGGTGAGCCCACTAAATTTCTAGCATGTGCATGTAAAGCAAGAAATTAACTTAGTAGGACAAGTTTGGGAGTTTGATTCACTTAAAATTTTTCCCAATCTCTTGACAAGGAGATTCTTAAAAATTGAAGTGTTTTGGTTCTTTTCCCATTTTAATTACCAGATTTGAAAAGCATCAAATGCTGCAAGCTAAGGAATAATTGACTAGTTTAGGCTTACCTTATTCGTAGCTAACCGAAGTTAGGGGCATTTTTGAGTGATTTCATGATTTTTTTGCCTTCTCTGTTGTATTTGCTCTTTGGTTTTTTTTATTTTCTGTGATCAGACATCCTGCAGAGTCATGAAAATCATTTTACCATAGTCAAATAATGAAAATTCACAGTTTATGCAAAAGCACCATTTAAATGTGCAAAAGCACCCTTTGAATTTAAAAGCACCATTTAAATGTGCAAAACTGCCCTTAAAATGCTCAAAAGTGCCCTTTAAATGCTTAAAAGTGCCCTTTGAATTTAAAAGTATTATTTAACTCTATTAGTAAACTCAAAAGCACACAAATAACTTTCAAAAGTGCTACTAAAATGAGTAAAGGCAGTAAAAATGATGTAAAAGCACTATGCAAATGAGCAAAAGTGCTCTTTTACTGTGCGAAAGTGCTGAAAGAAAAGAAGACCGAAGATAGAAGTTGCAAAGGTGTTGTAGATCGATGCAAAGGCAGACAACTTTATAGTGAAAGTGTCAAAATAGTGCTTTAAAGCGTCATTTAACTGTGCAGAAGCGCCCTTTGAGCTGTCAAAAGCACTATTTCTTGAAAAACCCGAGAGTTAATGACATGCAATTTTGGAAATAATGAAAAATTTCTGTATAGTTAGAAATGTAGAGCATTCGGCCCCATGGTGGGTGCCATTTTGTACACTAAGGAAAGTGCCTTCATAGAATTAAGGTTAGTCAATAAATGAAAATAGAAACTAAATACAACCACAAAGCAATAGAGCAACTATTTAGCAAAATAAAGACTAATTGAGCATCCTATGGCTCTCTAACTAGAATGAATAATGAAGAAGCTCTCAGCAAGCTCTCACTAATGACAGTTCTAGAATGAGAATGATAAAGATAACAATGCTATGCTAATAATTAGATCAAAAGAAATGCTAAAATGCTTCTCAAATGCCTTTCTAAGCTCAAATTGCAAGAGGTTCGATGCAATTCTCAGATGTGTGGATGATAATAATGAAGGATTTAGGCCTTCCTTTTATAGATTTTCCAATGGTAGGGGGTGTAGTTTCATTTGATCATGGTTGAGTTGGGGTTAAGTCTTTGGTTCCACCCTTTAAAGACAATGCAAAGTTTGTGTCCTCAAAGCTTGGGACAAGTAGACAAGATGGATGGCTGAGATTTCTTTTCACTTTGAGTGAATGAGATTGAATTTGGCTTGATCCATGTGAATGTCTTTCCTTTAATCTCATTGGTTGATTGATTTTCCTCCCTTTGTGGTTGTTGAGAGTAATTAGGATTTATTAATTGATTTAATTAAATTTGTTTAGCCATGTACCCCTTGAATGGGTTTAATTTAATTTAATCCAAGACTATACAATTAATTGAATTAATTGTATTTTGATTTGATTGCACTTGATTAAAATGCTCTCAATTTTGATTGATCTCAAATTAAGACTTGATTTTCATTTTGTTGGCTAATTATGCATTTTGATTCAATTGATTCAATTATGTCCTTGATTTTCTTTGATTTGACTCAATTTTCTTTGATTTTTTGTTAAATTATCTTTGTCCACTTTTAGGTGATTACAATATTCAACATCTGGTCACCATGATCGACATCTACAATCTGAAACAATATCCATGTGAACTATTCCTAACATTTCTCAAGAGATGGAGGAAGAAATTTTCTCTATATACTAGACCCATTCCAAAAACTGAGAAGCTGGAAATCTTCATCAACAATCTTGTTCCAGAAATCAATTACCCTTTGCAAATGCAAAATCATACATCCTTTGATAAGATGGTAGATAATGTGATCAAAATCGAGAAAGTACTTGTGAAAAAAGAAGACATCACACTTCAAAAGGACAAGTATGAATCTGGATCTAGTTCTAAGGACAAGAACAAAAATTGGAACAAGAATAAAGGCATTGTTACAGATGGTGTTGTTGATAATATATGTGCCCAATCTAAGGCACCCTCTTTCAATCTCACTATTGGTACCCAAGCCATCAAAGCTTCCAAAGCTAAAACATCTGAATCTAACAAAAAGTCATTTGACTATAGGCCTTGGGCTACAGATCCTAATCACAAATTCACTCCTCTTGGAGAATCTTTGGAATCTTCCATGAAAACTCTATTGGAAAACAAAATCATCTACTTTCTTGAGATAAAAGTCTTTGATCCTGAACCTAAACCGAAATGGTGGAGAGAGAACAATTTTTGTGAATTCCATCACAATAAAGGACATAAGACTAATAACTGCATTCACTTAAAGCACATCATACAAGACAAAATTGATAATGGATAAATCATGATTGACAATCATAAGAGAAATAATGATCATACAGCATTCACAGAACCATTTCCTAAACATGGTAAAGAAGATTCTTCTTCTCAACCTAATATGGGTGTTAAAGTCAATTATGCTTATTCTAGAAATAATGCTATTAGCAATATGGTTGAACCATGTATGTCTGAGCATTGCAATGTCAGCACAATTGTAAGAAGAGACAGAGGAAATCAATCAGCTAATGCAGTTACTCGATCACAAGCTCAAGCACACCTACAAGGACAAATACTAGATTCATCCAATGTCCCTAAGGTGCCTTTCAATCTTTCATCTTCTTCTAAATAGAAGGCTACATCTAAATATTCAAATCCTAAAGACACGAGACCTACATCATACAGTATTGTCCAACAAGTCCAACATACAAATGCAAAAATCTCCATGTTTGAGTTGCTTTGGATATCTCCAACTCATAGAACCATTCTAGACAAAGCTTTGCTCAGATCCAATGTTCTTAATAATCTTGATTTAGACACATTCCAGACTATGGTTGGTCATCTTACATCTCCACAATATATTTCCTTTTCAGAGGAAGATGATAACTCCTTGAGTCATCTGCATAACCAGCCCTTGCATATTGAAGTCTTGATCCAAAACTGTCACGTCAAACATGTGTTGATAGATGGGAGTGCTGGTCTAAACATTTGTTCTTTCAGCTTGATCACACAATTGGGATTTTTAGAAATGGCTATTGATCCTAGAAAGAAAATAACTATCAAGGCATATGATGAAGAAGAAAGATCCTCCAAGGGAATAATTGTCTTTCCTATCAGAGTAGGTCCTATCATCAAAGATACTATATGTCAAGTTCTTGATCTACCTTTAGCTTACAATATTCTTCTAGGGAGACCCTAGATACATGAGATGAAATCTATTCCTTCTACATACCATCAATGTTTGAAATTTCCTTATGAAGGAGTAGAGGTGATGATTCCAGCTGATCTATATACAACTTGTAATACATTGAAGGAAAGTGTTGATAAACTTGTTCCTAATAACAAAGAATCTTCCACTAAGCAGCTAGACATTGATTCAACATCCAAGATGGAAGACATTGCTAAAGAGGTTAAGATCAAAGAAAATGGTATGGGAGAATATAATATAGAGCCAGTCTTATCTTTGACATCTCTCCCTATCTCTCCTAATTCTTATGGACAAACTCTGAAATAGTCCAAACTAGAGTCTAAAGAACCTCTTGAGGCATATAAAGAAAATTTTGTTGTAGAACAAGTATCTAAACAAGAATTTGAAGAGGATGAAGCTATGCTTTCATGGCTCTGCAAAGAAGAACCTAAATCTCAAATTGATCAATCATGTGATTCTACAACATTGAAGATTCCTTCTAAGTCATATGGTCTAGGGAACAAATTGATCACAAAAATGGGATATACTAGAAAAGGACCTCTAGGACTACAAGGCAAGGGTCTTCTATCACCTCTTAACAACCATGGTCTAACCAATAAGAATATGATAGGTCTAGGGTATAAGAAGAAACCTTTCTATCTTAGCAAGAATTCCCCACATGTCATAGAGAAAATCAAGCCAGAAGAAGCTCTCCTTGAGAAAGAAGAAACATAACAATCTGATAGTGAAGATTCTGACACCACTAATGAGATCATTCCTTATGATAATTTTCCTAAAGAAATGAATGACCTCCTTAAAGATAAAGATGATCCAATAAAGAGAATCAACATAGTAGAAACACAAGAACCTACTATGGAACAAGAGATAGTTGCAACACAAGAACCAGCTAATCTCGAAGGTAATCAAACAAAAAAAAGGGAAGATAAGCCTATCACTATAGCTGAGCACTTGGAGCATTCTAGTGATTCTGAGATAGACTCCCGTGATTATGAAATCAAATCAAAATCTGAGAGTAACCCTTCTTGGGGAATCCATCTTGACTTTACACATGTTCTCAAATTTCCTAGAGGTCTATATGAAGAAACAGAAGATGAATCAAATGACTATGAATGGGGAGTCATTCCAGAACCAGATGAACTTATTACAGAGAAACATGTTGATTTTATTCACCAATATGCACCTAAACCCAATGTAAGTCTAGAGAAAAATAATGAACTTAACACATCTGATCCACCTATGGCTGAATTGGACTCCCACAATGACATTGAGCCTATTCATGAATTGAACATCTTAAGTTGTAATATCACCTTTGAACTTGAGTGTCAGGTTAGGACCAATGATGATAGATTTATATTTGTAAACACTATTTCCCAATCTTTCACCACTTTGACTATCCAACATCTTGACCTTCTTGACCAAACTTCCACAAATCTGAGCCAAGGTATCTTTACTTTCCTGAATGACTATGCCCTTTCTTGCTACCTAAATGCAGTTGAGCCTATGACAACTTCCATCAGTGAACCGAGCATCAACATGATGGAGTTAGACATCAAGTATCTTAGTCAAAAGAATAAGAATAAAAATAAAAATAAAATGAGTTCTAAGGGTGAAAACCACTTTGTGGCAGTCTCAGAACCTACAAAAGTAAAAATAAAAGACATATCCAAAGGTGAAAACCTCTTTGAGGTGCCTAAGGATGAGATATTTGATGTCCTTCCAAGTCATTTATAGGACAGATCTCTAGTTCTAATTGAGCCCACTCAATCCATCAACTTGGGAATATCAGAGGAACCACAGTTGATTCATGTAGCCCAATCTTTATCAGAAGAAGAGAAGAAAACATTTACAACATTCCTAACAGCAAAGAAGATCAATTTTGCATGGAAGTATTCAAATATGCCAGGGTTGGATCCTAATCTTATAATGCACCATTTTCCTATAGCTCCCAATGTCAAACCTGTTAAGAAAAAATTGAGAAAGATGCATCCACATGTTGCACTCTTGGTAAAAGCTAAATTAGAGAAGCTACTAAAAGCTAGATTCATCTGTGTTATTGACTATGCTGAATGGATCTCAAATATTGTCCCTCTTTCTAAACTAGATAAATCAATCAAAGTGTGCATAGATTTTAGAGATGTAAACAAAGCATGTCCTAAGGATGATTTTCCACTACCTAACATTGATATGATAGTGGACATGACTGTGGGTTTTGACATGTATTCTTTAATGGATGGTTTTTCTAGTTATAATCAAATAAAAATTGCTCCAGAGGATCAAGAGAAAATTGCTTTTACATGTGCATGGGGTACCTTTTGTTGGAATGTCATGCCATTTGGGCTTGAAAATGCTGGTGCTAAATATCAGAGAGCTATGACATCTATTTTTCATGACATGATGCATCGAACTATGGAGGATTATGTTGATGATACTTTAGAAAAATCTATTATTAGAGCTAAACATCTAAATGACTTGAGAAAGATACTAGATAGAATGGAAAAATTTAGTCTCAGACTGAACCCTAAGAAGTGTGCTTTTGGTGTCACTTCTAGAAAGCTCTTAGGATACATAGTTTCAAAGAAGGGCATTGAAGTTGATCCAGAAAAAGTTAAAGCTATCATGGAGATGCAACCTCCCAAGAACATTAGTCAAATGAGGATATTGCAAGGGAGAGTTCAATCTATCTGACACTTCATATCTCAACTAGCAGACATATCACAACCTTTTACAAAGACATTACATAAAGGTGTAACCTTTTCATGGAGTGAGGAATGTGAAAAGAATTTTAATCATATCAAGAAATATCTATCAAATCCTCCTATCTTGATGCCTCCCATTCAGGGGAAGCCATTGATCTTATATGTCTCCGCTATAGATACATCACTGGGGGCATTGCTTACATAGCATGATGAGAATAAAAAGGAAAGAGCTATATACTATATCAGTAGAACATTGGTTACATATTAAAAGAATTATTCTATGATTGAAAAGGCTTGTCTCGCTATGATCTTTGCATCACAGAAATTGAGACATTGCATGTTATCTCATACCACACATTTGGTAGCTAAGATTGATCCACTAAAGTACCTACTAAGAAAAGCTTCCCTCATAGGTAGATTAGCTAAATGGGTCATGCTCTTAAGTGAATTTGACATTGAATATGTTGAAAGAAAAGCTATCAAAGGAAAAGATATTGTTGATCAATTGGCAGATGCACCTATGTTTGATGATACACCAATGCAAATGGAATTTCCAGATTCCTCTATCATGAATCTTTCTTCTAGAGAATGGAAATTATTCTTTGATGGCTCCTATACATAGAATGGATATGGAGTAGGCATCTTGTTTATCACACCTCAAGGATACTCCATACCTAAAGCTTTCAGAATCAAATTTCCTTGTACAAATAATATTGCTGAATATGAAGCCCTTTTAAATGGTATGAAAATAGTAGTTGAGTGGAGAGTAACATAATTACACATTCATGGAGACTCACAACTTCTTATCCATCAAGTCAATGATGTGTACCAAATGAAAGATGAAAAGCTCATTCCATACAAGAGAATGGTAGACGATCTAAAGAAGTATTTCATATCTATCACATTTGAGAAAATTCCTAGAACAAAGAACAAAGTTGTCGATGCAATGGCAACGCTATCTACTCTATTACAGCAGCTTGAACATGAGCTATGCTATGAGTGCCTGGTGGGAGAACTATCTTATCCTGCATATGTTTCCCCTAAAACCCGCATGATTTTCACTATTGTAGGTCATGATTCATCTAGATATAAAAACCTATTCTCCTATCTTAAAGACCAAATCATTCCCAATACCTTTAACCGCCATGAAAAGAGATACCTAATCTGAAATGCCTCTTGATATGTCATCATTGGTAATGATCTGTACAAATGAGGTCTAGATGGTACGCTACTTAGATGTTTAGAATGAGAAGAGTCTCAATGTACACTCAAGGATGTCCATGAAGGTATATGTGGGTCACACTTGAACAGTTTAATGCTAGCTTGAAAGCTTATTAGGGCTGGGTACTATTGGCTTGAAATGGAGAAAGATGCAATCAAATTTGCTAAGAACTGTCAAAAGTGCCAAGTGCATGGTAATTTAATTCATGCTCTAGTGAGAGATTTAATTCCCTTTACTACACAATGGCCTTTTCACCAATGGGCATTTGATCTTATAGGAGCCATACATCCTCATTCTTCTAATGGACATACCCATATAATCACAGCTACGGATTATTTCACAAAATGGGTGGAAGCAGTCCCTTTGACACAAGCAATTGGAAAACAAATATCTATGTTCATCTTGAACTACATCATATGTCGATATGGTATTCCACACTTTGTAGTCATAAATAATGGTGGACAATTCAAGAAAAAAGACTTAGATGATCTATGTGCCAAATTCAAGATCACGCAACATTGGTCATCTATCTACTATCCTCAAGGGAATGGACAAGAAGAAGCTTCCAACAAGAATCTATTAAAAATATTACATTGTACGGTTAATAAGACAGGAAGAGACTGGCATCTCATCATCAATCCAGCTCTTTGGGCCTATAGAACAAGTATCAAAATGCCTACTGGGGCTACACCTTTCACTTTAGTTTATGGGTCTAAAGGGGTACTGCCTATTGAGGTTGAAATCCCATCACTAAGAATCAGAATGCATGATCTAGTAACTAATGATGACTACAGAGGGTCTAGGTTGCAAGAACTTGAACTACTAGATGAGCACAGACAAGTAGCGTATGATCATCTCAGAGCATATTAGAAAAGAATGTCTAGAGGTTGCAACAAGAAAATCAGACGTAGAGAACTTTAGGTTGGCGATCTAGTCTTGAGAGAGAATCCTAAAAATCAATCACATCAAGAATGCAAGGGGAAGTTTGAACCCAACTGGCTGGGTCCCTTTGTTATCAGTGCTACTTTTGGCTCTGGTGCCTATCAACTCTCAATGACTAAAGGAGAACAGCTCTGAGAACCAATCAACATTCTCCATCTAAAGAAATTCTATGCGTAAGGCATTCAGTCTATGGAAAAATATCCTGAAAAAATCTTAAAAATCTGAAAAAGTCCTAAAAAAATGAACATCTTGGTGAAAACCTAGCAATAGGGGCCTTGATGATTCACAAAAAAATAAAAAAATACCAAAAATATCAAAAAAATTGGAAAAATAAAAAATACAAAAAAATGAGAAAAAGAAAAAGTGCCTTGGTGAAAACCTGGAAACAGGCACCTTGGTAGCAAAAATAGAATCTTTGCCAAGATGGTGAAAACCTGGCAAATGGGTGCCACTTGTTGCAAAATGCTCCATCTATCAGTGCAATCTTGGTCTTTCCTAGCTTTCAGTCTGCTTTAGTCTGTATATATCCTTGTTTCAATAAAGTCGGTATGTACACCATTAACAAAAGTGTCTATATCCTATCAAAGTTTCAAACTTGGGGGAAATAAATGTCATATCCTATGGCCTCTAGTACATCTTAGATGAGTCATATCCAGTCAGAGTCCTTTGAAGCTTCATGCAAGTCAGTCAGTTAGTCTCCTCTCCAGAAAGGATTTTGCATCTACAACAATGCAATCAAACACAAAATGAAAACAATCTATGCTATTACATACTTTTATCTCCTTGTATGCTTACTGATTCGCATTGAGATTTTTGCATATTGTGTCTCTTTGAGCTCTTTGATGATGTCCTTTACAGGATTTAGAGAGTGATGATTGGGGGCATAATCTTTTATTTGTCTTCTTCTTGTATGTGAAAATCTAACAACTTTAGAAATTCTGGATTGAAATGGTGTCTGTCTGTAAGAGCCTCCATCTTGTATTGGATGTCTATGAGTACCTCAACCATTGATACCTGGAAAATTCAAGGAAGTTTGATCTAACTATTGTCTTTTTGAGTGAGTTCTTTCTGCTACTATGAAGCGTGATCTTGCCTAAGGATGTTAACGATAAAGGGTCACTATGGGTAATTCACACTGGATTTAGAATGATCTATTGACTATTTGATGTGTTTGAATGCAAGGTGTATTCAGGTCATCATGATATTTGTGTTCTGATGCTTATACAAATTGCTATATTAAAATGGACATGATATTCAGGTCATCTTGGCATTTGTGCCTTGGTGCTTATATCTAATCTGACATTCCAAAAATAAAATCAATATTCATATGTCCATGGTTGCCTAGCTAGTGGGTTTTGTATTGATTCTTACGCATACAAATCAATATTCATATGTCTATAGTTTCATAATTAGTGGGCATTGTATTGATTTATCCGATTACCTAAAAAGTTCAATGATGACAACAAATCAACACATGATCGGTGACTAGGTCCTAGGTCCTAGGTTTGCATTTCATTCTACATTTCACTTTGCATGATTGCATGATCTCACAAATTGCTTGAAAATCTTCAACAATTATTTTTAAAACTATACTTAAACTAAAAATGAAGAGTTGAATCTCATACGAAGGTCTTCTCACAGAAATGCAAGTAGTCACAATCCTGGGTTAAACATCCTTTTTGACATAAGACTAAGTACTTGTCTTCATTGGTACTTGGAAAACATATCATGTGTATCATTGCATTTATATTACATAATCATTCATTCTATATATTGCATTACATACATCCCCATACATACACTTTCCATAATCAATCACATTTGCATAACATTCATACATATGAAAGAAATCATTGCATTGCCTAAATAGATACATACATTCTACTCTACTCATGGCATTTACATCACATGATATCATCATAAATCAAAAATATGACAAGTATAAATGAAGTCACAACCAAAAATCTTGATCTCGTATATATATCATAAAACTCAAAATAGTCAAGGGTGCACTACTGGCACAATGTACAAAAGAATGAGCTCATGAGAGCTATCAGAGTCAGAACTGAATAGGAAGGCAGATCAGCTATCGGCCTAATCCTCTCCATCTGGTGGAGGTGGCGGTGATGTGTCTCGCACTACCTCTGCTCTGGGTGTCTTGGCTCCCTCTGATGCTAACGTATACTGACAATATGAAGGAACTCTCTGTGTAGTCGGAACAACAGCATAATACATAGAAACATAATAAGAAGCCCAAGAGGTCTGATGAATAACCTCTACTTGTAATCTTTGAACCTCATAATGAAGCTCAGCACACTATCTATCTGCCTCTAGAAATGTCTCCTCCCAACGAGCATTGCACACCTTCAGGTCCTTGACCTGTAATCTGAGTCTCCTCACAACCTCATGTGGCATAAGTGGTACACTAGGATCAACATCGATCGTCAGCATATCAGTATCTATAGCAGACTACTCTGTAGTCTTGGCTTTCTGCACCTTATGGCACCTAACCTCTACACCAAGATCAAAATCAGTATCCTCTTGTAATGGATCAGCATCACCACCTACAACTTGCTCAGTTGCAAGTATCTCCTCAATAGTACCAACACTACCTAAAGTACCACTCTCTCCCCTAGTCTGTCTTTGTGAACCTGTAGGTCTATCTACTCTAGAACTAGTGGTATGAGGGGGCCTCATCTATCCTATTGATCTCTAGGGAGGAGCCATCACTCTCAGTCTTGGAGGTGTGGGGTGCATAATCGAAACCTGTGTAGGTCTCAGGCCTTGTCTCATCAGAGCTCTAGTAACATCCATAGCCTCCTCCATGGAGGGTATCAGCTCTATGGGATCAAAGAACTTATAGATTGGGTGATCTACAAGCCATGATAGAAAGCCATCCATCACTCCAGCATCAACAACCTGTGGTCTGTACTCCCGGTCCCTGCCAACAATCCCACTGTACTCTTATGAACACAAGGCATAAGAAAGCCTCGAAGTCCATCCAAGTTTGAGCTCACAGGCTATCTGAGTGTAAGTGACATAATCTTGGGTGCATCCTGCACTCATCCATACTATTTCCAGACCCTGGTAATGATAAATCTCTCCAGTATAGAGGACAATCATCCAATCAACACTCAGCTCTAGAAGAAGAAACTGAACTTCTCTCATGTAGTAGGCCAAGGCTCAATATCTACATAAGGCCTCCATAATACAAATGTCATGTCATTAAGGCACTGTCTCTAGTACTCTACATGGCCCATGCAAACTTGTGTGACATATCCAGCATTCATATAAATAACAGGCTCATGTGGCTATCGCTGTGAGTGGCACACTGGTCTCAAAATTGGGATATGCTCCCACGCCCAGATATGTAGAACTAAAGCACCAGTAGCAAAAGTCTTGCTCTCCTAATACACTACCTCATGCATCTCAGAGAGCATGTGGACTAATAAACATTGACCCTAGGCTAACTCAGAGGGATTCACCATCAGATGTGCCCCCTTCGATGCCCAGCCCATCAATAGACCATTCTGCTAATGGTCGGACATAATAATACCTCCTATCATCCCAATAAGAATGCACTCTAATCTATGTGTCTAACCATAACATTGTACCAAGGTCTCCTGAGAAATAGAACCGGTCAGCTGTGTATCATCTCCGAAAAGATGTCTAAATGCTAGTAAACCAAAGTTCCCCAAACTCACATATGTTGGACGTTGACCTGAATGGAAGGGAATGCACAGTATATGGTACACATCCTCTGGTGTAACAGTGATCTCCCCAGTCAGCAAGTGGAAAGTCTGGGTCTTAGAATGAAATCTCTCTATCAAAGCAGTCAATAGTCCATGATTTACCCTAATCTCGGGTAAATGAATCAGATACTCAAATCCGCATGAAGGAAGATGAACTCTCATAGGATCAGGCAATGAAACACAGAGTCTCTGAATGGCAGGGTGTGAGATGCGCACATGAACATCAGGATATGTGACCTAAAAAACATAGAAATAGGGAACCCTATCAATAATTTGGTTTAAAAAGAGGCTACAAATATAGGGATTGCACAGTTTATTGTTTCAGAAGGTAGATCAAAGACTTAGTAGCCAATAGCCAGGCTAAAAGATCAAAAAATTCAAAAATTTGACCTAGAAATGAGTTTTGGGCTCACTATTTTTCAAATGACAAAGAAGAGTGGCATTGAAACTTGTACGAGTTTTTACCAGTTACCTTACGACAATCAATGATGATATGACACTGTATATCTCCTCATACAAGTTATGAGGGACCCGATGAAATGTCATACGACTCTTGGGTCCCTCTCATACGAGTCTTGGGGGATAATGATACGACAACCTAACTAGAATTGAAAAGTCATATGAGCCCAAAAGGATAGTTGTATGAGTTTCCATGCATGCAAAACTTCAAAATTAAAAACGTATGAAAAATATGCTAAAAATGCTATAAACAAAGAAAAATTAAATTTTCAGAGAGGCACAGAGGTCCACCTACCGGATGTCCATATGGTCGAGGTCTCCAATGCCTCCAACTGCGCTCAAAATGATAAGAAGACACGGGTACCTTGCCATTTTCTTGCTTAGAGGGCTCCACAAGGTTTTCAAAAGTCAACAGTGAAAATGACCCTTCTGACCTTTATATAGCTTTTGACCTAATTTTCAAAAGTGCTCCGTTTTTCATGAAAATGGCACCCCTGGCTAATTTCGATGTTTTGAACTTTTTTTCGGGATCAAAATTGAAATCTAAGATCGTTTACTATGTCAAAATCGTGATTTAAAATTTTTGGACCCGGGATGGTCTACTGCTTGTATAATTGACCTTCAATCATCACAGAAATCTAGAATTCAACTTAATTGATTATCTTACATCAAACTATCAAAATTTCAACTTGGTCAACTATGGTCAACTCATAGTTTAACCTAGTCAAACTTGGTCTCTAGGACCTCTAAACGATGCAGAACATGTTCTCGAACATGTATAACCAATTCTCAAATCAATTAACATGTTATAACGCTAACTTTTCTTGTCAGATTTCCATTTTAATCCTGAAGGGGGCATGGTATTGCACATCATTCAAAGTCTGTAAATCTAAATCTAAAAATCAAATATTTCCTTAGTGATCAAGACAACAACCATGTCTAGTTACTGATTCATCTAAAGTCCTCGTCGCTTGGGGAAAATCTACCATCACTTGGGGCATATCAGGTTCATCGAGATCCATATCAATGCGGTATCCTAAATCTATCTTGTAAACTGTATCACCTTTTCGTAACCATCGGTTCATTAGTGTTATTTCCTTGTTTCTTTGTAACTGATGGGTTCAGGATGTGATACCAATATGATTTATACAAGGACATTGAGGTCTGGAATTGGTCACTCACTTCTTTGTAATCATAAGGTTCAGAATTAGGTGTTTTGGCACTTTTTCGTAATCACCAGTTTGATTGTTGATATAGCTAGCATCACCTCAATTCATGGTCATTCTGGGCCTGGGTCGATATCTCTTTTTCCAATCTTTCAATTAGTTTCTATCTCGAAATTGGTTAATCTTTCAAATCAATCTCAACATCTTTACCAAACACAAATTATTCTTTGAACCACTATGCTTTGGACAGTGATTCAAAGAGGGACAAAATGTAATACCCCAAAAATGGGCTATAGGTTCATTAACCTCCTACATCTTCAAATCAAATGAAACCGACATCAAAGTCCTAACCTAAGGTACATCTGTACATTATCAAATTTAATTGGTTTTATCCTAAATTCTGCATCGGGGAATATTCCTAGCAATATTCCTATTTATCCTAATTATCTTTAATTTAATAATTATTTGGCGATAAATCTTATTTATCCTAAAGTTTGATTAATTGAATATTCTGAATATTTAATTAATTAGATTTAATACTGCCACTTAATTATTTAGTTACATTTAATTATATTTATTGTATTATTTAATTTTGACAATAAAATCAAAAATCTCATGACTAATTGATTAAATTCTTATTTAATTAATTAAAGTCAGTTTTCAATATTTAATAATATAGTTTTTGAATAAAAGTTTGATTTAATAATTGATTAACCCATAAATCAATTTTTTTAATTTTAAAATTAGTTAAGTTGAGAATAAATCACTTTATTTTTAATTAATTTATAATTAAATCATGCATAATCAAAAAAGCAGGCAACTAGAAATTAACAATCAATTTTAAAATTAAACTCAACATCTGGTGATGAGTTGAAATTTTATAAAACTCTATTTTGAGTAAAACTCTGCTTTTGCATGATTTTTGTGAGTTAATTATCTCTAATTTCTTGATAACTCAAAAAACAACCTGAGTTTATCAAGAGTGATTTGTGGCTTTTCTCTTGCATCCTCAAAGCCCTAGATTTCTATAAAAACAAGGCTTAGCTCTTCATTTTCAATAAACACTCAAATTTGCTCAATTACTCTAGCAAATTGGCAATTGAAAGATTGAGTACTCGCGACGGGCGATTTGTGAGATCTTTCATAGTTGATCATTAGATTTTGCATAGTTTCATATCATAGATTTCATACTCATTCATAGTATTCTTAGATTAAATTTGCATTCCATTTCATACATTCTAGATTAATTTCATACAATTTTTCATATTATTGCATAGAAAATACAAAAATATAGCTTAATCTGCATTCATAATCCTTCATATTTTGCATTTAAATCCTTCATTTAGGTGTTGCATTGTCACTGGTCTCGATCTGATCTAAGAGTATCATACTCGCACCTACTAGAAGGTAGTAAATCGCCTGGTTAATTTAGTTTCCATTTCATTGCATGATTTTGGTTTTTGCTAACCTCTAATGTTTTATTGAAGTGTTGTGTCTACAACTAGGTACAAAATTCACACACACAACTTCGTATTCCATTCTACGGCCCACGACCAGATTATGTGAGTTCGGGGAACTCAGGATTACATGCCTTTAGACGATTGTTTGGAGATGATACACAACTTACCCATTCTATCTCTTGGGATACCTTAGTGCAGAGATATGGAGATAGGCATAGAGTGGAGTGTATTATAGCAGGTATGATAGGAGGTATCATCATGTCTGACCATCAACAGAACAGTCTTTTGATGGGCTGAGCCCCCATGGTGGCTCGTTTGATGGATACTCCTGCAGAGTTGGCTTGGGGTCAATGTATGTTGGCACACATGTTCTCTGAGATGCATGAGATCGTGTATTAGGAGAGAAATTCATTTGCTTCTGGTGCATTAGTTCTTTAGATTTGGGCTTGGGAGGACATCCCAGTATGCAGACCCATATGTCAGTCACAGAGACAGCCACAGGAGCCGATGATATACACTTATTCAAGTTACATTACACAGGTGTGTATGGGCCATACAGAGTATTGGAGGTGGGTCCTCGATGATATAACTTTTTTTCACTAGCACCCCTACTTGCAGATCGAGGTTTGGCCTACTGCCAAAGAGAAATTTAGTTATTTCTGTTAGAGCCGAGTACTTATTGGTCAACCAACCACTGTGATTGAGATATTTATTATCACCAGAATGTGGAGTTAGTATGGCATCATTTATGATGCTCCACAAGATTACGCTACATATGCTCAATTGGTGAGAGAGCTTGGGCTCGGATGGTTGACACATCTCTCATATGCCTTATGTACATAGAAGTACAAT
The DNA here is from genome assembly GCA_027943335.1 of Chamaecyparis obtusa. Lineage (NCBI taxonomy): Eukaryota > Viridiplantae > Streptophyta > Pinopsida > Cupressales > Cupressaceae > Chamaecyparis > Chamaecyparis obtusa. The sequence continues at coordinate 1,951,728 of BSBK01006985.1, read as the reverse complement.
AGTATTGTTTCTAGAGACTAGAATTACCATCCGGATGTTGTAGATGCTGGAGTGGAAGATGGCTACATAGCTTGGCTTGCCAAGCATCTGATATATAGGTTTTCATATCCCACAGATTTGATACCTTCAATGGAGGAGGCTATGGATGTTATAGGTGCATCGATGGGTCAAGAATAGAGATGATAGATACCCATGCCTCAGCCTACACCTTCGATGTTGAGAGAAATTGTGACACTGATGAGACCAGATGGTCATATGAGACCTCCTCGTCATCCTAGTTCTATGTATGGCAGGGTAGGAGGCACATAGAGGAGATACACCAGAGGAGATGGTAGCACATTAGGTAGTGTTGATAGTGCAGATGAGGTGATAGGGGCACAACATGATATGGGTATTGGTCTGGATATTACATAGGATTATACAGGTTTCGATCTGGGTGCTGAGATTAGATGCCATAAGGCACGCAGGGCTGAGATAGCAGAGAAGCCAGGTGGAGATACAGAGATGCCAGCGGTAGATATAGATCTTGTTGTAGCACAAACTCCTCAGGAGACTATCAGGTGCCTGAGATTATAGGTGAGGGATTTGAGAGTACAGAGTGCTCACTTTGAGGAGAGATTCATAGAGGCTGACAGACAGTGATCCAAGCTCTAAGAGGAGAATAGGATATTGCAGGCCGAGGTTACACACTAGACCTCTCAAGCTACATACTATGTTTTTGCCTATTATATTGTTGTTCCTACTGGTCAGAGAGTACCCACATACTCTCAGTATATGATAGGTTTAGAGGGAGCTAGAGCACTAAGAGCCGAGGCAGCACCTGATGCACCACCACCACCTCCACCAGATGCAAAGGACCAGGCAGACAGTTGATCTATCATATTATCACTATTCTTTTTTCCATTTTGTTCATAGATACTAATATACTGATCTGATAGCTCACATGAGCACATTCTTTGTATCTTGTGCCAATAGTGCACCCTTGACTATTTCGATTTATATGATATGAGATTGATATTTTTGGTTATGACTTCATTTGTACTTGTCACATTTTGATTTATGATGATATCATGTATATGCTTATGAATAATGTACAATGTATGGATGGATGGATGCATGTAATGTAATGATTTCTTTCAAATGTATGGATATATGCAAATGTAGATGATAGACAGAAAATGTATGTCAATGTATGATTTTGAGTATGCTATGCAATGATAAATGCATATGTGTGTAATGAAATGCCATAGATAGGATGATTGTGATATGTAAATGCAATGATATACATGATATGTTCTGCAAGGATTGAGGAAGACAAGTACTTAGTCTTATGTCAAAAAGGATGTGTAACCCAGGATGGTGACTGCTTTCAGTTCGGTGAAGAAACCTTCATGTGAGATTTAGCTCTTCATGTCAAGTTTAGGTTTAGTTTTTGAAGAATTGTTTAAGCATTTAAGTGCATTCAACAATTTGTGAGATCATGCAAACATGCAAAGTGAAAAATGACATGCAAGATGAAATGCAAACCTAAGACCTAGGAGCTAGTCACTGATCAGAGCATTCTCATCATTGAATTTTTAGGTAACCGGATGAATCGATACAATGCCCACTAGTTATGAAACCATAGACATATGAATATCAATTTGTATGCTCAAGAATCATACAATACCCACTGGCTAGACAAACATGGACATATGAATATTGATTTTGTTTTCAGAATGTTGGATAAGATATAAGCACCAAGGCATAAAAGCCAGGATGTCCTGAATATCATGTCCATTTTGATATTGCAATTTGTATAAGCATCAAAACATAAACATTGTGATGACCTAAATACACCTTGCATTACAAACACATCAAGTAGTCAAGAGATCATTCTAAAGCTAGTGTGAATTAGCTGTAGTGACCCTTTATCATTCACATCCTTAGGTAAGATCGTGTTTCACAGTAGGAGTAAGAAATCACTTAAAAAGACAATAGTTAGATTGAAATTCCTTGAATTTTTTGGGTATCAATGGTCGAGGTACTCATGGCCATCCAATACGAGATGGAGGCTCTTACAAATGGACACCATTTCAATCTATAATTTCCAAAGTTGCTAGATTTTCACATATAAGCAGAAAACAAAGAAAAGATTTTTCCCCCAATCATCACTTCTATAAATCTGATAAAAGACATCATCGAAGAGCTCGAGGGAACAAAATATGCAAAAATCTCAATATGAATCAGTAAGCATACAAGGAGATAAAAGCATGTGAAGCATAGATTGTTTGTGTTTTGTGCTGATGTTGTTCGTTTGTGTTTGATTGCAAAATCCTTTCTAGTAGGAGACAGACAGACCAACTTGGATGAAGCTTCAAAGGACTCTGACTGGATATGACTCATCTGAGGTATGCTAGAGACCATAGGAAAGGACATTGATTACCCCCAAGTGTTAGGCATTAATAGGATATAGACACTTTGATGAAGGGTGCTCCCCTTAATGCCACAAACACATAACAGAAATAGAGAAACAACAACAATAATATGCAAGAACAGAAAATTGGCTTCTTATTATCTCCACAAAGGTGGAATTACAAACTTTCAGAATTACAATATGCAAAGCCACATGGGCATTCCCTTACAATATTCTTTAGGACAAAGCCTCGAATCAATACCCAGATCTACTACCCAGAACTATTCTGAACTACCTAAGACAATAATACAGCCTTCCTTATATAGGCAATTTTCCACCGCCTGGGAAGGTTCCAGAATTTTAGCCAATAAGGCCGACCAACTTAGAATTATTTTATTTTACATTTTATTACATCATATAAGTCAGCTCAAGATAACCTTTGAAACCCGAACAGAAATTTTGAAGAAAATTATTTTCTGCCATTTCAGGTGGCCCAACTTCCGAAGACCATAAGTCATCACCAGTTGACCCGCTCGGCTATTATAACCCCATTTCAAAAATGCCACGAAGCGCTCTACAGGCTTGACCCGTGATAGCGCCTGTCACCCAAATTTTTGACCTCATCCGGGGCCTCTAAAGCCTTCAAAACTGAGTTCAAAGTTTCTGTACCCTGCTGCCAATACCGAAAATCTTCAATGTCTTCCAATATACACTTGATCTGGCAATGAAACTTTACTGGCAGACTTATATGACCAAAATGAACCTCCAAGAAAGAAATAAGATCATTCTGAGCACATACAAAAATTACCAAAAATAGTAACTTTCCATAAATAGCAGCTCTGCACAAAATAGCCCTTATTGAATACAAAAATAAAAATATTTTTGGGTGATGCAAGATTGCTCTTACACCCAGGATGCTCCTGCATCAGACACCCGGGGTAATTTGAGAAGTGACCCTGTCACGACTCAAGTGTGCAGAGGAAAACCAAGACGGCTAACCTCCTCCTTTGTCAGCAATGATGAATCTTCAATAGGTCATCCTTTCCATTTGACCAGATATTCTTCATATGTCATGTTCCTTGTGCTTCTGCCAACATGACTGTCCAGTATATCTTCGATCTCCTTAGTGTCTAAACTAGTTGCTGGAATACTCCACTGTGCTACTGTGATCTCATCTTCAACACCTCCTTCATGATACTCTATTAGATCTGAAATGTTAACCACTGGAAAAATATTTAGCTCAGTAGGTAATTCTATCTCATATGTGTTTCCTGAATCATGTTTCTTCAGTATCCTACATGGTCCAAACTTCTTCATTTTCAGCTTGTTATATGTACCAACTGGAAACCGCTCCTTTCGCAAATGAACCATGACTTCATCACCAACCTAAAATTCCTTATACCTCCTTTTCTCATCTGCCTTAGCCTTATACTGTGCATTCATCTTGGTAATATGCTTCCTCACCTCCTCATGGATGTTCTTCAAATGTTCTACAAAATCCTCAGCTTCAGCACTACTTATTTCTCCTTTATCTATCTTCCTCAATTCAGATGCATTTCTTGGACTACTTCCATATACAATTTGGAATGGTGATTTACCATTGCTTCTATTGATAGAATTATTATATGCAAATTTTGCCTGTGATAAAATCAAATCCCATCCTGTTGGCTTATCTCCAACCAAACATCTTAGCAAATTTCCCAAGCTCCTATTCACCACCTCTGTCTATCCATCAGTCTGTGGATGATGTGATGAACTAAACTTCAAATCTGTCTTCAACTTCTTCCATAATGTACGCCAGAAATATCCAACAAACTTAGTGTCCCGATCTGAAACTATGGTCTTTGGCAAACCATGAAGTCTCACTACTTCTCTAAAAAACAATTCTGCTACATGAACAGCATCATTAGTCTTCTTGCAGGGAATAAAATGTGCCATCTTTGAAAATCTGTCAACTACCACAAAAATTGAATCGTGTCCCTGTTGTGTCCTCGGTAAACCAAAAACAAAGTCCATACTGATATCCTCCCAAGGCTTCTCTGGTACAGATAATGGCTGATACAACCCTGTATTCTGCTTCACTCCTTTTGCCATCTGACATACTCTGCAACTCTGTACAAACTTCTTCACATCTTGCTGCAACTGTGGCCAATAATAATTCTCACTAACCAAACCAAGGGTTTTGTCACAACCAAAATGTCCAGCCAATCCTCTGCTATGATTCTCCTTGATGAGATTCTCCCTCATAAAACTTCGTGGAATGCACAACTGACTCCCTCTGAATAGCATATCATCCTGGATGATGAAATCCAACCATTTCATCCTGTCTAGAGTAACAGGTTCTGTACAAGCTTTCCAAGCTTCACCAAAATCAGGATCCTCTGGATACAAATTTTTGAGTTCCTTGAACCCAACCACTTCAATCTGCATTTCTGTCAGCAATAGTTGCCTTCTGCTAAGAGCATCTGCAACCCTATTAGACTTTCCACTCCTGTGTTTCAAAACAAATGTATAACTCTGCAAAAACTCAACCCATTTCAAATGCCTTTGATTCAATTTTCCTTCACTATTCAAATATTGCAAAGCTTGATGATCAGTATACAAAACAAAATCCTTAGGAAGTAGATAATGTCTCCACTTCTTTAATGCCTGAACTATAGCATAAAATTCTTGATCATAAACAGAATATTTCCTCTTGGCATCATTTAACTTCTCACTGAAATAAGCAACAGGTTTACCTTCTTGGCTCATAACAGCTCCTATTGCAGTACCACTAGCATCACAATCTACTTGAAACACCTTATTGAAATTTGGAAGTGCTAAAATAGGTTGTTCTGTAACTTTTTCTTTCAATAATTGAAAACTCTTTTCTGCTCCTTTAGTCCACTTAAACTCTTTTCTATCCCCTCTCATTGTTTCAGTCAAGGGTCCACAAATACTGCTAAAATTTCTGATAAACTTTCTGTAAAAGCTAGCTAGACCATGAAAAGATCTTACCTCAGTAGCACTCCTTGGAGTAGGCCATTCAAGGATAGCCTATACCTTCTCTGGGTCCATTTTTAGACCTTCTGCTGAAACTACAAATCCCAAATACACTAACTCTTTCTTCACAAAATTGTACTTCTTCAAATTAATCAACAATTTCTCCTCTCAACTTCTCAAATACCATACGAATATGCATGATATGCTCATCTAATGTCTTACTAAAGATCAAAATATCATCTAGGTAAACAATGACAAACTTACCCAGAAATTCTTTCAGAACCTCGTTCATGAGCCGCATGAAAGTGCTCGGTGCATTGGTTAGCCCAAAAGGCATGACTAACCACTCATATAGTCCTTCCTTTGTCTTGAAGGCAGTCTTCCATTCATCTCCTTCTCTGATCCGAATCTGGTGATATCCACTCTTCAGATCTATCTTTGAGAAATATACAGCTCCACTCAAACAGTCCATAATATCATCCATTCGTGGCAATGGAAACCTATACTTGATTGTGATCTTGTTTATTGCTCTGGAATCTGTACACATCCTCCATTCTCCATTCTTCTTTGGTGCTAATACCGTTGGTACAGCATAGGGACTCAGACTCTCACGGATCAATCCTTTCTATAACAGTTCATGTACTTGTCTGTTCAACTCCTCACTTTCTGCAGGTGTCATTCTGTGTGCTGCCTTATTTGGCAAACTCGCTCCTGGGATCAAGTCCATCTGATGACTGATCTTCCTGACCGGTGGTAATCCATCAGGCACGTTATCGGATACAATATCCTGAAACTCATTCAACAAATCTGCAACTTCTACAGGAACATCTTCTACTTTCTCTTTACCAGCTTTTGGAATTAAAGAAAAACATACATGCTCATGCCTCATACCATCTAGGAAATTTCTTCCATCAACAAAAGTTATCCTTGCATTACCACATACCTTTTCTTCAGTCTCCTTCAATGGTTTTAGCTTATGCCGCACTCCATCCTTTGTCAGGGAATAGGTATTCGCACGACCATCATGTACAGCACATCTGTCAAACTGCCATGGTCTACCCAACAACATATGACATGCATCCATAGATATGATATCACACAATACCTCATCTTGGTATCCGCCAATCTTGAACTTCACCAGGCATTGTTCATTGACCATGACCTTGTGGTCATCCTGTACCCAGGCAATCCGATATGGATGTGGGTGTTTCTGTCTCTTGAGCTTCAACTTTGTCACCATCTCTTCTGACACCAAATTGTCAGTGCTTCCACTATCAATGATCACATCACAACATTTACCTTCACACTTGCACCTGGTGCGAAACAAGCTCCTCCTTTGCTCAGGTTCATTCTCACCACTCAATAGGACTCTTCTGTTAATCAACGTTTCTCCTCTTTCAGCATCTTCAGAATTTGATGATCTGGCATCTTCATCTACATGTACAACTCTGGCCTGGCCTTCATTTCTTCTGTCTGTTCTACCTTGGCACTGAGGACATTCAAATGCCCTATGACCTTCTTCTCCACAGTGAAAACATGTTCCACAGAAGCCTCCTCTTCCAGATCCTTGTCCTCTTCCTCTTTCTCTCTGATCTCTATTATTCTGATCCTGGAAGCGATTGGAATTATTTCCACGCTGATTCTGACTGCTACTGGCCTCATCCTTCTTTTTCAGATCTTCATTTCGGCCACCATATGACCGTCCACCAGATCATCCACCGCGACCTCTTCCATTTTGTCTGCTCTCGAACTTCTTGTTCAGCTTTTCCTCTACTTTTAGGGCAAATTGGTATGCCTCCTCAATACTGCTCATTCGAACCAGATTCAACTCCTCCTAAATGCTTGGCCTTAACCCATTAAGGTATCGGGCAACTTTCTCCTTATCAGCTTCTGCATGGCCTATTCTGATGAGGAGTCGATAGAACTCCTCTGTATACTCCTGAACAGATCTTCCTGCTTGCTTCAAACTTTGCATTTTCTTTAGTAGATCAAGCTCATAATCAACAAGAATGAACTGTCACTTCAATTTATCCACCATCCGATCCCATCTTGTGATTTTATCTTTCCCTCTTCTATTTCGCTCCAATTGAATTTTTTGCCACCAGATTTTTGCATGACCTTTCAGTCTGGCCTTCGCAAATTTGACCCTATCAGGATCCTCAACATCTTCATACTCAAAATATTCCTCACATTCATTGATCCAGTCGATCAATTCCTCTGGGTTAAGATTTCCAGAAAATGTAGGAACCTCAATCTTAGGTCTTTTCCCAATCTTGGAAATTGCCTGAAAAAGTCTTTCTTCCTCCTGGTTCACAATTTTAGCTTCTCCTTCTTGATATTCTTCTTCGGCTTCATCCTCGCTTTCATCTCTGACATTAAGATTCATTCCTCTACGAATCTCTTCTTATAATGCTCGCACTTGTCTCTGCAGCTCTCTAACCTTAGGTGTTACAACACCAGCTCTTCCACCATGTTCCCTTCGTGGAGGCATTTTCACGATGCGCGCTGAAACCCTAGCCACGGTCCTGGTGCAAACTGCCTCACAGTCGGTGATCTGTTTACACACTCAAGAACTCCTGCTCTGATACCACCTGATGAAGGGTGCTCCCCTTAATGCCACAAACACATAACAGAAATAGAGAAACAACAACAATAATATGCAAGAACAGAAAATTGGCTTCTTATTATCTCCACAAAGGTGGAATTACAAACTTTCAAAATTACAATATGCAAAGCCACATGGGCATTCCCTTACAATATTCTTAAGGACAAAGCCTCGAATCAATACCCAGATCTACTACCCAGAACTATTCTGAACTGCCTAAGACAATAATACAGCCTTCCTTATATAGGCAATTTTCCACCGCCTGGGAAGGTTCCAGAATTTTAGCCAATAAGGCCGACCAACTTAGAATTATTTTATTTTACATTTTATTACATCATAGTTGGCTCAAGATAACCTTTGAAACCCGAACAGAAATTTTGAAGAAAATTATTTTCTGCCATTTCAGGTGGCCCAACTTCCGAAGACCATAAGTCATCACCAGTTGACCCGCTCGGCTATTATAACCCCATTTCGAAAATGCCACGAAGCGCTCTACAGGCTTGACCCATGTAAGCGCCTGTCACCCAAATTTTTGACCTCATCCGGGGCTTCTAAAGCCTTCAAAACTGAGTTCAAAGTTTCTGTACCCTGCTGCCAATACCGAAAATCTTCAATGTCTTCCAATATACACTTGATCTGGCAATGAAACTTTACTGGCAAACTTGTATGACCAAAATGAACCTCCAAGAAAGAAATAAGATCATTCTGACAAACTGACTTTATTGAAAATAGGAATGCGGAAACAAACCAAGAGATATGTACAAACTAAAGCAAGACTAAAAGCTGGGAAAGACCAAGATTGCGCTAATAGATGGAGTGTTTTGAACAAGTGGCACCCATTTGCTGGGTTTTCACCATCTTGGTAGAGATTCTATTTTTTCTACTAGGGCACCTATTTCCAGGTTTTCTCCAAGGCACTTTTTCTTTTTCTCATTTTTTTGTATTTTTCACTTTTCAATTTTTTTGTATTTTTTCATTTTTTTCATTTTTTGTGATACATCAAGGTGCCTATTGCTAGGTTTTCACCAAGATGTTCATTTTTTCAGGACTTTTCTAATTTTTATGATTTTTTCAAGATATTTTACCATAGACTGAATGCCTTAGATGTAGAATTTCTTTAGATGGAGAATGTTGATTGGTTCTTGGAGTTGTTCTCCTTTAGTCGTTGAGAGTTGATAGGCTCCAGAGCCAAAAGTAGCAATGATAACAAAGGGACCCAGCCAGTGGGGTTCAAACTTCCCCTTGTGCTCTCTATGTGATTGATTTTTATGATTCTCTCTCAAGACTAGATCGCCAACTTGAAATTCTATGTGTCTAACTTTCTTGTTGTAGCCTCCAGACATTCTTCTCTGATATATTCTGAGATGATCATATGCTATTTTTCTGCGCTCATCTAGTAGATCAAGTTCTTACAACCTAGACACTCTATAGTCATCATTAGTTACTAGACCATGCATTATGATTCTTAGTGATGGGATTTCAACCTCAATAGGTAGTACTGCTTTAGACCCATAAACTGAAGTAAATGGAGTAGCCCCAATGGGCATTCTGATACTTGTTCTGTAAACCCAGAGAGCTAGATTGATCATGAGATGTTAGTCTCTTCCTATTTTATTAACTGTACGGTGCAAGATTTTCAATAGATTCTTGTTAGAAGCCTCTGCTTGTCCATTCCCTTGAGGATAGTATATAGATGACCAATGTTGTGTAATCTTTAATTTGGCACATAAATCATCTAAGTCTCTATTTTTAAATTGTCCACCATTATCTGTGACTATAGAGTTCAGAATTCTATACTAACATATGATGTAGTTCAAGATGAACATAGAGATTTGCTTGTTGGTTTCTTGAGTCAAAGGCACTACTTCTAGCCATTTTTTAAAATAATTTGTAGCTATGATTAGATGAGTATGTCCATTAGAAGAATGAGGATGTATGGATCCTATAAGATCAAATTCCCATTGGTGAAAAGGCCATTGTGTAGTAAAGGGAATTAGATCTCTCCCTAGAGCATGAATTAGGTTTCCATGTACCTGACACTTTCGACAATTTTTAGCAAATTTGATTGCATCTTTCTCCATTTCAGGCCAATAGTACCTAGCCCTAATAAGTTTTTGAGCTAGTGTTAAACCATTAGAGTGTGACCCACATATACCGTCATGGACTTCCTCCAATGCACGTTGAGACTCTTCACATTCTAAACACCTAAGAAGCATACCATCCAGACCTCATTTATATAGATCGTTACCAATGATGACATATCGGGATGCATTGCGGATAAGGAATCATTTTTCATGGCGGTTGAAGGAATTGGGAATGATTTTGTCTTGGAGATAGGAGAAAAGTTTTTTGTATCGGGATGAATCATGACCAACAACAGTACAGATCATGCAGGTTTTGGGGGAATCATATGCAGGATAAGATAGTGCTTCTACCAGGAACTTGTAGTGTAGCTCATATTTGGGTTGCTGTAATAAAGTAGATAACATTGCCATAGCATCAGCAGCCTTGTTCTCTGTTCTAGGAATTTGTTCAAATGTGATAGATATGAAGTATTTCTTTAGATTATCTACCATTCTTTTGTATGGTATCAACTTTCCATCTTTCATTTTATACACATCATTGACTTAATGTATTACAAGTTGTGAATCTCCATGAATGTGTAATTTTGTAACTCTCCACTCAATTGCTATTTTCATGTCATTAAGAAGGGCTTCATATTCAACAATATTATTGGTGCAAGGAAACTTTATTATGAATGCCTTAGGGATTGAGTATCCTTGAGGTGTGATAAACAATATGCCTATTCTAGATGCATTCTGTGTATAGGAGCCATCAAAGAATAACGTCCATGATCTAAAAGATAAGTTCATGATAGAGGAATCTAGAAATTCTATTTGCATTGGGGTATCATCGAAAAATGGTGCATCATCCAACTAATCAGCAATTGCATGTCCTGTGATATCTTTTCTTTCAACATATTCAATGTTAAATTCACTTAAGAGCATAACCCATTTAGCTAATCTACTCATGAGGGCAACTTTGCTTAGTAGGTACTTTAGTGGATCAATCTTAGCTACCAAATGTGTAGTATGCACCAACATGTAGTGTCTCATTTTCTGTGATGCAAAGATCACAACTAGACAAGCTTTTTCAATCATTGAATAGTTCTTTTTGTATGCCACCAATGTTCTGCTTATGTAATAAATGGCTCTTTCCTTTTTATTCTCATCAAGCTATGCTAGTAATGCCCCTAGTGATGTATATGTTGTGGAGACATATAAGATCAATGGCTTCCCTTGAATAGGAGGCATCAAAATAGGAGGATTTGATAGATATTTCTTGATATGATTAAATTTCTTTTCACACTCCTCATTCCATACAAAATTCACACCTTTATGTAATGTTCTTTTGAAAGGTTGTGATATGTCGGCCAGCTGAGATATGAAGCATCTAATAGACTGCACTCTTCTTTGCAATGTCCTCATTTGACTGATATTCTTGGGAGGTTGCATCTCCATGATAACTTTTACTTTAGCAGGATCAACTTCAATGCCTTTATTTAAAACAATGTAACCTAGGAGCTTTCCAGAAGTGACACCGAAAGCACATTTCTTAGGGTTTAGCCTTAGACTAAACTTCTCCATTCTATCAAGAATTTTGCTCAAATTATTTAGATGTTCAGATCTTATCATAGACTTGGCTAATGTATCATCAACATAATCCTCCATAGTGTGATGCATCATGTCATGAAAAATAGATGTTATAGCTCTCTAATATGTAGCACCAGCATTTTTAAGTCCAAATGGCATGACATTCCAACAAAAGGTACCCCATGCACATGTGAAAGCAATTTTCTCTTGATCCTCTGGAGCAATTTTGATTTGATTATAGCCAGAAAAGCCATCCATTAAAGAATACATCTCAAAACCCATAGTCATGTCCACTATCATGTCAATGTTGGGTAGTGGAAAATCATCCTTAGGGCATGCCTTGTTAACATCTCTAAAATCTATGCACACTCTTATTGATTTGTCTAGTTTTGAAACAGGTGCAATGTTAGAGATCCATTCAGCATAGTCAATAACTTTGATAAATCTGGCTTTTAGTAGTTTCTCTAATTCATCTTTTACTAAGAGTGCAACATGAGGATGCATCTTTCTTAACTTTTTTTTAATAGGTTTTACTCTAGGAGCAATAGATAAATGGTGCATTATAAGATCAGGATCAAGTCCAGGAATATCTGAATACTTCCATGCAAAGTTGGTCTTCTTTTCTGTCAAGAATTTTATAAATTCTTGCTTCTCTTCTTCTGATAAGGATTGTGTAACATGAATCAACTGTGGTTCCTCTGTTGTACCCAAGTTGATAGATTGAGTGGGATCAATTAGAACTAGAGACCTGTCATGCAAATGACTCAGAAGGACATCAAATATCTCATCCTTAGGCACCTCAGAGAGGTTTTCACCTTAGGATACATCTTTTTTCTTTACTATTTTAGGTTCCGAGATTGCCACAAAGTGGTTTTCACCCTCAGAACTCTTTTTCATTTTGTTTTCATTCTTATTCTTTTGACTAAGATATTTGATATCTGACTCCATCATGCTAACGCTCGATTCATTGATGGAAGTCATCATAGGCTCAACTGCATTGAGGTAGCAAGCAAGGGGCATAGTCATTAGGAAAAGTATATATATATTGGCTTGGATCTGTGGAAGTTTGGTCAAGAAGTTTAGGATGTTGGATAGTCAAATTTGGGAGGGCTTGTGAAACAGTGTTTACGGATATGGATCTATCATCATTGGTCCTGACCTGACTCTCATGATTGAAGGTGATATTACAACTTAAAATGTTCAATTCATGAATAGGCTCAATGTCATCATGGGATTCCACTTTAGCTATAGGTGGATCAGACTCGTCAAATTCATCATTTCTCTCTAGACTTACAGTGGGTTTAGGTGCATATTGGTGAATAACATCAATATGTTTTTTTGTAATAAGTTCATCTTCCTCTAGAATGACTCCCCATTCATAGTCATTTGATTCCTCATCTACACCTATAGTAAATCTTAGAATATGTGTGAAGCCAGGGCAAATACCCCAAGCAGGATTACCTTCAGATTCAAATTTGAATTCATACTCATGAGAGTCTATCTCAAAATCAGTGGAACGCTCCAAGTGCTCAGCTATAGTGATAGGCTTACCTTCCTTTTTGTCTATTTGATTGTCTTCAAGATTAGCTAGTTCTTATGGTGCAACTATCTCTTGTTCAATAGTAGGTTCTTGTGTGTCTACTACATTGACTCTTTTGATTGGATCATCTTCTTCTTGAAGGAGGTCTTTAATTTCTTTAGGCAAGCATTCATAAGGAATAAGCTCATCAGTAGTGTCTGAATCACTGTCACTAGGATGGGCATCTTCTTCTTCATCGATATCTCCCTCTGGTTCTATTTGTTCTATCACATGGGAAGAACTTCCTTTGAGATAAAAGAGCTTCTTTCAATAACCTAGACCTGTTGTATCTTTTTTGGTTCGACCATGGTGGTCAAGAGGTGATATGAGACCTTTTCCTTATAGTCCTAGAGGTCCTTTTCTAGTGTATCCCATTTTAGCCATCAATTTATCCCCTGGTCCATATGACTTTGGAGGAATTTTCGGAGTCTTGGAGTCACATTTCTGGACTGACTGGGATTGAGATTCATCTTTATATAACCATGCCAATACAGCTTCATCTTCTTCAAACTCTTTTTTAGATACTTGCTCAGGGACAAAGCTTCCATTGAATATGACCTGGGATTCTTTAGTTGTAGATTTTGCTTTGTCAGAAGGTTGTCCATAAGACTTTGGTGATAATGGGAGAGATGTGAGAGATAAGACTAGTTCCATTGTGTATTCTCATATACCATTTTCCTTGATTTTAACTTCTTTAGCAACTTCCTCTATCTTGGATTTTGATGCAATGTCAACTTGCTTAGTAGAAGATTCTTTGTTATTAGGAACAAGTTTATCAACACTTTCCTTTAATGCATTGCAAGCTATAGAGAGGTCAGCAGGAATCGTCACCTCTACTCCTTCGTAAGGAAATTTTACACATTGATGGTATGTGGAAGCAATAGCTCTCATTTCATGTATCCAAGGTCTCCCTAGAAGAATATTGTAAGCCAAAGGTATATCAAGAACTTGACATGTAGTATCCCTAATGACCGGACCTATTCTGATAGGCAAGATAATTGTTCCTCTAGAAGATCTTTCTTCTTCATCATATGCCTTGATAGTGATTTTATTTTTAGGATCAATGGAAGCTTCAGATAAGCCCAATTGTGTAACCAAGTTGTAAGAACAAATGTTGAGACCAGCGCCTCCATCTATCAACATGCGCTTGACACGATGGTTTTGGATCAAGACTTTGATATGCAAGGGTTGGTTATGTAGATGACTCAAGGAATTATCATCTTCCTCTAAAAAGGAGATATATTGTGGAGATGTCAGATGATCAATCATAGTTTGGAATCTATCTAAATCAAGGTTGTCAAGAACATTGGATCCAACCAGACCTTTGTCTATAATGGCTCTATGAGCTGGAGATATCTGAAGCAACTCAAACATGGAGATTTTAGCATTGGTATGCTGGAGTTGTTGGACAATATTGTATAATTCCACACTCTTAACCATAATTGCACTAGATTGTGATGGCCTTGAAAAGTGATCCTAGGCTTCAGCACACTTTGATCTAGACTATTGACATTGTAATATAAAATCAAATGCATTAAGAGGGAATAGTGCATGAACCTTATAGGTCTCTTGTTTTCTTTAATGGCCATCAGATCCTCATGCATCCTATCAATTACATATTGAATGTAATCATAATCAGTGTTAACTAGGGGGTTTTGAATATCCAAAATCATCGTTAATAGATCAGCAAGAAATTTTTCTTCATCCCCTTCTATCCCTAAAACTCTACACAACCCATAGCATGTCTGCTTAATGGAGGGATTTGAATTGTGTTGTCCTCAATTTTGACATCACAAAATTGTGGCAACCCTACGCAATTTTCTTGTCAATTCGTAGGAGTATTCTCTATGATTTGAACATTTTGGATAAAGTGTTATAAAGATAATTCGTCATCCCTGAAAAGCTCTTTGTAACACATGATTCATGCATTCTTAAGTCCTTTTCTTTATTTTTCTCTTTCTTTTTAGCAATTTTTAATTTTTATTTTCCCTTGAGTCGATAGCCCTTTGAAATATGCTTGTTTCGAGCTAACTTAGACATCAAACGGAGTTGTACAACTCAAGTTATGATGTAAAAGGTGGAGTTTTTCAGGCTAACTGCATATTTTTTAAAAATCCTCAAAAGGTGGGTTTTTTAAAGTCAATTACATGAGTTCGAATTATGTTTAATATATTAAATGGATTTTAAAGTTCATTTTCAAATTTCAACTCATTTCGACTTGATTTTATTATAGTTTTTAATGATTTTGTGAAATTAGACTTAAAATAATCTAATTTCATGTTACTTTATTAAACATTATAGTTATATATTAAATTAATTCAAAATTAAAACACTTAAGTCCAAAAAGGTGTGGTTTTTATTCTTCATTGCATATCATCAACATGCAAAGCACTTTTTAAAACCCACCTCTTCAAATTAAGTCTTTTATATATTAAATACGTTGTTTTTATATGCAACTGCATATATAAAACATGTAAAAGTGGCTTTTTCTAAGCCAAAAGCATGTTTTATAAGAATGTGCAGTTGAACTCAAAAAGAACGTATTTAATCCTTTATGAGTGTTGTTTTTATATGTGATTGCATATTAAAAATAGCATAGTTAAAAACTCTCCAAGTGGCTTTTTCCTCATGAAAGACATGTTCTAATCAATATGTAAATACACTCGAAAAGTGCATTTTTAATGAAGAATCACTAAGGGTGTTGTTTTTAAACCTAAATACATATATTTTTATGTATTTTTACATGTGTAAACTCTTCTCCAAATAGCATATTTAATCTTTCCTTTTGGGTGTCAAATTTTGAAGTCATTGCATATGTTTTAAAGCACATGCATACACATGTCTTTTTAAACATGCATTTGCATCTTAAAAATGTGTTTTAACTTCCCTTTGGATGTGTTTTTGGGAAGTGGCAATTTTTTAGAGGAAAACATGTGTTTTTGACTTCAAAAAACCCACTTTTGGGGGGCTTTTTTGAAAAAAATGGGATTTTGAGGCAAGAAATCACTTGCAAAATTTAGCACAAAATCGACCCAAAAAAGAGCAAAAATGGTTCAATTTTGACCATTTTCCAAGTGATTTTTGAGAGGAGAGAGAAATATCATGAGACGTCTAAAGTTACAATTTTGTAAGGTGTAATCTTAGCGGCTTACAAAATTTTTAGCCAATAGTTTTGGGCAACTTTGCTGGGGACATGATGCACATTCAGAAGCCTCACACTTTTGTTTGAAGTATACCCATGTCCTTTTTTTTCATTGTAAATATTCATTGTAATTTATTTTTGTTAGTTTTTCAAGCCTTTACCAAGGACATGTAAATGGTGCAAGGTCCTTGGGGAAATACTTTTGGTCTATTGAATCTAGCTCCGCCTCTACATGCTCTTCCTGATGTGTCTGTGAGGTTGTTCATATAAACTCTCCAAGGCATGGCTATTGATTGGTTTTATCATCTTGCACCCTAGACCATCACAAACTGGGCTACTCTCATATCCAAGTTTGAAGAAAGGTTCAAGCCTCCTGAAGATGCTCATGCGCTATTGGCCCAACTCACCCAGCCGAAGAAGGCATCTCACATTCCTATGCATGAATTTGTTACTCATTACAACAAGTTAACACGAAGGATTCCATCTATTGCTCAACCCACAGCTACAAATCTGAAATACTTCTTTGTAAATGCACAAATTCTTGAAGACAGTTTTCTATTGAGAAGAGCAGCCCCAACTACTGTTTCAACTGCACAGACTGTGGCGATTAGAATTGAAGATGATCTCATTCTTTCTAGGAAGATAAGAATTGAAGAAAATGAGCTTGAATAAATTAATCTCTCTTCTAATTCATTTCCTTCCATTACAAGGACAGATCCTGCAATGCAAAGGTTGGCAAATGAGTTGCTTGCTCTCAAAAAGAAAATAGCTCGAGGTATGTTCTTCATTCTTCACAAGGATGTAGAATAGACACCCCTTCCAACTAATGCTTATAGTCCTAGCGGTGAGAATCAACAAAGATTAGTTTCATCATCAAAGAATCTTGCTATTGAAGCACCATTGGCAAAGGTAGCAACAAAGCATCTTGAATCTGAGGATAGTGATCTTGCTATTCTCTTCCAGGAAAAGGAAGAAGAGTTAGCTGGCGACTCTTATTTCTGGTTCACATAGTCTCAAAAATCCATTGATGAAAATTAGAAAAATGAAACTCATTCTTTCAATGTTCAAGAAAATGGAATGATCATGTCTCTAGACATGAACAAATGGACATGCAGGAAGGTCTCAGTCAAGCTGAAAATAGTGCATCTTCATTTCAAATTTATGAACTTGAGCGAGTGTTGCATGAAAGATTTACCAAAAAACTTGATGAGGATCTTATCATGAAGATCATAGGAGAATTTTGTTCAAATATTGAAGACAATTCTCTTATGTCTGAAATTTGTAACCAAGATGATGTAGAAGGAAGTAATGAGGTAACATGTTCTAATCAGCCTAAGGATGCCATAGTTGATGAACCAATTACTCAAGTTACAGCAGTGGGCAAGAAGAATTCTAAATTTGTCTGGTCAACGGGATGTCCCATCAAACATCTTGCTTGGCTGGAGGCCAATGGAAAAACACCTGTACCTAAACATGAAGATACCATTGAAGAAGAGGCTAAACATACATTTGCAGTTCAGCCAGAGTAGTTTGAATTCATGGACCTATTTTGGAGCAGCAGTACATATGACTCATCTCAAAAAGGTGAATTTCTTCATTTCTTCCAAGGGGTGTTACATCAGGCATTGACATCACTGCTCCAATTTTTTGTTCTTGTATCATCTTAAAATGGAAGCACTTCCATGATAAGAGCATTTAGCCCTCCGAGTAAGTGGTCTGGGGTCATGTTAAGCACCTTGACTGGGTCTTTGCATGTATTTGGCTTTCTCCCCGCTTTCCACTTCTTTCCTGCACTTGATTTCTTCATTCTAGGTGAAATTAGGAATAGGATCTCAAGGATTCTCCTGAATTTTCCTCTTCTATGGCTCTATTTTATAGGTAGGACTTAGAAATAGGTCCTCCTAGCCTTCATCATAGTTATCATAGGATTTTATGCTTATCCTTGCCATTATGTCCCTGTCTGATATCATTTCTAGGTCTCTGGGCATCCCAGGACCTCCTATCCTGATTCTGACTGAATCTGGGCCCAGGGTCAAATTTGAAGTTGATCCTGACTAGGTTAGGATCAAGCTTGAACCTAACTAGGTTAGGTTTGAACTTGAACTTGACTAGGTCAGTCCTAACCTCGATTTTGCCCCCTTCCTTCAAATTTCTAGATCCTTGATTTTTGGGCATCGGGCTTTCAGGATATTTGTTTTCTCGCCTCTAGGTCGGCCATTTCATGTTTCAGAATGGTAAATCTTCTAATTGCATTTAATCTAGGTATATTTTCTAAAGGTTAGGACCTAATTGGGATTTAATTCTTCAAGGTGGCCCCTCTAGAGGATTGTGCCCTAGTTCACTCTAAAAGGAGGCCTTCCTCTCTCATTTTCTCCATCAAGTTTTGTGAGAACATCCACAATCAAGAAAGTCTTCAAGCATTCAAGTGTTCAAGCATTCATCCATCAAGGAGATCCATTGTTAGCTATTGAAGAATTCAATCTCTTTAGAACCCCTTTGATGATCCATCCTTCTACATTCATTCAAGCCTTCTCATATGCAAAGATCAAGTCAAGATTGGTGTTGAAGATCAAATGTCATTGATTGGAGACATCCTACATTCATTTTATATCCATTGAAGCATTCCTACTTGTGGATTTGAGGATTTGAATCCTCTACAAGGACTTCAACATAAGCGAGGTGATTTTTTTCAATTACTTTGTTTATGCACACTATATTTCAATTCAATTTCAAGGTTAATTCCTAAATTGGGGTTTGACCAAGACAAAACCCCATACAACAAATACCCCCATTTTCTTGTAGGTACAAGTGCAGGATTTCAGATCTGAGAGTGAATTTGGATACCTTTTTTGGTGAACTTTCAAGATTTGGGAATAGAATCAGAATCGGCATTCAAATAAAGAATGTAGTATTTGACCTTTTATGAGGGTCAAACTTGACCTGAGCTCATCTTGGAGAAATATTTTTGGGTTTTCTCTATCTCGACATTTCCAGTCTAGATCAGGTTGCAGAATTGCCTGAAAGTACACACAGACATTAGAAATTGACATTTTCCATATCTGCCCTAATTTGAGGTTAGTATTTGTATTTCAATTATTTTAGATTTCAAGCATAATCCAACTATAGGGAAGTATAGGGTTTCTCTCTCTCTTTCATATTCTTCATAGATTGATTCGATTATGCATTAACCTTTTGGTTGATCAAATTGGATCTCTCCTTTGGGAATTTGGATTTAGGAGTGAATCTCATATTTCCCCCACACATCTATCTATCCACTCTCTCACATATTTGAATAGAGGTGAATCCATTTTTACCCCTATTCAGTTCTCTATCTATACAAAGTTGCTTGTGAACATGAAAGGAACTGCAAGCTACTGAAAAAAGGTAGCTATTTTGTTGAGCCAATAAATAGTTTCATTTGAAAAGTTGCATTGTTAGCTAGTTTTAATTAGGTAGGTTTTTCTTTGTTTTCAATAAGTGCATTTGCACAAGTTTGTTCTAGGTTTTCTTTATGTCAGTCACGTCATCTTTTTTGAGTCTTTATTTTTCTTAATCGCCTGACTCTATAGCCCAATGGAGTAGATGAAGGCACTTACAGGTCTAGATTCTACATTCTTCATTGTTTCTAAGAACAAACAAGGTACATTCCCCAGTTAGAGCTAGTTGTTGTCCTCAATTTTGACATCACAAAATTGTGGCAACCCTACGCAATTGTCTTGTCAATTCGTAGGAGTATCCTCTATGATTTGAATGTTTTGGATAAGGTGTTATAAAGATAATTTATCATCCCTGAAAAGCTCTGTGTAACACACATTTCATGCGTTCTTAAGTCCTTTTCTTTGTTTTTCTCTTTTTTTTTAGCAATTTTTAATCTTGATTTTACCTTGAGTTGATAGCCCCTTGAAATACACTCATTTTGAGCTAACTTAGACATCAAACGGAGTTGTACAACTCAAGTTATGATGTAAAAGGTGGGGTTTTTCAGGCTGACTACATATTAATAAAAATCTTTAAAAGGTGAGTTTTTTAAAGTCAATTGCACAAGTTTGAATTATATTTAATATATTAAATAGATTTTAAAGTTCATTTTCAACTTTCAACTCATTTCGAGTTGATTTGATTATAGTTTTTAATAATTTCATGAAATTAGACTTAAAATAATCTAATTTCATGTTACTTTATTAAACACTATAGCTATATATTAAATGAATTCAAAATTAAAACACTTAAGTTCAAAAAGGTGTGATTTTTATTCTTCATTGCTTATCATCAACATGCAAAACACTTTTTAAAACCCACCTCTTCAAATTAAGTCTTTTATATATTAAATACGTTGTTTTTATATGCAACTGCATATATAAAACATGTAAAAGTGGCTTTTTCTAAGCCAAAAGCATGTTTTATAAGAATGTGCAGTTGAACTCAAAAAGAACGTATTTAATCCTTTATGAGTGTTGTTTTTATATGTGATTGCATATTAAAAACAATGTATTTAAAAACTCTCCAAGTGGCTTTTTCCTCATGAAAGACATGTTCTAATCAATATGTAAGTGCACTTAAAAAGTGAGTTTTTAATGGAGAATCACTAAGTGTGTTGTTTTTAAACCCAAATACATATATTTTTATGTATTTTTACATGTGCAAACTCTTCTCCAAATAGTGTATTTAATCCTTTCTTTTGGGTGTCAAATTTTGAAGTCATCGCATATGTTTTAAAGCACATGCATACACATGTTTAAAGTGTGTTTTTAACACAACACTTATGGACGTTGAATTTGAAAGCATTTACATGTCTTTTTAAACATGCATTTGCATCTTAAAAATATGTTTTAACTTCCCTTTGGCTGTGCTTTTGGGAAGTGGCGATTTTTGAGAGGAAAACATGTGTTTTTTACTTCAAAAACCCCACTTTTTGGGGGCTTTTTTGAAAAAAAAATTGGATTTTGAGGCAAGAAATCACTTGAAAAATGGTTAAAACTGAACTATTTTTGCCCTTTTTTGGGTCGATTTTGCACTAAATTTTTCAAGGATCATTCTTGGATCATCAAAATTTCATTTTAGAAGGTGTTTTGCTCTCAAAACAACCCATTTAAGGCACATTTTTGGGCTTTTTGCTAAAAAATGGCCCATTTTTTGCCATTTTTCTTCATCAAAATCAATTTTTTGCTTCTAAAATGAGTTCTTGGGCATTACATTTCATTTGCAACTTGTTTATCATTATTTCTAAGTTATTTTTATGCCCTAGGTGCCATTTTTTGTTTCTATTTCATGTGCATTGGAAATGATCAAAATGGTTTCTATTTCTTTGCATTTTATCTCTCATTCTTTCCCACTTGGTTGTATATACATGTTAACTCTCCAAAATTGAATGAAAAAGACTAGGAAAGAGATTTATATATAGTTTTTAAGTCCCATCTTTCCTAAATCTAAAAATCCATTGATTCATTTCAAATTTTGCCCAAGATTTCTTCTTGAGAATTGAGGTAAAGTCTTTTTCCTATTTTCTTCCCAATATATCTTATTTACATGTAAACTTTCATTTTTACATTTATATGTATTTGAATTTGTGTTCCTTCTATCTTCCATCTTCATTTCTCCAAGTTGCATATGCAAGTGCTTCATTTTGCTTGTATATGCAGTCAGGATTAAAAACCTCATTTTTGAAAGAAATCGTCAAAGAAAGAAAGCTTATTGATATGCACATGCAAATCCATTTCAAAATCCCACTTTCATGCTTACCCACACTCCATTCGTGCTTGTTATATCATTGCCACATGACTTAAAACTCATGATGGTGGTTGATTCAACTCCATTATAAGAAGAAATGATATCCATTCATTTGCTTACCTTTTATCCTCCATAATTCTCGTTGTCTCCATATGCAATCCCCTTTGAAAAACTCATTTTTTGGGTTTTACTCACCATATAAGTGACCATTTGGAGCTCAAACCCATCCACCATTTCACTGTCCCAAAATTTCCAGCCATTTTCCTTGTTCATAACATCCCAAAACTCATACTTGTGCATCCAAAAAGTGCAATGGATCCATCACTTGAAGATGTTCTTACCTTGTGGAATCTTCATGTCACAATTACTCAGGCATATCATATTGCTATGTCAGGAGAATCTCTAGCCAACACTAGAAGAGGAAGAAGTAAAGGCCCAAAGGATTGAAAGGAAGATTCAAGAAAGCTTAGGATGGGAGAGACAAAAACAGAAAGAATGATTTAAGATGGTGTTGTCTTCCTATGCTAACTATCCAGTTATGCAACCAGGTTTGGATATAAATGTAAGGTAGGAAGATATCATTTTAGACTTAGCGGCTTTCATTTGGAATCAAAGAGAAGACGACACACACTATATAGTTTCTCGCGCCATCTTGGAGGAAGAGGAAGAAGTTGGTATTGAATTTGAAAGAGAAAGACACAAAATTGAAAGGGGGCGTAGAGAAAGATTGGAACATGAGGAAAGAGAAAGGATACAAAGAGAAAAAGAAACCCATAGGAGAGCTCAAAGGCCACCCTTAAGATAAATTCAACTTCGAGGGAATCAAGTGAATCAAAATTAGAACACAAGTTGGATAATAAGATTGGATCTTTCTCCCTAGAAAGGTTCAAAAGATTACAAACATACAATGTTTTCAAGACAAAAATGGTCAATAAACACTCAACACAACAACCAAGGATGTAGGTTCCTGTTCCAAATCAAGAGCATATCAACCATCATGCATCCTATAGAAGCATGGAGACAAACGAAGGTTGATCTAATAGGTGTTGTGTATTGTCAGGCACTTAGAATATTTTCATCATGTCTTTGTAATTATATTTGACATATGTAATTGCATGTGATAGTATCATGTGCAAAGTTGTAACATGTAATCAGGTTGCAAGTGCATTAGGCATGCAACTTTGAAAAAGTCAAAATTAGTTAGTTATTTAGTTAGTTAGGGAATAAGTCAAGGTGGTTAAGGATTTTCCTCTTTTCTCTCCACCTTTCTCTCTCCTTTTTTCCTATATAAAGGAGGGAGCCCATTGTAAATAATCATCTTTTGGCAAGGCAAGAAAATTTTTCCAGTTTGTATCTACACTCTAAGACTTTGAGCTTAGATGTAAATTTGAATTGCTTTCAATAAAAGGGGAAACTTGCTTTCAAACTTTGTGTTGATTCAAGGTGTTATGTGATGACATTTTCTGGATATTGATTGTGAGTTTTGGAGTTTTTCTCAAGAGGGATTTGAATTCAATTGTGTAGACTTTGAGCTACCTATTGTATTCAGAGCCAATTTGAACTTTTGAAGACTTTGTGCTACAGGAGGAAAAATTGTTACAGTTTAGTAGTGGTTGCAATTACTTAGAGTTGAAGACTTTGGGCTTTAGTTGTAAGTGTTTTTATTATATTTGAAAGACTCCAGCAAGAGACTTTGTGCCTTACTGGTTATTCTTCTTAAATCCTCACAAGACAAGTGCAGGAGACTTTGGGTTCCTATTTTTGTTTCACAAAATATAAAAAGAAAGTTGTTGCCCCTGGTATTATTCTTATGTCAATTCTAGGGTCACCGGTATTATCGTAATAATAAGGCACTTTTTGTTAAGTTAGAAAGTAGTAGTTGTATGCAAATCATTCCTATAAAAAGAGGAATTAATTAAGAGAACCGCCCTTTTTTGTAATTTCAGTTAAGTTCTTGTTGAAGCCACCTACGATAAGAAGGGAGCCTCCCCTATTGTTGAGAGGAGAGAGAAATCTCATGAGACGTTGTCTAAAGTTACAATTTTGTAAGGTGTAGTCTTAGCGACTTACAAAATTTTTAGCCAACAAATTGATAAGGAGCATTCATATTTGCAGGAAGAGGGGCAACATATTTATCTTGTTTAGGCATATGCCTGACTATCTGGCTCTTCACTAACCCTAGATGGCTTGTATATTTATCTCTTTCCTTTTTTAGGTCTATTTTAGTTGAGGAGGAAGCATAAAAATCAAAGGCTTTCATGAATGAGCCCCTATCAAGAGTAACCAATGCAGACTGGTCCTCTTTCCTAATTGACTTTGAAATAGGGTCATACAACCTAGCCAGTCCAATAATCAAATCTACATCTAGGAATACATCAGGCACAGCTAGCTTTCCTAGTCCCAAAACCCAACCATTAAAAATTGGTATGACCTTACTTCTATTGTTTTAAAAGTAAGTAAAAAGAGTGTAACCTATGCATGATGGAGTGATAGGATCCCTGCAATGCTCCATGATATCTTTGAAAACCTCATCAAGAGCTTTCTTGTTCTAGTTTGAGCCTAGAAGTAGCTTAAGAAATTCATTTAAATAGTTCAGCTTGCCTTTATCCTCACCACCTTTTACCTTTGCTTCACCACTAGAAGACGCCACGCTCAATTATTGCTGACTCATATTTACTGTATGATTATCTCTCAGCTCTGCAAACTCTACTCACTTCACACTTCTGCAATTGCTCAACAAGTCACAATTCTTCTCAAATGATCTCGAACATAGAAAAAAATGAGGCTCTACCTATTTATCACTAAAAATTGAATGCGTATAGTTGCCAAAATTGTTGCAAATCTAGCTTCAAACACTTCTACATTCAATTTCACATGTCACCAATTTCAAATCAAGGCTAGCTGATGCTTGGATGTTGACAAGTAGATTAAAAAACTTGGAAACAAACCAAAAAAGAAATGATTATAGTTTTATATTTAAAACCCCATCTTACTGACAAAAACCCCTATTAAATTTGATTTGATGGCTTTTCACTTTTTCTAGCTTGGCAATGTACTTTATCCACGTAGAAATGGCCTTTAACTCTATTTGCTTACTGAGTAGTTAACTAGGTTGGGTTCATAGATTCAGCGAACAAAGGCTCTTGCGATCTCAAAATACTTTTCTCATCACAAGTTAGATCTTTAGATTCAGTGATTGAAGCCTCCTCACAATCACTAAATAAAAGTCTAAACTCGGGTGTCATTACAAGAATGAGCAACAAAGGTATTCTCGTGTTCGCTGAGTGGAATGTTAACCTCAAGGGCTATTGGGAGAATCAAAAAAAAATGTTGATCCCAAAGATGATCAACGGTGCTCAGACTATCTTTTGAAACCTGCCTTAACCCTGGTTCAATTCAGACAATGAGCGAAAAAGGCTTTGCCAATTCTCACAGTCTTTTACTTAACCCGGCAATTATCTGGAGATCTAGCAAACAAAGCCTATTTTCAAACCCAGACACATTATATCTTGACCATAGTCACCACTCAGAGATTTAGCGACCACCACTATCTCTTGATCCTTGAATACCCGACTTAACTCTTGGCTTATCCTGCGATTCAGTGAACAAAGGATCTCATGTTCGCCACAAGAAATAATTGACCACGGTTATATTCGGAGAATAGGTGAACAAATTTATTCTCTTAATCGCTGAATACTTTTAAACCTTTATCTTTTAATCACGAGATTTAGCGAATACAATATTCATTGAATCTTCAAATGTTTGGAACATTAATCACATTATTACGAGATCAAGCGACTGAGGAAAGAGACTGTTGCCATTTCTTTATTCGCCAAGTCGTTGAATCACCTAAGGCTTTACTAACTAATTAAGAGAATGTGTGAACACTTATTCGCTGAGTCACCAAATGATTTAGAACATCACCATCTTTTTCTGAGAACCAGTGACCAAAGGAAATTCTATCTTTTGCCAAATTACTTTGTCGGAGCCTCCAAACATAGTGAACATGAGAACAAGACTCATTCGCTAAATCACTAAATAAAATGTTGTAGGGCCCATTCAATGCGAGATTAAGTCATCACCATTGATCCTGGAGATGATCAATGGTCGTCACTAAGTCACTGGAAAATTGAGAGTGTGATCGCCCAAATCAGAGAATAGGAGATAACTACCACACCAAGTTGCTAGATGTTAAGATGAAACCATCAAGAATCAACTGAATAAGAGACCATGCATTCATTGAGTCACCAAAAGAAAGACTTAACCGTGATCAGACTTAGAGATCAAGCGACCAACACAAAAACCTAACAAGGGTTCCACTCATTCACTAATTCGTTGAATAAAATGGATAAGTAAAATATTACTAGGCAATTCAATGAGCAACAAGAGGAAATAACAATCATGTGCACAAATATAACACTTAAGTGGCCAAAAAGGTAACACAGAAACATAAGGATTAGGGAAGACTTAAGGATTGCATGAAAATTAAACCTTCCTAGGGAAAAAAGACCAAAGGCATAGGTTTACAAGCATGATCAAGGTAAATTTTGATGAAACTTGGAACCCTAGATCAGATAACAACATATGCAGAGACATTAAACAAGACTTGGAGCAAAAATCTTAGAAAATTGAAAACATACCCAAGAGTGGCTCTATCTGAGGATGCTTGAATGCAAGTTCATAGCAAGAAACCATGAATCTCTGGGTGGCAGACCACAAAACCCTAACCTAAAGCAGGAAACAAACACACATGTACATATATACAAATCTATTGTGCATGGAAAATCAATTGAAGAAGTATTTCAAGAATTGTCCATGCACTGGCAATTCTTGTTCTTCGCCATCCAAATTTCTCAAGAAATATGAATCCTTACCATGAGTTTGATGGATAATAAAAGGTCCTAACCATAAGGATTCAATTTTTTTGTGTTTACCTTTGTCTTTAGCCCTGGCATTCGATTGAAGAACCATATCACCAAGCTAGAACTTTCCAGTAGTTGCTCTTTTGTCAAAAAGATATTTCATCTTTTGTTGCAACCTCACATTTTCTTTTTGACCTTCCCTTCTGATCTCATCCAATTCTATCAACTAAATCATTATGTCCTGCAATGGATCAATGATTTCCATATCTTCCTCTTGCATGAATTGGTAGGTAGGTAGCAAATTGTTTATAGGAAGTCTGGATTTTACACCATAAAGCATCTCAAAAGGGGATTTCCCTATCGCTTTCTTCTCAACAATCCTATCAACCCATAATGCCAATTTTAATTTTCCATGCCAACTCCTTTTATTCTTTTCCAAAGTCTTCTTCAAAATCTGCAGAATACTCTTATTACTGGATTTTGTCTTCCCATTGGCTTGTGGATGGTATGGAGATGACTAAGACAAAATTATTCCCATTTCTAAACAAAAGTCAGTGATTTCTTGTTATCTAAAACTCATGGCATTGTCAACAACCAGTTTGATGGGGACACCAAACCTTGTGATTATATTATTCATTAAAAACTCAATCACTACTGCACTAGTTGCCCTTTTGGTTGGAATGGCCTCAATCCATTTAGTAAAATAGTCAATGGCCACCAAAATCCAATTGTGTCCACCACTAGATTTCTCTAAGAAATCCCCAACAAAATCCATGCCCCACATAGCAAAAGGAGCTTGTGTAACCACAGGGTTCAACAATAATGCACCTAAGAATTTTAACTTCTTTGAAAATCTTTGACATGATTCACACTTCCTAAAAAATGAATGGGTGTCCTTTAACAACACGGGCCAATAATACCTAGCCCTTAGGATTTTATGATCTGTGGACCAAGCTGAATGATGCCCTCCACATGATCTAGAATGCATCTCTTTCAAAAAAAAATTAGACTGGTGTTTGTCTAAACACAAGAGTAATATTCCATCATTATCCTTCCAATACAAGTCACCTTGTATTAGCACATACTTCTGAGCCTGTAATCTTAGGCTTCTTCTTTGATTATCATTCAACCCTTGTGGGCAACTAGCATGTTTGAGAAAATAAATAATGTTTGTGTACCATGGTTGCATTTCAATACTAGTTATATTCCCCCCACCAATAGACACATTGTTCACTTGTACAAGATCCATATTCTCCTCTCTCATCAACCTTGCAAGTCCCAAACCTCTTACAAGCTTGGTGATATAGAGTTCAATATCAAATTCCTGAATCCTATTAATCCACTTACATCTTTTTCCAGTGACCTCACTCTGACTTAAGATATCCTTTACTGTTTCATGGGTTACATATGCATTCACCTTAGAAAAAACAAGATATGGTCTAAAGGCCTTAACTACCTTGACTAGAGCATATGCCTATTTTTCCATTAGTTCATAATTCAATTTAGCAGACTGCAATGACTTACTAAAGAAAGCAATGGGATGTTCAAATCCTTATTCGTCCTTTTGTAAAAAAATAGTTGCAATAGTATGAAAAGATGCAAAGGAAAATAAAGAGAAAGTCTTGGAGTAGTCAGGAGATATCAAGATAGGGCATTCTTGGATTACTTGTTTGATTTTCTCAAAATCTTGATGAGCTTCACAGTTCCAATCAAACTTTACATCCTTTTTCAAAAGCTTAACTATGGGTTTGACTAGTTCTGCAAAATTAGTAATAAACCTCCTAACAAAATTAATCTGTCCTAAAAAGGACTATACACCTTTGACATTCTTTGGAGGATGGACCTGTTTGATTGCCTCTACTCTTTTAGGGTCAATTATAACTCCCTCTTTCGATACTATGTGACCAAGCAATTTTCCTTCAGTCACAGCAAATTGACACTTCTTAGGATTTAGTGAGATACCAAACTCCAAGGCCTTGATCATGACCTTCTCCAAATGGTTGCAATGATCCTTAGCCTTCTTGGAGTATGCAGTCAAATCATATTGATATACAACCATTAGGACATTAATCAAATCCTTAAAAGCAATATCCATTGCCCTCTGAAATGTTGCCCCAGCATTTTTCAAACCAAATGGCATACAGACATATACATAGGTTCCCCATGGGGTGGTAAATGTTGTCTTAAATTTCTCAGACTCTTTGACCAAGACCTAGTTGTAACCTGAAAAACAATCCATTATAGACAAGATCTCACAACCAGTCACCCTATGCAGCATAGCCTCCATATTAGGCAATCCATAATTATCTTTTAATGAACCAACATTTAAGTTTTTGAAATCCACACAAAGTCTGATATCACCATTCTTTTTTCTAAATAGCACAAGATTAGAAACCCAAGAGGAATGCCTAATAGGCTCAATAATACCAGCATCTCTCAATTTTGTCAATTCAGCTTGCATTTTTGTAGCCAACAAGGAGTTGATGGGCCTCTATTTTTGTCTGAAAGGCTTAGTATCCTCCTTCAGAGGGATTTGATGTTGAAATAGATCAGTTCTATAGGCTTTGAGGTCATCATAAGACTAGGCAAACACATGCTTGTATCTTTTCAACAATCTTATCAAATTTCCCCTAATCTCTCTACTCATCTTTTTCCCAATGTATACCATCTGAGGGGATGTTTCTGAACCTAAGTTTATCTCCTCTAGGTCCTCCATTTTGGTATTAGACTTCTAAGACATATATCCATCATTTATCTTGAACATCCCTTCTAATTACACTAACCCCTTAGGTATATGATTTGAGGGTAATTGTACTATCTCATTCTCCATAATGC
This sequence comes from Chamaecyparis obtusa, assembly GCA_027943335.1. NCBI lineage: Eukaryota > Viridiplantae > Streptophyta > Pinopsida > Cupressales > Cupressaceae > Chamaecyparis > Chamaecyparis obtusa. The sequence goes on along the minus strand of BSBK01006985.1, from coordinate 1,921,948 downwards.
ATTCTTTCCCATTTACAATCTGCTCTGAAGCACTAAAATCTATTTTCTACCCATCATATTGAGCCAAACCTTGAAGAAACCTAAGGATATCAAAGTCATCTTCAAAGACTTGCCAATTATACACATTGTCAAGAACTGCAGGCCTACTTTTGATTTCTAACATAGATACACCAGTCGGAGTAATGCCATTATTTTTCAAGGAAACATTGGGAAGGAAGTAAGCCATAGTATTATTTGACCTATCTACCCAAAGGATGTTGAAAGATTCAAATAATTCTAATCTATTCCAGACAACATGCTTGTACAATTTCAATCTATCATCCTTGGTGGCATATTTGGATCTAACCTAGGCTATAATTAATTGGGAATCACCATGGACTTTTAGGCATTTTATACCATGTTTTATAGCAACATATAAACCCAATATTAAAGCCTCATTCTCTATAGTATTATTAGTGCATTCAAAGGTTAATAAAAATGAGTATTTGAATGTAATACCTGATGGGGAGATAAACACAACACCAGCTCCTAAACCTTCCTTGGAGCACTCACCATCAAAATACATTTGCCAGAGTCCATTTTGCTGTAGTATTAGCTCATCCACTATTGGATCAGTGTTTCTCATTTGAGGTACTATCTCTTCAATCATGAAATTATCCATATCAATGTCTAAAAAATAGTTTAAATCCTATGGTGCAACCTTTTCAACCATCACTGAATAACGGGGTTCCCTATACAACCTTACTTCTGTCCCATTGACAGGAATGGTGGCATATGACAGATCCAATTGCAATTTTCCTCCTACTGCTGCAGCTCACTATCTTGACAAAAGCATGCCATAATGGGGTTTAGTATCAACAATGACCACATCCATTTTGTATGTGGCCTCTGGGAATGCAGCAATTTTCACCTCTATCCACACTAGAGTTCCCACAACAAGCACCGCTCTGTTATACATGGCATAACATCTACCACAGGATGTATCAACTTCTAACCCCAACTCTTTCATTACATGGTATGGCATTACAGTGGCAACAACACTAGAATCAATCATGCAATTCTTTAATAGAAAGTTGTTCACAATCAGTGTAACATAGAAGGGATCAATAGAAGATGGTTCTTGTGTCACAATGTTTCCAACACAAAAATCAGATATATCTTTAGTTGTCTCAGGTCTATCCATTGCATCTCCCTTTTCTGGCATAACAAGATCCATACCTTGTTCACTTATCAGAGCTAGAGCCACTACCTTGTGCTCATTAATCTTCAACATCTCCAACAAAGGAATTGAAACCTTCATTTGAGATAAGGCATGCCTCATATCAAAGGTAGGAGGATCAATAGAAAAATCTGAAGTATCTTTTATTCTACCCACCTTCTTTTTGGCCTTGTCTGTAACAACTTCCTCATTTTTCTTGCTTTCAACAATAGGTTCCTCTTTCTTATTATTCCCTCCTTTACTCTTGGAAATACTTGGTTTAGAGGACTCTTTGTTATGAAGATCATCTTTAACAAATACTGACCTTGGTACACCTTGATCAACACCCACTCTTCTATTTCTCAAACTGTATGAGGATCTAGCTTTTGAAATAGTAGCCACAGTCAAAGTTATGATTTCTTCTTCACTAGGCTTTCTCCATTGAATTCCATCCAATTCTAATCTGACCATATTAGCTTTATACATATCACAATCCGATTGATCAAGATCAGATTGGGCGAACACATGTTGTTCATAACTAGGGAGGATCCTCCTTTTATGATCATCATCAGCACAAATCTCTTCATCATCTAAATACAAGAACTCTTCCACCTTTTCAGTGGTAAACATATTAACATTAGGCTTTTCAGATTCTTCATAATCTCCTGCATGTGGATTATCATCTTCTTCCAAAGCTTGAGCCACAACACACTGGAAAGGTGAATGAGGCATGTTACAAACCACACACCATGGAATATTCTCCACATTGTGTGTTGTACTCTTCTTTAAAGGATCTAGGGTATCCCTTCCCTTTTGGGGCTCATTATTATCAAAGATTGGTTTCCCATCTTTCTAGTTTGTCTTATAAGGCATATCTTGTAGTCTTGGGAACCTATCTTGTCTTTGATAGGGGGGTCTATTATCCTGAAAGTTTCTCCCACCTTTTTCAATTTTAGTTGAGAGATACTTAACCACACTAGCTAGTTTATCAACCTTGTCATCATCTTTATTGGGTCTTGTAGTATGTGGTTTGGTTTCCTTCCATAATTTTCCTTCATCCCTTTTATACATTTGACCAGATGCCTTCCAGTTACTTTCAATATTTATTGCTATTTTAAAAGCATCCCTTAAGGTATGAGGGCTCTTATCTCTCAAAAGATATGAAATCTTACCATCCAAGGTATTAAAATATGTGGTCAAGCAGACTGCATCATCTAACCTTAAAACTTGGAACAACTTGTACATGGCCTTCTAGAATCTGCCATTAAACTCTGACATGCTCTCATTCTGATGCTTTTTTATGTTATTAAACTCATTAAGCATGTATCTTGAATTAACATGTTATGCATATTGTTCCTTAAAGATCTTAACAAATTCATCCCATGATGCAATACTATTTTTTGGTAGACCTTTATACCAATCCCTAACATCCTCAATCAATGACTGAACAAAGAGCTTCATTACAACATCCTCATGTTCAATATCATAATCATTAATCTTATCTGTAAAAAAATTTAGATTCTCTTCACATGTAACCACATTGTTTCCAGTGAACTTAGGAATCTTTTCTCTAATCTCATTTGGGATAACATTAGGTTGACCAGGGATACCATCAAAGAACAAACGCCTATACCTATCCAAGTGAACTAGTCATCTTTGGAAATTTAGTGGGACCTGAGCTCCTCCTCCAATATTTTGACAAGGCATACTCCCACTTGGACCAGTAGTCAATGGGACTACAAGATTAGTGTTCACAATTGGTCTAGATGTATATTGTTTGGGATTTGAGATTTGGGGATTGGGAATTGCATTAGAAGGTTGACTGGATGGGATTGTTCCTAACATTACAGGGACAGAGTTACTAGCAGATATATTCATATTAGCATGCAAGAAGGCTATCTTTCTCTTCATTTCATCAGCAGTAGCTTCCAATTCCAACTTTTTAAGTTGGAGAGCCAAATCCTCCTTAGCCTTTCTTGCCTTTTCCAATTCTAGGCTTGCTTGGGGGACAATGTTGGAAACAACAACATTCTTCTTAGGTTCATTAATACTTATGCCAACCACCTTTTGCTTTCCCTTATCAGTAACATCCTTTATGGCATATCTAAGATCATCATTTCTTTTGATTTCTGAGGGATGTAGTTGCCTAAGGACAGGACCCTCCTCTGCAAACTCATCTTTCTGTGGGTTAGGTTTAGTAGTATTTCCCTGCTTTCTCAAAACTCCCATATCACCAAACAATTCTCTATTTAAACCTTGGACATCTTGATTCAGACTCTTAGCCTGAATCTCATTATTCTTTATTTTCCTTATGAGATCTTGTCTTTCCATTAGCAAATCATAGATATGTTGTTCTCGCACCTTCATTCTTTTGGCAATTTCTGCCAATTGCTCATGTTCTTTTATTTTCAAACCACCTACTTCCTCTCTTAACTTTCCTGAGTCATACAAAGTAGTTTCTACAACAGAAGTCTCCCCTAATTGTTCTATGGTTTCTTTTGCAGGGAAGAAACCTACATCAGTGAGTTCATCTTCTTGAATAGGGTTAGCTACACTAGGCTTGTTCTTCCTATTAATTTCAAGGCCTTCTGAAGAAAAGGAAGCTTCATGAGGAATGGGTGTAGGGATTCTATCCCTAGTGGGTTTGGGAGAACTAGGACTGAAGAAACCTCTCCTAGACCATTGTTTCCTACTAGGCGTCTAGAGTTCATCCATATTACTCTCTGGATGATCTTTGAAATAAGACCTAGTAAATCTTTTCTGACTCATAATGTGTTATAATAGAATACAACAAATATTTTTGAATGAATATCAATAATTCGCAATCACAGAACTCAGATTCACCACCCACAAATAAATGGGAAAAGAAAATATACAGCTGGTCTGCAACAAATACAACAAATGATTTAGCATGAACAAAACAAATCTATTACGTTTTCATGTTAATCCCCAGCAGAGTCACCATTTTTGTTATCACTTAAACTTGTAGATGAACAAAAGATTCAGAAAACTCCTGAAATCACAACTCATGTACTCCCAATAGATGCATCTAGCACAATTCAAATGCTAAGGTATTAAGTTTCTAAACCTTCTTCACTTCGAGTATAAAACTCAGGCGGGTTTACCTTTCTCAACAGCTTCTATAAAGCATTACAATAACAATCTATGTTCCTAAAATAGATGATTCAATTCATAAATATAAAACTAAAGTAAATTGAACAGATTAATTGATGTTTTTGATGGTGAATACATGCAAATTAAGCAAAACCAATGCCTTATCCATTGGGTATCAAAGTCAAACCCCACATCAACAGAATCCTATCAAAACAAAAGTACTAGAACTCAAATGAAATTCCTAACACCCCATTCTTCCAATTAATAACCCTGCTATCAAATTAATATATGGATAGTCAATTTCCAGAGATCTCCCCTAAGACTTACTTCTTTCATTGAAAGAAAACTCAAGCTCAACCTGTATATTTACCTTGTAAACAATTCATTAAAAGGCCTTACAATTTAATACATAAGAAAACTAAAACATCCATACACAAAGACAACTAGAAGTAGTGAAGAAGTTCCAATATTTTATATTAATATTCAACTACCTTAATACAGTTTGACAGAGACTTCAATAAGTAAGATCCTATTTTCAGAATTGTCTTTACAAAATACATTCAACCATCCCTTCAAAAAGAAGCAAAATTTCTATGTATATCATTGGCCATCTTGGAATCCTCAAAGAGAGGATGCAACAAGCTTCGGATGGCCAGGAAAGTGACTTGCACTACAGAAAAAAGTACAAAACATGATGACAAAAGCTTGAGAAAAGTAAGCAGTTCCTAACAAACGAAATCTCCACAGCTGGCACCTTTGTCTGAGGATATTTCAGAGCAATTACTAGAGTTTGTTGCATGAATGATGACTGCCATTACAGGCTAACTTACATCATTCTCTGTTTGATACATGCTCTTCCTAGATTTCTGGATCAGGTGCCATGTGGTGCTCTATTCTTCTTCTGCCTCAAGCTCTATGGAAGCTGGCTTCTTCTTATTGGGCTTCGTGATTTTGTCCCATTATGCCACTTCATCATCTGAGGGACAAGTGTATCTCTACAGTTCCTATAATAGCTCAATTTGTATATCCCACTGAGAACTTGTGATACCCCCAACATCTGCAACAAACTTGACACATTCATTTTCAACTTTTATCAAGTTATCAATTATATTGTTGCATCCATCTAGGTCCAATGAACCATCTTCGCCAAGGAAAGCCTCTTGTTGAATCATTAGTTGGCCCATGCTTGACCTCCACTCATCTACACTTACTATACTTCCATCATCATTATAAACTAAGGGTAGATATTTGCTATAATCCTTGCCAAACATGACCAACTTGGCCTTTACCTGATTAGACTTCCCTTTGAGAAACTTAGAGGTAGTACTAACAAACCCTATCTTTTCAAATACCTCAATAACTACCTCTGGGATATCAGGCCTATGAGGCTGTAGGGCATCAAGTTTCTCAAATAGTGAATTTCTCCTAGACCAAATCTTGTAAAGTGGCTCTAAAGTAGCCAATGCTTCATTTACCTTTTCATTTATCTTTGGCAACATGCACACTGATTGATGGACTAAATCCATCTTCTCTTTTATCTTGTCAAACCTATGTGCAACAATGTCTGTCATGGTTTTTAAAGCTGCATCAAGCCTTATCTTCTCCAAATCTTCAGAGAGCTGGTTAGGAATCTCTGCCACTTTTTCAAGAGGGGCTTCAAATTGAAATTTAGGAGGAGGGACTGCCTTTGAGGCTTCTTCAAGCCTAGTTTTCAAATCATTTAATTCATCTTCCAAATGCTTGATCTTTACCAACTTCAAATCCCTGTCTTTAGCTACCCTGGCTGAATTTTCAAACAACTTTGCATACCTCTTAGATAATTGGGCTATCTTTGCCTCATTTAGGTGCACAAAATGGGTTATAGCCTTAGACACCTCAAGATCAGTTGTATTTTGTATGGTCCATATGATCTTATCTCCTTCCATCTTGTCTTCTATGCTCAACAAGGTAGGCTTTTGGGTTATGGGAGCAAGAGATCACATTGCAACTACTTGAGACTTGGGGTCATATCCACTTCCCCTTATCATGTCACCTATATGCACCTCATATGATAGGCTTCCCTTCGGTTACTTCCTGATCTGGTCTATAATGAAGGCAGAGGTCAAATCCCATCCAGGAGTCAAGAGCATCCCACTTGATTTTACCATTTCCCTAGCTTCATCAATAGTTATGTTTTCAAGGCTAGGATCATAAGAAGCAAGAGCCCTTATAGTCTCTTCACTTGGTTCCACACCCTTTGGCATAGCTTTAGCAACCTCTTGTTGTTTTTTCCAAATAAGAAGGTTCTTGAATTCATCACTCTTGATGAATTGGTCATCACTTAAAAATTCTTCCTGATACAATTATCTGACATCCTATCATAACCACAGGGACATCTCCTCATTTACCTCATTAGATGCCATTTTCTTTCCCTCCCTTATTGTTTTTCTCAGTTGGTGATGATAGGCCCGATTACTAGGTACAAGAGTAGAAGCTCTATCAATTATCTTTTTTTGTTTCCTTTCTCTTGAAGGCTCACCTACTTCAAGTCTCTTCCTTTTCAATGGTGGCTCTTAGGTGCCTTCTGCTTCTGGCTGATCTTGAGTTAGATCAATAATTGGCGAATCCCCAGCTTGAGGTGGACTATCACCCTCCTATGAGTCATCAGAGAATTCCTCATACTTTGAAGAGGAATAACTCATCCTTTTGGGCTATTTTTCCTCCAGCATCCCCTCCAATTGATTGGACAATGAATCATACATCTCAATCATCTTTTCCATTCTCTTTAGATAAGGGAGATCATGAAAGAATCCCTCAACAGCAATGTTGGCCTTTTTTAGTTGGGCTCCCAAGTCTAACAATTTAAAGTACTTGTTCCATCTTTTGTTGGCCTCATCTTTCTCCAAGATATTTCTGATCACATCTTCTTCATCTAAGCCCTCAAGTTCCCTTATAACACCAATGCTGGGAATTAATGTCATTCTAGCATTTCTGATGAAATCCTGAGGGTCAATGTATCTGCAAGTACCATAGACCATCTTGAAATGGTTAAGCCAAGCACTGACCTTTGGGAAAGCTCTCTTTCCAATCAAGAAACTGCCTATCCTAAACTGCCTCGGTGTGAATGTGCCTTTTCTATGAGGAGCCAAATGTTCTTTGTCTGTCCAAATCAATTGCCAAATAAACTCTAAATGAGCAACCCTTGGTAGAATAAATTTTGGTAGTAGATGTGGGGGTTGAGGGAAACCATACACTCTGATAACTGTGAAATTCTCCCCAAGGTAATAATCACCCCAATTATGGTTCCCCTCCCACTTGTCCTCATATTGCATTGGCCTTAGAAGCCTTAGAACCTTGGTTGGTAGTCTTGTCACATTGATCCCTAACAACCTCAGAATTGGGAACACAAAATAGTTTTGGAATACACAGAAGTCACATTCATTAGAAGTATAATTCCACACTCTTAACCACAATTGCACTAGATTGTGATGGCCTTGAAAAGTGATCCTAGGCTTCAGTACACTTTGATCCAGACTATTGACATTGTAATATAAAATCAAATGCATTAAGAGGGAATAGTGCATGAACCTCATAGGTCTCTTGTTTTCTTTAATGGCCATCAGACCCTCATGCATCCTATCAATTACATACTGAATGTAATCATAGTCAGTGTTAACTAGGGGGTTTTGAATATCCAAAATCATTATTAATAGATCAACAGACATTTTTTCTTCATCCCCATCTATCCCTAAAACTCTACACAACCCATAGCATGTTTACTTCATGTAATAATGGAGGGATTTGAATTGATAAGGAGCATTCATATTTGCAGGGAGAGGGGCAACATATTTATCTTGTTTAGGCATATTCCTAACTATCTGACTCTTCACTAACCCTAGATGGATTGTATATTTATCTCTTTCCTTTTTCAAGTCTATTCAGTTGAGGAGGAAGCATAAAATTCAAAGGCTTTCATGAATGAGCCCCTATCAAGAGTAACCAATGCAAACTGGTCCTCTTTCTTAATTGTCTTTGAAATAGGGTCATACAACCTAGCTAGTCCAATAATCAAATCTACATCTAGGAAGACATCAGGCACAACAAGCTTTCCTAGTCCCAAAACCTAACCATTAAAAATTGGTATGACCTTACTTCTATTGTTGTAAAAGTAAGTAAAAAGAGTGTAACCTATGCATGATGGAGTGATAGGATCCCTGCAATGCTCCATGATATCTTTGAAAGCCTCATCAGAAGCTTTCTTGTTTTGGTTTGAGCCTAGAAGCAGCTTAAGAAATTCATATGAATAGTTCGGCTTGACTTTATCATCACCACCTCTTACCTTTGCTTCACCACTGGAAGACGCCATGCTCAATTCTTGCTGACTCATATTTAGTGTATGATTATCTCTTGCCTCTGCAAACTCTACTCACTTCACACTTCTACAATTGCTCAAGAAGTCACAATTCTTCTCAAATGATCTCGAACACAGAAAAAAATGTGGCTCTGCCTATTTATCACTGAAAATTGAATGGGTACAGTTGCCAAAATCATTACAAATCTAGCTTCAAACACTTATGCATTCAATTTCACATGTCACCAATTTCAAATCAAGGCTAGCCAATGCTTGGATGTTGACAAGTAGATTAAAAAACTTGGAAATGAAGCAAAAAAGAAATGATTACAATTTTAGCTTTAAAACCCCATCTTACTGGCAAAAACCCCTATTAAATCTGATTTGATGGCTTTTCACTTTTTCTAGCTTGGTGATGTACTTTATCAACGTAGCAACGACCTTTAACTCTATTTTCTTACGGAGTAGTTAACTAGGTTGGGTTCAGAGATTCAGCAAACAAAGGCTCTTGAGTTCTCAAAATACTTTTCTCATCACAAGTTAGATCTAGAGATTCAGCGACTGAAGCCTCCTCACAATTGCTGAGTAAAATTCTTAACTCAGGTGTCATTACGAGAATGATCGACAAAGGTATTCTCATGTTCGCTGAGTGAAATGTTAACCTCAAGGGATATTGGGAGAATCGGCGAAAATCGTTGATCCCAAAGATGATCAATGGTGCTCAGAATATCTTTTGAAACCCACCTTAACCCTAGTTCAATTCGGAGAATGAGCGACAAAGGATTCACCAATTCTCACAGTCTTTTACTTAACCTGACAATTATCTAGAGATCTGGCGAACAAAGCCTATTTTCAAACCCGAGTACATTATATCTTGACCATAGTCACCACTTGGAGATTTAGCGACCACCATTATCTCTTGATCCTTGAATACGCAACTTAACTCTTGGCTTATCCCGTGATTCAGCCAACAAAGGATCTCATGTTCCCCACAAGAAATAATTGACCATAGTTATATTTGGAGAATAGGTGAACAACTTTATTCTCTTAATCGTTGAATAATTTTACACCTTTATCTTTTAATCACAAGATTCAACAAATACAGTATTTGTTGAATCTCTAAATGTTTGGAACATTAATCCCATTATTACAAGATCAAGCAACTGAGGGAAGAGACCGTTACCATTTCTTTATTCTCCAAGTCATTGAATCACCCGTGGCTTTACTAACTGATTAAGAGAATGCGTGAACACTTATTCACTGAGTCGCTAAATGATTTATAACATCACCATCTTTTTCTGAGAACTAGTGACCAAAGGAAATTCTATCTTTTGCCAAATTCCTTTGACAAAGCTGCCAAACATAGTGAACATGAGAACAAGACTCATTCGCTGAATCACTAAATAAAATTTTGTAGGGCCCATTCAATGCGAGATTAAGTCATCACCGTTGATCTTGGAGATGATCAACGGTCCTCGCTAAGTCATTGGGAAACTGAGAGTGTGACTGCCCAAATCATAGAATAGGAGATAACTGCCACGCCAAGTCACCAGATGTTAAGATGAAACCATCAAGAATCAAGAAAATAAGAGACCACTCATTCGCTTAGTCATCGAAAGAAAGACTTAACCACGATCAAACTTAGAGATCAAGCGACCAACACAACAACCTAACAAGGGTTACGCACATTTTCTAATTCATTGAATAAAATGGATAAGTAAAATATTACTAGGTGATTCAACGAACAACAAGAGGAAAGAACAATCACATGCACAAATATAACACTTAAGTGGCCAAAAAGGTAATGCAGAAACATAAGGATTAGGGCAGACTTAAGGATTAGGGAAGACTTAAGGATTTCATGAAAATTAAACCTTCCTAGGGAAAAAAGACCAAAGGCACAAGTTTACAAACATGATCAAGGTAAATTTTGATGAAACTTGGAACCCTAGATCAGATAACAACATATGCAAAGACATTAAACAAGACCTCGAGTAAAAATCTCTAAAAATTGAAAACATACCCAATAGAACCATTGGAAAGATTCCTTTTGAGGTGGTATATGGGATGCATCCAAGAGGAGTAAATGAGCTCAGAGACTTAGGAGGCATGGATCATAGAAGGGGACATGCAGAGGAATTATCCCAAACCATGATGGAGTTACAAGAACAAGTCAAAAAAGCCTTAATAGAAGCAACTCAAAAGTTGAAGGCAAAGGTGGATGAAAAAAGGAGAGATGTTCAGTTTACAATGCATGACTATGGTATGGTACACCTAAACAAGGCTAGAATACAGACGGGAGTGCCTACCAAATTTCATATGAAGAGGGTAGGACCATGTAAAATTCTGGCCAAGTATGGAGCCAATGCCTATAAAGTGGATCTTCCCCAAAATCTAGCTATTTCTCCAGTCTTCAACATTGCAAATTTAGTCAAATATAAGGTGCCATTAACTAAGGCCAATCAGAATGCTCAAGAGGTACTGTCAAATATCAGTCCAGTTGCTATACCTCCAAAGCCCTAGCCTCAAGCAGAGAGGGTACTAGAATCCAGAGTGAAGAAGAAGACTATGCATGGGGTCTACATGGAGCATCTAATATAGTGTAAGGGTCACCCTAAATCTGAAGCAACATGGGTGGAAGAGAGTAACTTCAAATAGTCTATCATTGACCCTTCTATCTTATCCCCTATTGTACATTGATTTCTTTTGTGTAGAGAGGGAGCATGGTGCAGGAGCACCCTTCTCGTTTATTTATTTGTAAGCCATTCTTGGCATTTTTTTGACACAAACCAAGGCTAGAAGGATCCAATTAAGGATAGTTCAAGCCGAGCAGCTTTAGAATTACATAGCGGAATACTCAACACAACATATAACACAATAATTGTTTCAATTAATTTTCATTAACATGCCCAGCTGTAAGGCCTTCCAAGTTAGGGCCAATTACAATCAGAACAATTCTAAAAGATCAACAACCAGATCCAACACAATTTCTAGCTACTTCAGCTCTGAAGACAATCAGAAGCTGATGGAAACCCTAAGGCAGATCTAAACTTGAGCTCGCAAGCCTCCAAGCAACCTCCTTGTTCCCAAGCATGCGAACCACTAGCTCTACTATTACAAACTATCAGATAGAAATCTGATCTACAAGATCATGCAAGATCTTTTCCACAACTTCGCCAACTTCAGCTTTCAAGCTTCACATCTGACCATCTAGATCTACTAAGTTATGTCCTACCAAGTTGTTTCTAAACATCTACCCAAACACCCCCCTTAAATACTAATCATCAGCCACAAGTCGGCAAGATGAAACCCTTAACTTTCCCTAACAAATATTAAATGCCATACAAGTTGGCTTACAAATTGTATACAAACATTTAATTCAGCATGTCGGCCTCCATATCCACTTAGGAGAATCCAACAAAAGATACAAATAATAAATGCACCAAGTCGGCCTAACAAATACACAAAACTCCAATTGGTAAGTCAGAACTACTGAGCATCAATGAATTAACTGAGAATGCCAAGCATCACCGAGCACCAGTGTCGATCAAGCACCGTAGGCATGACCGAGTAACACTTTCATCGAGCATCAGAGACTACTGAGTTCCTTCAGTGACCAAGCTTCCTTCAATGACCGAGGTCGTCGGTCAAAGCTGCAACTGAGAAAAATTGTCCAAAATAAAAACACCTATGTAGTTTCACCGAGGACACAGATTGCCCCTACATCATTTTTTATTTCCCTAAGGTCATGTTGACCAAGGTGTTTATTCCAATAGGGATTTGAGGTATATTTAGGTCCTAGGTTCTAGATTGTGAGACTAAAGTGTGAGAGTCTCTTGCATGGTCAAGTGAGGATAGATGATGTCATTTTGATGTCACGGGGATTAGGATAAGTGGAAAGTCATTTTTGAGTCAAATAGGGAGATTAGAACTCTATAGGACCTCACTAAGGTCTATGGTGAGCAAAATTGTCAAAAGCTGCAAAATTGTTGTAAAAGTTGCATAGCAACTTTTGTAACTTTTATAAGTTGCTCGGACCAAAGTTGTCCAAATGACCTAATCATCTTATGAGTTCCCTAAAGCCTACCTAACACCATCCCCATACTATTTAAGCAAACCTTGACCAAATCCTGAGGTTGGACATTCTACTGTACAAAAATCTAATACTGTAGGTGTGCATAGTGTGTGAGATTTTGATTCAGTTTGATAACCAGTAAATATAAGAGCTATGTTTTGAGTTGCATTATGGATTGTGATTGATGGAGAATGTAGATTAGTGTCTTTACTTTCAGTGTGTTCCATTAGTTTAGTATTTCTTTTCCAATTCATTGTATTGTATAAAATCTTTTGGTTTATCTCTGTTCACTGGTTCATACTAGGAGAGTTATAGAAATGGGGGTCTAACTCACTATCTCACCGTTCATTCTGTATGACCTTTTGGGGATAATGAGTAGACTCCATGTATGTAATATGTACAGGAGGAGGGGCCCTAGAAATATTTCCAAGCTATTTTGCAGTCATGCCCTAGGCGAGCCTATGGTGAGCCCGACTAAGAAATATTGAGACAAGAAGGAAGATAACTTGCAGAGATCAATAGGGAAATGCAAATTAGTGATTGGAGGTCATAGATAAGGTCTATGGAAAAGACTAGATGAAGGGAGAAGTGGAAACCAATCCATTTGGTCACCAAACACTTAAGAACAAGGCATGCAATCAGTAAAAGCCTAAAACCCTCCCAAAAACACTCATTTTTTGTTAGGGGGTTGTACAGCCAGATGAAACCCTAAAACCTCCAAAATCCTTGTGAGGTTAGGCATTGATCCAAGAATCGTAGGTCAGATCAAAATCTGTCCCTCTTCCCTACTTGCCTTGCATCGGGTGGTATCAGATCGAAGGTTGAGATCTGGATCTAATTTGTGAATTAGGTTTGAAGGTTCCTTATTGTGAAGCCCTAGTTGATATTTTTTGTAGAGTGGCAAATTGCAATCTGACCTACGATTGCAGAGGGTTTTCAAGATGGTTCGTGGGAGGCAACATGTGGATCTAGGATTGGTAGACATGTTGAGACAACTTGCTGCTAGATTAGAAGCTATTGAAACAACCCAACGTAGAGAAAGACATCTTGAAGATGTTAGTGATGAAGAAATTGAAGAAGAACAAGATGTTGTAGAACCTGGACCTATGATGGATCAGGGTGAGGAAAGATTGTTAAAGGCTTTGACAAATCTGAAGTCAACACCACATTTCAATCCTCCTGAGTATAGTGGAAAGTTGGATTCAGATGAGTTGGTGGACTGGATCACCGAGATGGAAAAGTACTTTGAGTATGAAAATGTCCCTGAGGAAAAGAAGGTCAAGATTGCAAGAAAAAAGTTAAAGAGTCATGCATCCTTATGGTGGGAACATCTGCAATTGGACAGAAAAAGGAAAGGAAAAGACAAAATCAAGGTATGGAATAACATGGTGAATAAATTGAAAGGCAAATTTTTACCTTGTGATTATCAGATTAACCTAGTTAGATGAATGCAAAGTTTGAGGTAGAAAGATAGCTCAATAAAAGATTATATTGAGGAATTCTATAGATTAGATATCAGATCTTGACATGATGAGGATGAAGTGGAAAGAATTTCTAGGTACCTGAATGGGTTGAGAGTTTCCATCCAAGAAGAAATTAGTTTGGTTAAGTTGGAAAACATTGAGGAAGCTTATCAGTTTGCCTTGAAAGCTGAGGAGAAATTGAACACGAGACATGAGCAAAGACAAAGAGGAAGAGGTGGTAGATTCCCTAGAGGAAGAGGTAGATCTTATGGTGAAAACAATAGATCTGATCAAGATAAAGTAAATCTGGATAAAGGTAAGACTGAGTGGAAAAGTGAAAGTTCGGCTAGAGGAAGAGGCAATAACTATCGAGGTGGTTATAATAGAGGTGGATTCTGAGGAACCTGTTACAATTGTGGAGAAGCAGGACATAGGTCATTTGAGTGTACACATGCAAGTAAGAAGGTCGATAGCAACATAAATGCTTTGGTGCAAGAAGATTCACCAAATGAACCTGAGAAAGAAAAGAACTTGATGGTCAAGAGAGAACTTTGGAGTGAAAGTAATAAGGAAGATTTGGTAAGGAAAAGTTTGTTCAAGACCAGATGTAGAGTTTTTGATGAAGTGTGGAAGGTAATCATTGATAGTGGAAGCTCAGAGAATTTGGCATCTGAGGAAATGGTTACAAACTTGCAGTTGGAAAGGTTGGAACACCTGAAACCCTATCAAATTTCATGGATCAAGGATGATCATACACTATTGGTAAGTGAACAATGTTATGTAAATTTGAAAATTGGAAAGTACTATGATAAAGTATTGTGTGATATCATGCCTATGGATTGTTGTCATATTTTGGTGGGTTGACCTTGGAAATATGATAGACATGCTATATATGATGGGAGATTACAAAAATATACTATTTGGGCTGGTGGGAGAAGACAAATCTTGTTACCTTTGATTGAAGAACCTATTAGTAGTTTTTGTACATCTATGAAAGTTTGTTTGATGGAAGGAAGAAAGTTTGTTAAGGATTTGAAGAAGAATTATGTATGTTTTGTTGTGATTCCTAACAAACCGAGTAAGAAAATAAAGGATAGCATCCCTGAGGAGATTGATAAGATACTCACCGAGTATAAGGAGATCATTTCTGATAATGTACCTGATGGTTTGCCACTGAAGAGAAGCATTGATCATTGCATGGATTTAATCACTGGAGCTAGTTTACTGAATAAGGCACCACATCGATTGACACCTATCGAGAATCGAGAATTGAATCGACAGATCCAAGAATTGTTGCAAAAAGGTTTGATCTGAGAAAGTTTCAGTCCTTGTATAGTACCAGTTGTATTGCCACCTAAGAAGAATGGAGAATGGAAAATGTGTATGGATTTCATAGAAATTGTAAGATTTGAGCAATACAAATCCACAAAACCCGAAGATCACATACATACAAAAACCTGTTACAAGGAAGTAGAGACAAGAAGAGGGCAAGGGTTTGACTCAAAAAATGAAGAAGAAAATATCCTCAAAATAATGAATGAATTGAATGTACAATGGATCATCCTTATAAAAGAGATCAAAATCCTTGAAAGGCAAACCAAAAAAGCAGAAGTGCATGTAATAATTAGTTAAATTATTACAATACGAATGCATGCAAGTTTATATTTAAAACAACTAGTGCATAAGTTTAAATCAACTAGTGCATGTGTGTTTAAATATAAACAACTAAAAATTAAAGTGTTGACATCTTAAGAAGGGAGTAAAGTTAATCAATACAATTAATACTTTACTCTAACACCCCCCCTTAAGATGAGCAACAATGCAGCTACAAACAATGCAAGAAGAAAGAAAAGGAAACTATAGTGCTGAAAGCATAAAAATGGGTCCCGACAACATGGCCTGATGAGGTAATCATATACAAAAGAGAGTCTCTATAAAGAAGAAAAATAGAGAAAAACACATGGGAAAAACTCTACTCCAAAAAGAGACAAAGACTAATCTGAAGGACTGAAGAAGCCTCCAAAACTAGGAATGTTCCAAAAAATAGAAACAAGAATGAACATGTAGAACATCACTGAAGCAAGAAACTGCAAACTTTGTCAAGAAGAAACTGATGATCTGAAGATCCTCCACAAAAATATGACCAGGTAGAGAAGACTAATCTGCATGAGTGCCCTCAAATAACACTACTCGAATCAGGAGGCAAACAAAGGCAAACACCTGAACTCGAAGATACAGATGGCATAAACACCAAAAGTCTGAAGAGCTGATCAATCAAAGATGGAAGAGTGCCTCTAAAAATAGGAAAGAAAGAGTGTCTATATGGTAAATGATCCATCTCACCGAAATGCATAGGTACCCAGCCACTGCATCTGCCTAGTACATAGGAACAAATACTGAATACATAGCTCACACTATCAAACCAAGGAAGCAATAGAACCAACAGTAGAAACCCCCCCATACTGCTGACAAGGGAGAAATGACATGTACACTAAAAGGAGTGCCAATAAGAACTGCATCATGAAGAACTAGGAACATCGAAGATGCATAGAAAGAACAAGCACAAATAAAGATACCCTGAGGCTAATGTCGTGGAAGGAACACTCACTTGACAAAGGTAGATGGCAAACAAAGGAAAACATCAAACCCCCCCATGGCACTTTATAATGGAGTGCAAGTAAAAATAGCACAAACATGTCCAAGATTTCAAGTATGCAATAGAATGACACTTTATCTCAGTGCATGTGCAAAAAAGAATGCTACAAAAGTGAAGTATACAATGCTCAAAGAAGAGTGAAGGCTGCTGAAATAAAAGAACAACCTAAAAAGAGTCATCCCCTAAAGGGAAGAGATCCCAGGACCTGTAACATCCATGATATCCACCAGAGTGTAGAAATGCAAAAAACTGATACCATGTAGGATTTGAGCAATACAAACCCACAAAACTCGAAGATCACCTGCATAAAAAAACCTGTTACAAGGAAGTAGAGACAAGAAGAGGGCAAGGGTTCGACTCAAAAAATGAAGAAGAATATATCCTCAAAATAATGAATGAATTGAATGTACAATGGATCATCCTTATAAAGGAGATCGAAAGCCTTGAAAAGCAAACCAAAAAATAGAAGTGCATGTAATAATTAGTTAAATTATTACAAGACTAATGCATGCAAATTTATATTTAAAATAACTAGTGCATAAGTTTAAATCAACTAGTGCATGTGTGTTTAAATATAAACAACTAAAAATAAAAGTGTTGACATCTTAAGAAGGGAGTAAAGTTAATCAATATAATTAATACTTTACTCTAACAAAAATCAACAAGATAATAGTCAAATATAGGTTTCCTATACCAAAAATGGATGACATAATAGATAGTTTGACTGGAGCGAAGTATTTTACCAAAATTGATTTGAAAAGTGGATATCATCATATCAGAATCAGAGAAGGTGATGAGTGGAAGATTGCTTTTAAGACAAGAGAAGGTTTGTATGAGTGGTTGGTTATGTCTTTCGGTTTAACTAATGTAGCGAGTACTTTTATGAGATTGATGAATGAAGTTTTAAAGAAATTCTTAGGTAAATTTGTGATTGTATACCTAGATGATATTATAATATTCAGTAAGACCAGATAAGAGAATTTGTTGCATGTTGAACAAGTATTGCAGAGATTGAAAGAAGAAAAGTTGTTGATAAACCTGAAAAAGTGTTCTTTCATGAAAGAAGAGATTGTGTATTTGGGATTTGTGATTTCAGCTAATGGTTTGAAAATGATCCTAAAAAGGTTGAATCTATTTTGAATTGCCCTACACCTGAAAATGCTAGTGAGATAAGATCATTTCATGGTTTAGCAAGTTTTTACCGAAAGTTCATTAGAAATTTTAGTTCAATTTTTAATGCTATGACTGAGACAATGAGAGGAGATGAAAGAGAATTTAAGTGGACACGTGGAGCAGATAAAAGTTTTGAGACTCTGAAGCAGAAGGTTGCTGAATTGTATGTGTTAGCATTGTCTGATTTTAATAAGGTATTTCAAGTTGAATGTGATGCAAGTGGTAGTGCAATAGGAGTTGTGTTGAGTCAAGAAGGTAAACCTGTTGCTTTCTTTAGTGAGAAGTTGAATGATGCAAAAAGAAAATATTTTGTGTATGATCAAGAATTCTATGCTATTGTTCAAGCCCTCAATAAATGGAGACATTATTTGATACCGAGAGAATTTGTGTTGTATATTGATCATAAGGCTTTATAGTATCTGGGTAGTCAAAATAAGTTGAATCAGAGACATGTGAAATGGGTTGAATATTTGAAGAGTTATACATTTGTGATAAAACATAAGAGTGGAGTCACTAACTGAGTTGTTGATGCATTGAGTAGAAGATCTTTGATAAACGAGATGAGAATTGTAGTTCTTGGTTTTGATGACATGAAAGATTTGTATGAAACTGATCCTGATTTTTCTGAGTCATGGAGAAAGTGCAAAGAACCTATTCAGGATCAACCAAGTACTAAATAGGAAGACTTTCATTCAAGAAGGTATGTTGTTTAAAGGTATTTAGTTGTGTATATCGAGAGGATCAATGAGAACTAATTTGATAGAGGAGAAACATAGTAGTGGTTTGGCTGGACATTTTGGCATTGACAAGACATTGAATTTTCTTGAGATATACTTTTGGCCACAGTTGTATAAGGATGTTCAGAAATTTGTGAAAAGTTGTGGAATTTGTCAAGTTGCAAAGGAAGTAAGTCAAAATACTAGATTGTATATACCGATTTTTGTTCCTGAGAAACCTTGGATTGATATCAATATGGATTATGTTCTTGGCTTACCGAAGACAGTAAGAGGTAATGATTCTATATTTGTTGTTGTGGATAGATTTTTTAAGATGGCACATTTTATACCCCATAGAAAGACATCAAATGCGGTGCATATAGATCTTTTCTTTAAGGATATTGTCAGATTGCATGGATTACTGAGCAATATCATCTCTGACCGAGATAGTAAATTTGTTGGATACTTTTGGAAGACTCTTTCGAGAAAGTTGGGCACCAAGTTGAGGTATAGTTCTACATTTCACCCACAAACTGATAGACAGACAAAGGTTGTGAATGGAAGTTTAGGTAATATTTTGAGATGCTTAGTTGGAGATAAACCGAGTAATTGGGATTCTATGTTGGCACAAACAGAGTTTGCATACAATAATTCAGTGAATAGGAGGACTGGAAAAACACCTTTTGAAATTGTTAATGGCATACAACTGAGAGGTATATTAGATTTGAAGGATATTGTTGGTGAAGAAAAGAGAAGTGATGAAGGAGTAAAATTTGCTAAGTTCATGAAGACATTGCATGAAGAAGTAAAACATAAACTGGGGAAAAGTAATCAGAAATACAAAGATAGAGCAGATAGATCAAGAAGACATAAGACTTTTGCGGTTGGTGATGAAGTAATGGTTCATTTGAAGAAAGGTAAATTTTTTGTTGGAATATATGAGAAGTTGAAAATGAAGAAATTTGGTCCTTGCAAGATATTGAGGAGATTTGACAGTGGAAATTCTTATGAGATTGAGTTACCTGAAGACATGGATATATCACCTCTATTCAACATTGCAGATATGTATGAGTACCATGAATCAGATGAAGAAATGACAATATCGAATGATTATCCTAAGAAGCAAACATAAGAAGTTGAGCAGATATTGGAACAAAGAGTTGGCAAAAGCACAAGAGGAAGATAGTATATGGAATATCTGGTAAAGTGGAAGAACAAACCGATTGAAGACAATTCATGGATTTCACAATCTGAGTTGGATGCAGCTCGAGTTGTACCTGCTGCATGATTCAGAGAATCATTTCAAACAACCCTCGGTGTCTGATGCAAGAGCATCTCGAGTCCTTGGCAGTCCTGTATCACCAAAAACAGGTTTGAGTTTTCTGTGTTGCTCGGTTCTTTCTTTGACCGAGTTGGCTTGGTAGTTGCTCAGTTTCCTTTGTTAACCAAGTTGGTCGGTTATTTTCCTGGTGCTCGGTTATCTTTTCCTGGTGCTTAATTTTCCTTGCTTACCGAGTTGTTTATTTTGATTTCTTGTTGAGGTCGACTTGTGCATTTAATTGTGGTCATAAATTTAATGTTGGTATCAATCATTGGGAAGCATTTGGACCTAGATATGGTCATTCCTTCCACTAATAATGGATATGAAGGCCGACTTGTTTCGGTAGCCTCTTGTATATAATTTTATCGTTGGTTGTAGTTTTAGGGAGATCAACTTAGAGAGGTAGAAGATTAATTGTATCAAATTAGAAGTTTGAAGGTAGTTTATGAATCCTCACATGTTGGAGGACTGTTGTAATTGAATTATTATATCTGGCCCTAACCGGGAAGACCTTACAGCCCGACATGTATGAATCGAATTGATGAAATAATAAGGATCTATTCTGCATTCTCTCTCTCACTTGTTGTGTTATTGCTTTCGTGTGTGATCTCTCAAGGTAGATTTGGATTATGGTGTGTCTTTGGCCCCTCTTCCCTACCAGCCTTGCATCAGGTGGACAATGTTGATTTCTACCGGCAACGTGGGTTAGCGGGTAGATTTGCAGGTCTTTGGCTCTCTCTCCTAGATCTACACGATTGAGTAAGAAACTATTGGAAACCCTTTGTCTCTGGTGATATTGACCTTTACCCTTGTGCCAAGGGAAGATCGAGATTTGATACTGAATAAGGTGTGGGTTTGTTGCTTCTTAGTGGGAGGCTTCTAGTAACAATCATTTGAATTTTTATGTTGATGACTCCCTTTCGAAATCCTCTTTTGAGGACTTGCAGGCTAATGTCGAAGAGGTTACCCCTACGAAAAATCTAGACGAGGCCCCAGCTACTGATCGGGCCCGGACCTCTGCTATCAATCGTGGACTGGCTTTTGTTGTCATTCCAAGTCTTCCTCCAATTGCATCCCTTATTGATGCCCCCAACTCTGTCAATGCTTTTCCCTCGGGCCACGAGAGCACTTCTGCTCCCTCTACTATTGTTGCCTTGCACCTTGGTTCTACTAAAAATGTTCAACTTCTACAACACTTTGATCGTTGTGCTAAAATTTGTCGTAGTGGTGTTTAATTTTTTGGGAAGCCTAAGGATAGTATTGCCTGGATAGCTGTCTGAAGGCATAGAAAGAACTCTCACCCTTCTTCTCTAACGGTGTGAATTTGATCCTTCTTATTGGGCATTTTCCTCTTTGTTTAGTATAGGTTATTTTCTAGTGAGCACCTTTTGTGCTGACTAAGTGTTGTTGGTGGCCCGACAATCTATTGGGTCCTACTTTTGTAATGGGTCAACCCCCTTATTTTTGGCTGTTTTTTAATAAAAAATAATTATAGTACATCATCAAGCTTAGAGCTTCACAAATCAATAGTATCAACTCTATAGGAATAATGGGACAAAACAAAAGAAATTTGATCTCTGTTCCAAACCCTAAATATATATTCCAATGAGTCCCATGGAATTTCTAATATTTTCCCATTAACCATTAAGTAAAATAATGGGCCTAAAAGGGTGCTCAACTTCTCTTTGTAAAATTGTAATTCTCCAGCCGTATGTGTGAAGCCTTCAAAAATAGAATGCAATTCCTCTTATAATTCATTTTTCACTATTATAACATGATTTATCATAAAAAAAATTCCAATAACTCACCCATGAAGCACTAACTACTCTTATACACTCTTGCATGTAAATAAAATTAGTGAGTCAATATTAGTCCAATTTTGTTAAGTAAACCCAAAATTAATGGATCTTTTTAATGGCATAAGGAAAATGATGTGGTTAATATTGCTAACTATAGAATCTCATTTCAAGAAAGTGGGTCCTCTTTTCCTACAATGTTTACGAATTTCAACTAATTTGACTATAGCTATGACCTAAAAAGGTGTAAAACACACTGAGTCTCATAGTCCTAATGATCTCTTGCTTGTACATATTACAAAATAATAAGGGGATTGTTGATAATGAGTTTAAATTATAGGAGTTTGTCCTCAGAACTAATTCACACTATCCAAAATCCTATATGCTTATGAGTCATGTCAAAACATATGTAACATTCACTAATTTATCACCTTATCAACCACAATTTACTTATTCTAGAGAGTATCATGAATAAAGTGATAATATACATGAATATGTTTTATTTGTACATGAAGATGATTTGTTTCTAACTTGATTGTACTACTCTTATCACAATGGATAATTTGAATGTACTATTATTATGTTTTTTTACTACCCATGCTTGTGTATATTTTCCCTAATAGCGAACTATTGATAATAGATATGACACATATAATAAATCAACTTGTTTGAGAATTAAAACATTTTATAAGACATATATTGTTATACAAGACCTTATATTGTATATCCAATACACAAAACATATTATGCTTACTTAAAATTTATGGAATTATTATCGTTCATGTTTTGGAACATTCATCATAGTTGGGACTTTTAGGCACTTCATTAATCCTATTTTATATGACCAAACTTCTCTAAAGAATTTGATTTATTTTATCATACTTATGTTTGACAAGCTTCCCTTTGCAATTTTATGACCTCATTTTTATAACAATTTACTATGTAATAATACACTGAACCGTACATTGCTTCTAAATGTCTTAAGCATGTTGCTTCCAAATGTCTTAAGTATCAAAGATAAAATGACAAATTGATGAAACTATAAGAAACATCATCTATTGTGCAATCTCCCAAAGATGTTCATCAAAGCACAAATTGAGGTTACCACCTACGAATTGCAATGAACCCTTAATTACTTAGAGCTTATTAATTTTTTATATTTTATTCAATTCACAACATATCACAATTTTCTACTACATAATCATATTTATTTGCATAAAGCAATGATTCGTTGAGAGGGTTAAGAATTAATTATGGGGGAGAAGCCCAATGCATGATTGGGAAAATAGCACTTTTTTATAAAAAAATTCTTTGGATTTAACAAAAAATTATAGTTGCTACAATCAAACCAAGTCTCCCACTATCAAAATAAAATTTCATGATAAGCAACATTAAGGTAGCATACAATTGGTCAAAACTACAAGCGTACATTCTACTTTCACCTTGGTTGTATCTTCACAAAGATATGGCCAACTAAGATGGTAAATAACCAAGTAATACTGGAATGATACATTCTTGTGCAACTCCAAAGCTAGTGCAACCATTTACCTATATCTGGATCAAGGAATACATAATGAAGATGTTTAATCTTTAATGGTTTTTTTTCCAGTACTACATATTTTGGTATGAACATTAACTATTTCCTCTTTTTAAAGGAGAGTTATTATTATTATTTTTTGGCTATAATTTTTTTTTTGGAACCAAAATCCACTACGTCATTAATCAAACAAATAACCATCTCAAACGTGCAAGGGCCTATGCTACTCACCTGTTATGTGTTTCCAGGAGGATGTACTCTAATGCTCTCCACAACGAAAATGCTTATGCTAGTTGTATTTATTATTTTGCCTTACACCCTTGCACTGTAACTTTGGCAATTGCAATGGAAGATGGGCACAAAATGCAGCAATTTACAGATATAACTATTATAATTTTTGGACTCGTTTATGCCTTCTTTGAATTAATCATTAATGTACAGTTTTTAACAACTAGATGACGATGCTTTATCTTTAATACAAGCATTTCATATTTGTTTACCAAATGTAAACAAGGGCTGCAGGGCAGCTAAGTTCCTGCCAACGATTGGAAGAAGAGTTTTGGTTCGGGCGCTCTGCTTCTGGGTCAATATTCAGAATAGCAACTGCACTTTTACTTGTTGTTTGATAAAAGAGTGCATCATCTTCTAGCCTTGTAGCCTTGCAAATGCTACAAACTCGTCATCAGCAGGGCCCTGCAGAATTTAGTCATATGGGATCAAGTGTCAAGAATGTGCAATTCATACTAGTAAACAACATGCCGACCTGTATCTGAAATCTTAAAATGGAAAATTAAAATGTCAAGAGTAAAATCTTATTTAAAAGAAATGACTGGAACGTTTGTGGTATCAGTACTAGTTGATAATTTGATATAATAAAAATTTGTTTCAGCAACGAGGGACTCGATCAATATCTGTTTACAGGCAGGCCGCCCACCTGATCACATAAAGAACACGAAGAACAAGTAGTACAATGTAACCTGTAGGGTGTATAAATCTAATATAAGACAAATTCCTTAAAAATAATGCATTTGAAAGAATGAAAGCAAAAAATCTTTAACGTGTGTTGATGATGTAGACAGAAAAGACATGTTGTGAACCAAACACTTCCTGAGAAGAGGGAATCTGCAAGCCGTGTAGCATTAGACAACTGATTAAACAGACACAATGGTATTTAGAACCCATCAAATCAAATATATTAATCTGTTTAATTGAGACAATAATACATCTTCTAGAGACTAATTTCACCTAAAGCAATGCAAAGCTATGTACCTTAGAGACAGGGTCTGTGACATTAAACCTAGTGCATCTGTAATTCATATCAGCCACAGAGTTGCAAGATATGCATTTAAGCCCAGTTGCATGTCACTATCTTTGTCACAAATATCATGAACCAACCAACTATACTCGTCACATGACTGCATTTATACTGTTGCACCATTTCAGGTGTCCTGGATGTGGGAAATAATTGACTCTAGGTTCACCCTTGGGATTGTAAATTTCTGATAACAAAATACGTATAATTCTACAATGAACTCTCCCTACTACAATTATCGATATGCTTTGGCTCCATACAATATCAGTGGGGTTGTGTCGCTGCCACACAATGCAAGTTCCACAACTTTTCTATTATCCAGATAGAGACTGGCACTTTCAACATATCAAATGAATGTGAAAAGGGCCACCTAGAACTAGGGCCGATCTTAATATATAAGATGGCAATCAAATTACAACCGAAAATTAGGTCCATCCACTTCTCTATATCAGAGAAGGCTATTTCAATATCATGAAAATTTTGCACCACCCACCATCAAAATATGTCAGAGGCTTGTCAATGTACTACCTGAGGTTAGGACCACTCAAATTACTAAGCACAATATCTGAGACTCAGACATAAGATTTAATAGACACGAGCTTGTGATTTTTTTCAAGAAGAGACTCCGTAGTGCTTCCATTCATATCGTCACTGCTAACTTCCTCAAAACGGAGGCTTTTTGTCTCAGGAACAAAAGAAAACACAAAAATTAAGGTAACCATGACAATTGCAGCAAATATTAAAAACGTCTTGGATGTCCCGACTGCATCAACTATTGATAAGAAACTCTCTGAAACAATCAAATTGCTTACCCAATGGACTGTCTGACTCTTCTATCTTATGTTCAATTTGGGTGGGGTTTCTTCTTTCATTGGCATATGACTGAAAAGATAGAATACTAGTGATTGCTTTACAATACTCAATAGATGTGGTTTATTCATGGAATGATGAGTATGTACTTGCAAAGCTGCACGTGACTCCTAAAAAGAGTTATGTTCGTGCTATATCTGGAGAAGATGAACAGGAATTGTTGGAAGGCTTTCATATGCTAATGGGTAAGCACTGCAATTGATATTTTTATCGTTGCCCCTAGGCCTTATAATCTGCTTCTTGAAAAAGAAGATACAGTTATTTGTGGCAGTTTGACACCTATAATTAGTCTCGTTTTCTTTTGCATTGCAAACATGCAAAGAGCAATATGATTCCTTTCCAAGAATATCAACTATTATTAATAAGGTGGGTGGATTGGCAAGGTCCAGTTTACTCCTGAGTTTGGCCATAAGGTCAAAAACCAGGTGTACAAAATACGAACAGTATACAAGGAATAAGGAAACAAATCCCCTTGTGAGCTTCCAAAGGAGGGTCTCATACACCAAATTAGCAGCTGGCCTGACCTTGACCCAAAATTGACAAAGCGCATATCCATAAAAAATAGAGGGAGAGTTTTTCAGGCTCCTATTACTTTTCTAAGGCTCCTGTTGATATCATTTTCTACATCTAATTTTAATTTTTTAATTTGCTAAAATGCAACTTCTCCAAATAAAGGCACACATAAGAACGCATTTGGAAGGACATTGGAAGCTATAGGAATGTTGACTATGTAGCACCAAACAAGGCTAAGGTAGTTTCCTTTCTGTGGACATATTTAAAAGAACTGAACTAGTTTTGTACAGTAGTTTAAACCCCGCTGTCCATTTTGTGAACATGAAATTCTTTACATTTCTATCTGTAATATTTTTTGGACTGGGTCATTTGCCTTGTCTGCAGGCAATTCTTCGACTTACTGAGTACCTTAGTTTTGAAGTGAGTGTGGCAAGAGAACTTGTCGATGCATTTGGAATTCCTGATTTTGTTTTGCGTGCACCTATTGGCATGCAATCTGGGCAATACACAGAATACACACAATTTGTTGGTTTCTGATGTAGAAATTGAAAGTTCAACAAGATTTTTAACTGTATTTAAACATTGGCTAGTTTTCCTCCAAAAGGTCATAATTTTAACAAAGGAAAAAAGGTGAAGATATGTGTTCTTCACAAGCATTTTGGGTATATAGTTGAAGGAGAAATTTGACTGTATAAACATTTGCTATTTTTCTCTGAAAGAAATTATAATTTTAACAAAGAAGAAAAGTTGAAGATATGTATTCTTTCCCAGCATTTTGGCTATATTCTAGAGAAAGCTTGGAAGTTGGCTATAGTCTGTTCCCAAATGGGATTTTGCTGTTGTTTTTCTGGAAAATATCAATACTTCCACAAAAACAGTGATGCCCTGCTTGGCACAAATTTATGTGTGATCTTTATAATTTTGTATAAATTTGGAAATTTTATTCATCTGGATGGAGGTATACCCTCGATCATGAACACGACATGATAAATGTTGCCTACTTTTAAGGACACAGGTACCAATAGCGGGTCAATGCTCAAACCTTTATTTTTCCACCGATTTCTCATTCTCTAAAGAAATAGTCTCAGTGAAATAATATGCAATTACAAAGACAAAATTATTCGTTAAAAACATTTTTCACCATTACCTGGTTCAAAATTACTTCAGAAGTTGAATCAGAAGTGTCCACTGACAACTCTTACAACTCCATCAATGCCCTTTAGGAATAAATTCCCTCATGCTCCAAAATGAAGAGACTCATCAGGTGGCTTGAGAGCAATCATATAAACCTTATATCGTAACTCTAATACCAGGGAACAACTTTCAGAAGGAAACGAAAGAAGCGCAGAGCGTATAAAAGGTAGTTTAAATTTAATTCTTGAAGAAGGACAAGAATGGGCGCGGACGGGGGTTATTCTTGGGTGGGGAAACCTGCCAGGCTAAGTAGGCGATTCGATAGAGCATTTAAGGTATCCTCATTCTAAGGATACTTCATACAAGCACTGCTTATTTTGTTTGTGCAAATGGAAGAGAGTGAGGCCATTATCCCTGCAATTCCCCTCATCGTGGACGGGAAAATATCAGATAAATGCAGGGGAAATTGTATGCTGTGAAATGTTAAACATTCGGAGAGGGAAATTGGGTGTATTTTTTTACGCGTACAAAAGATTGTGTAAAAATTTGCTACCAGGTAAAATAAAACAATGATTCATACCTAGAGATAGCCGTTGATCCAAGTCGAAAACGTGTTCGCAGAAATCAACTTCCCAACGCTTCAGACCTGTGTTCTCCATAATCTCCGGGTTGTAGTTAGAGGGGTTTTTACCCAGTCTCTTCCTTTATTATGCCCCGCACACAAATCAATGAATGCAGGCTGAACAACAGAGCACATGGCTCACCTGCATGTTAAAATAAGAATGCAAACAGGCCACGACAGGAACTCAAAATGGGAGCCCAGAACCCTCTGTCAAAATGGTAACCCCAACACTCCGATATTCGCCAGGCCCTTCCCGAAAACGCCAGCTGCCCAGGTCGTCTGCGAAGGCGAATCTCCCAACACCTCTGCTTTGGTTTTCTGTCCTTCTCTAGCATTGTAAACCGTGCAAGCCTCTGTTCTGCCCACAGGGCGTGCGCCAACATTCGAAATGGGCAGGCGGCCCCTAACAGTCGATCATATTTTCTTTACAAACATTGGAGATAGCTGCTGGAAGAAGGTAATTAAACAATACGATTGGTCGGGTGGATGAAGATTAATAACGGGTTAAGCTCCAACCCTCCGCCAAGAGTTTCCTGCCTTGGCAGGAACTAAAAATAGCTGAAGCTTTTATCACTGGCATATTTGATGTAAACTGTTTTGCATCCACAATTTATATTTTGAAGGAATTGACAAAATCGTTCTTCCAGTATACAGAAGCCGCGCTGCAATGTAGCTCTTGTTGAAATTAGTGAGTAATTTCCACTGTGCATTAGATCAGCTTTTAAGTTGTTAAAGATGTCTAAATGAATTCTGATAAAAAATAATTCCTGTCATAAAAATCTAATATCTGAAATAGACTTTTCAAAGTCTCTTTGTAATGCCATTTATTGGACCCACAACTTCTTAATAGATCTTTTGGTTAGTTTAAATTTAAAGCAAATTCATCATAAGCCTCATTAGATATCATGCTTTAAGCCTCACTACAGTTTTAACAGACTATCTGTTTGTTACTATTTTTTCAAGAATTTCCACAACAAAAAATTTGTACATAAAATTTCTAGCTACATCTCTCAAGGAATCATTTGCAAATATAGCTAGTCCAAATTTTGAGAAGAATAAGTTAAACTAGCAAGTTCACATCACTGCTCCTCTAAATGACAGCAACCCGCAAAGCACAGACTACAAAGTTGTTCAATGTCAAAGATCAAAGCATGATTTCTTACAGGCTGTGGCTAGTAAGGAATAGAACACTGCTTAGGAAAATTATGTCAAGTTTTATAGAATCATCTAGACTTCAATTATGCATGCAGAATTAGAAAAATGGATACTTAGGATATAATCATTTTGGATAGACTGATTTGCCTGTAGCGTAGAAGAACGAGTGCAATTGAGAATTATTGAGATCTGGACTGTCAATTTGTCACTACTCATTTTTTGGATTTGATTCAGTTTCTTATTTGATTATGAATGCACGGAATCTCCATAGATATGCCCAATTACGAACTATGATAAAAATACTGAACTAGCTGTAACAGTCATGTGTAAGTTGCCTTAATAAACTTCCTAGTATATGAAGATATGGAACGATTAAACTTATTTTGAAGTGCAATACTCAACTTGCATGTCAGTGCAACCACTGAAAATCTTTTAGCATAGAAAAGAATAGTCCACTAGAAAATAAAAATAGAATAGTCTACCATTTCAGTCCTTGAACAAAAGCAAGTTTCTACAAATAAGTCATACCAATCATAGAAAGAACCTCAAATTGATTACACGATGACTTCATACAATGAGAAAGGAAATATACAAGAGTGACTTCAACAATGTGTCACTCTCGAGTCCATGACCCCTTATAATTATAAATAATAAAAGGATTGTGATTTACAAAGTCTTTTAATTTTTTATGTGACCAGCATCAATCAGCCAGCAGAGTGTCTTAACAGTCCTATCACTTGGAGCACAGACTTGTTTCTGCATTTGATCTTCCCAAGTTGCTTCTTTTGTAGACGGCATCAAATAATGAGTTGTATGTGATCTCATTTGGAATCAAACCTTTTGCTTTCATTTCATCTAACATTGATAAAGCAATATCAAGTTTATCTTCTTTACATAATGTGTCAATCAGCACGCTATAGGTTACAACATCCGGAGTAATGTCAATCCTTTCCATACTTTTAAAATTTTGAAAGCCTCATCTATTTCACCAATTTTACAATAACCATTAATGAAAGAATTATAGGTTACAACATTCGGAGTAATGCCAATCTTTTCCATACTTTTAAAAAGCTTGAAAGCTTCATCCATTTCACCAATTTTACAATAACCATTAATCAAAGAACTATAGGTTACAACATCCGGAGTAATGCCAATCATTTCCATACTTTTAAAAAGCTTGAAAGCCTCATCCATTTCACCAATTTTACAATAACCATTAATCAAAGAACTATAGGTTACAACATCCGGAGTAATGCCAATCCTTTCCATACTTTTAAAAAGCTTGAAACCCTCGTCCATTTCACCAATTTTACAATAACCATTAATCAAGGTGTTATAGGTTACCACATCTCCAGTAATGCCAATCATTTCCATACTTTTAAAAAGCTTGAAACCCTCGTCCATTTCACCAATTTTACAATAATCTTTAATCAAAGAGCTATAGGTTACAACATTTGAAGTAATGCCAATCATTTTCATACTTTTAAACAGCTTGAAAGCCTCATCCATTTCACCAATTTTACAATGACCATTAATCAAAGAACTATAAGCCATTACATTAGGAACCATGCCTTCATCAAGTATCTTATTCATTAGTAGATGTGCACTCGCAAGATCACCTGCTTTACATAAACCATCAATGATCGTATCGCACGTCACTTTATTAGGTTTTATACCCTTTATTCTCATCTTGTCTACCATTTGAACTGCCAAGCTCATGTTTCCTGTCCTACAGAATGCATGTATCAGAGTAGTATACGTTACCACAATAGGAAGACATTCCATTTGAAAAAAAAGTGTGAATGCCTCCTTCACCCTGTTACTCTGACAGAAACCAGCATTCAAAGAGCTGTACGTAACAACATTTGGTTGCAAACCTCTTTTCAACATGTTTTGAAAACAACCTCAACCCTTGTCCAGCTTGCCATCTTTGCAAAGTCCATCAATAACTGTACAAAATGTCACTTGACAGGGAAAATAGCCATCTTGTATCACTTGAGCTACCAATAATAAAGATTCATCTATCCTACCTTTCTTGCAGAGAGCATCAATTAGGGTGTTGTAGGTAACAATATCAGGAAAACAAAGGCCACTCCTCATTTTGTCCAAGAGCACTAGTGCTTCCTCAATTTTACCCCTTGTACACAAAGCCTTTATGAGGATGTTGTAAGTGATAATGTTTGGATGGATGCACATATCCTCCATTTCAGCGAGGAGGATGTCAATTCTATGGAGGTCGCCGTCATTCCCAAGACCGTCCAAAAGCACAGTGAAGGATACAACATCGAGAGGAAGGCGTTTAGCAATGGCTGAGTGGAAGAAATCCCAAGCTTTGTTTGTGTTTCCCGATTTACAGTGGGCGTTAATGGATTTATTGAATTGTACAACATCATATGTTCTGTAAAAACTTGTCGGTGTGTGGGGAGTTGTGGCAGTGTGCAGAGAAAGAGAGAGGGCGTAGGAAGAATGAAAAGGAATAAAATGAGTGGGTAATATTTGTTACCTGTTTCAAGATTGGGAGTCGGCCTTTCATGGTGAAGTTGGTAGCAGAGAGGGTTGTCTACGCCCACAAATCTGTTTCCCTCGGATTTCTTCTCAACTGAACTGAACCCTTGTTTCTCTTTCTTCACTTGTCCAGCTTGGGTATTGCATTTTCTGATATTGCAATTTTATTTCATGTCCGTAAAGGTCGGACATAAATGAACCCTAGAGCTTTTCACTGTTATTGATATTTCGTGTGAAATTTTTTTGTGAAGAAATTTTTTGGGAAGATTTTTTTTATTTATTTACTCTTATACATTCTTCTTCAACGGTGGTTCTTTTATGACCTATTTTTAAGATATTTTTAAAATATGTCAACCATTCAAAACAGAAAAAGACATTTTATTTTATTTTCTTTATATATTAACTTTTTATTTGACTTAATTTTAATAAATATTACTTTTTATATTAAAAATAATTTTTAATTCTTTTTTATATTATAAATAATTAATTATATACATATTATTTTATACATGATATATTTATAAATAAATAATTTAATTTATATATTTAATCTACTTTAATTTACATATATATATATAATTTTAAAGTAAAATTATCTAGGGGACAGTACTCTTTATATTATCAGAAATGGAGAGTTAACATAGTGATAGCACTACAGAAGCCAACATACAAGGTTAGTTGTATAGATAACTGATTCCCCTTCCCATAATCAAAAGCCTGTCCACTATACGCTTTGGAAATAAATCTTCATAATCATTGACATATGCTGTGAATTTGTCCAGATTTCCTTCCTACAAAATGCCTTTCCTGAATAGATTCCATGCCTTCTTCATTTTCTGCTTCATTCCTTCTGCTTGGAGTCAGAAATAACTGACCCTACACCCATCTGCCGAATCTGCTACAATATTATCCAACGATGTCACGGCCTCTAAGTTGCTTGGATAGTATTTCCCAGCACTTGTATTATCGGCTGAAACAAATTATTGATGAGAACACCATCATGAACATGGCCCTCCGCCCAGTAGTCTGCTCCCAAAATCTGCACCACCGAAAGGTGGTCGCATTCATTCAATTTCTGGAAAATGCGAGCGATTTGTCTCTCCGGAGGCTCGTCAAGTGGAACGCATTTAGTGTACCCACAATGGATACCCAAATGTATCGTCATTTCTGCTTTGTCGAAAATGGGAGCCAAACTGTCTATATAAAGAGAAAAGCGAACGACAATTCTGACTGGACTTCGCTCCTGCTACAAAAAATTGAACTTAGAATCTAACTTTATTGCAGGGGACACGGGATGCACTGTTATCCCTAGGAGTGCCGACAAGACCTTGTTCTTATCCAATACCAGTCTTCAGGATTGATGCTTGATCTTCCAGGATGATTTCTTGAAGATCCTTCAGCAAACTTCCTAACTGATCAAATCCTAAGAGCGAATTGTTAGCGATCCCCAAATTTGCTAGATAATTTGCTGCCTGATTTCCTTCTCGGTAGACGTGTTGGATATGATAATCGTCCAATCTCTGCAAAAGTTTTGAGATTCTCGGGATCCAGGCTGCGAGCTTCCAAGAATGAAAATCCCTTTTTGCGATTTCGTTGATAATTACTTGTGAATCTCCTTCGATAGTGATTTTGGATAGACCATTAGAAACACACCAGTTTAGCCCTACGTCCAAAGCTGAAATCTCTGCCACGTTATTGGTGGTGATTCTTATTGGGCCCGCCAAGGGTCAGATAACCTCGCCTGCTTCGTTACAAATAATAGCGCCTATACCACTTTTGCCCGAGTTGCCTCTGCAAGCCCCATCAAAATTCATTTTCATCTAGCCTTGCTAAGGAGCCCTCCATGTCAGTGTCTTTCTATCCATTTTTCTGTCTTTCAAAACATGGCCCCCGTTTTTCTTGAAATTCCAAATGACTTCCATATCGAGATCCCATCTTGACTGATATTTAAAATGTTGATTTTTGTAGCTTCAGTCAGATAGAAACTATGAATCAATACTAGTAAAATATGTATATATATATATATTCAGTATATATGAGATGTATATATATACTAATATATATATATACAAATATTCTTATGTAAATATTAGAGAAATTAATATAATACTCTAAGAGATATTATATATATATATATGTGTGTGTGTATAATCATAATTGTCATTATATTAATTACATATTAATGAATAGACATGTCTCATGAAGGGACATTTCTCTTCTTGGCTCATTCTCAATATAAATGTAAAAGATTGTTGCATTTGGAAAACACATACAATGAGATAGTGCTATTACATTTGCAATGATCCTAAAACTTTAACATAAAAGATAAAGCTTTGGATCTGCTGCTAATGATTTCTTCTATGGTGGATTTGATGGTGTTTTGTACCGCTTCCACTTCCATCTCCCTTTCCTCGAATATCCTCATGTTCCTTTCTTTCCATATGTGCCAAACCAAAAGCAAGGGGCTCACAATCCATAGAACTCCCCATTTTGAATGTCTTCTTTGTGTGGGCCAAGATATCAAAAATTCCTTTATCGACTCATTTCTAACACCACTCCATTGCAACATTATAAGTAGCCAATTCCAGCACTCCAACACTCTTGTGCAAATGGGCACCAAAATAGAAGATGATCCATTGATTCTTTAGTCTGTTTACACAAAATACACTGATTAGGCCCCGCTATCCCTAACGACTTCAACCTATTGTCTATCAAAATCTTTCCATGCAATACTATCCAAAGAAAAGCCCCTACTTTCAGGAGTGGCCATTTGCCCCAACATAAGATCAATGGCCACCCTTCTTTTTTGCTCCTAAACCTCTGCAGCTCATACCCCAGATTGACTTTGTACTCTCCTGACTTTGAAGCGCTCCAAATAATTTGATCTGCTTCTACCAAGGGAACCACTATTCTATCTAATAATAGTTCCATCAAAAGGCTTTGGTTGACCGAAGCACCTTTCTCCACTAATTTCCAATCAGCCACAGGAAAAGAGTTTCATGTATTGCCCAAGTAGTCCGCTACCCATTGGCCCTTCTCCGCTTCGATTGAGGAAACCCAGCCTTTATCTGTGAAGAAATCGATTAATGGAGGACCTCTGTTCCATGAATCTCTCCAAAACTTGGCTCTGCAACCATTTCCTATTTTCCAAGTGAGGTGATCA
The DNA here is from genome assembly GCA_027943335.1 of Chamaecyparis obtusa. NCBI lineage: Eukaryota > Viridiplantae > Streptophyta > Pinopsida > Cupressales > Cupressaceae > Chamaecyparis > Chamaecyparis obtusa. Next base: position 1,887,295 of record BSBK01006985.1, on the reverse strand, counting down.
GTAATAAGATCACGACTATTCCACAAGAATCGCCATATGTGAGATCCTTTAGCCGAATTGGTGACTATCAGAATTTTGTCAGGTTCCATTGAATCCAAGTATTTGGCTGCCATGACCTTATACCACAGCTTAGAAGGTGATTTATACATTTTCCAGGCTAATTTGGCTCCTATAGCTTTGTTTTAAAGACCCATTTTTCTCAAACCGATGCCTCCTTCCTCTTTTGCCTTGCACACTACATCCCATTTAATTAGGGGGATCTTTCTTACTTCCTTTGATCCTTCCCATAAGAATTTTTTCAATAGCCCATCAATAGAAGATGCCGCTTTGTTAGACATTTGATAAACTGACATGTAATATATGGGGATGGCCGAGAGCACCGATTTGATCATTTGTATTCTACCTGCTTGAGATAACCATTTATTCTTCCAAGCTAATGGTTTTTGTCGACCTCTGTTCAAGACTTCATCCCAAATTTTAGAATCTAATCTACTTGCAAAAAGAGGGATTCCAAGGTATACTATTCGAAAATCTGTAGGTTCAAAGCCTAGAATGTCAATGATATTATTCCTCATCTGACTACTAGTTTTGATAAAGTATACTTTAGATTTGGATTTATTCATAATTTGACCCGATCCCCTTTCATACTTATCCATCACTTCTTTGATGATCTTGGCTTCTCTGATCGATGCCTCTCCAAACAAGATAGTATTGTCTGCAAATAGAGAATGTGAAACCAGATCCAAGTTTACATGGATAGAGATCCCTTTCCAACGGCCCAATGTTGTCTATTTTTTAATATTTCTTTCAAGAACTTCTGCCATCAAAACAAAAAGGAAGGGGGATAGAGGATCACCTTGCCTTAAACCATTAGTAGCTTGAAAAAATCCATGAATGGAGCCATTAACAAGTACAGAGAAGTGTACTAAAGATAAACAATGATGAATGCATCTAATCCATTTTTCACTAAATCTAAATCGAAGGAGGACTTCAATAAGGAAAGACCACCTGACTCTATCAAAGGTTTTACTGACATCAAGTTTAACGATCATACCTAACTCCTTATTTGATTGTAAAGAATGAATAGCTTCACCTGCCATCAAAATACTATCAACAATTTCTCTTCCTGGGACAAAACCATGATGTTCAACCAAGATGATCCTGTCAAGCATAGGCTTCAATCTGTTGACCATCACCTTTGAAATACTTTTATATAATGAATTACAAAGGGAGATTGGCCGGAAATTTGCCATAGTCGCACATTCTTGTTTCTTAGGGATCAACACAATGACCATGTTATTGATTTCTCTCACAAATCTTCTATGCTTCCTGAAGTTCTCCGCCACCTCAAGAATGTCAACACTCATAAAGCTCCAACATTTTTGGAAAAACTCCGAGGACATACCATCTGGACTAGGAGTTTTATCAGGGTGGTTGGAAAAAGTAGCAGCTTTAATTTCCTGTATAGAGAAAGGGCACATTAGCTCCAAGTTGTCTTCATCTGAAACCACCTTTGGAATGACTTCCAACACATCCGAGTGGTCAAGGGGCCTAACCTCCTCAAGTTCCCCGAGAGTGGATTTGAAATAATTAACCGTCGCTACTTCAACAGCTCCAACATCTTCTTGCCACGAACCATGATTGTCTAGGATGTGATTGATCTGGTTATGGGAATGCTTTGATTTGATAGAAGCATGAAAGAATTTGGTGTTGAAATCTCCCCCTTTGATCCAATTGTCTCTGGATTTCTCTCTCTAATACACTTCCTCTCTGCTAAGAATTTCAGAGAGTTCATTTTTTAACCATTTTTCCTATTCGAAGTCATCGTTGGACATGTCAGCCGCAATGACTTGATTGTTCAAAACCTCCAATGTAGCTTCTATGCATATCTTTTCAGAAAATATGTTTTTAAAGGAATTTATATTCTAGATTTTGATATTGTCCTTTACCAATTTAATTCTTTTAGAAAAGCAGAAACTTGACATTCCTTTAAAAACATTACTATCCTTCCACCATCTTTCCAAATTGGGTAAAAAATCCTTATCTCTCCACCACATGCTTTGAAATTTGAAGCTAGATTTGCCATCTTTACAAGCCTCTTGGATGGAAAGTTGCACTAGAAAATGATCCAACAGAGAATAAGGGAGGGTATAGGTATCTAGATTGAAGGAAGATTCTACCCAATATGGGTCTACCAGGAATCTATCCAATCTTTCAAAAATTCTAGTGAACTTCTCTCTCTGATTGGTCCAGGTAAATTTTCCATTAGTAGGAATAACATCAAAAAGACGGTTCTCGAAGATGAATTCTCTGAAGTCTTCCATGATTTGATCAGGCATCCTTGAACCCCCTGATTTATCATCTAAATCCAGTAAGGCATTAAAGTCCCCAATGATAATGACCTTGGATGAGTCTATGGAGGTGATTTTTGGGGAAATTTCAGTCCAAACTTTCTTCTTATCTACCATTTTCACAGGGCCATAAACATTGAAAAAAGGAAATATCAAATTGTTACGAAGACAATGAATCTTACCAAAAATCCAATTGGGTGTGCAAACAAGATCTGACATCTTGAAATTGAAGGGATTCCACAAAATACCTAGACCTCCTGATGCTCCTCTAACTTCCTGAAAAAAGCCTTCCTACTGATTGCAAAAATGAAGAAAGCTGGAGGCGTTATTAAGATTAAGCTTCGTCTCCTGAATAAAGATAATGTCACTCTCTATTCTTTTGAATGCTCATTTTACCAAGCATTTCTTGTCTCCTGAATAAAGATAATGTCACTCTCTATTCTTTTGAATGCTCATTTTACCAAGTGTTTCTTGTCAGGGGCAGATAAACCCCTGACACTCCATGTTAAGATTTTCATCTTTCACCAAGGGAGAGCCCACCTCCCTTGGCTTTTCTGAGAAAATCAAACACATTCATAATCCCTTTCTCCTTCGCCCTCTCTTCTCTTTTCTGTCTATTGGAACACCTCCCCCTACTGCCTTTGGATTTTTCGAGAAGGACATTCACCGATTGGCTAACGTTCCTTGGATCAACATTCTCCAATTCATCTAACAAGGAGAAATCCTCTGACTCTTGATCATAGTCAATTTCCGTATCCGACAGGGGAAGGACCAACGTGGGAGCCTTCTCCTTTGGGGAGGCCTCCCTGGCCATCTGGTTATTTCCCAATTCCTAGCATTCTCCGGTGGAAATCTTCGTAGTGCTCAGTGAAGTAGAATTTTGAGGTTTCAAATTCTCTGATGTGATAGTTTTATTAACCGTTTTTTGATTATTTTATTTGGGGATCCAAACCTTCGTTGGTCTAACGAAGATGCCACAAACCTCTATTCTATGATTTTTGAGGCCACATCTACCACATCCCTGCATCTTAGATTCAATTTCAACTTGTTGCTTCCAAACACAACCTCCAGATTTAAGGTTGACAAACATTGGGATCTTCTTTACCAATGCAATCTTAATCCTAGCATATAGATACAAATCATTTTCAATGATTTTCTCATCAATTTCCATCAAGGTACCCAACGATCTACCGATACAGTCCAGGCTCACATCTCCCCAGTATTCGATAGGAAGATTATACAGTCTTATCCAAATCGGTTCCTTGTAAATTGCTAGGGGAATCAGATCAAACTTCGGTTGCTAGGGTTGGATATATAGCGGGAATGAATCACAAAACCAATTTTGTTGATTCAACATTTTGTCTCTGATCGATTCTTCTCTGAAGAACACGATGAAGAATCCTTTGGGAATGAATTTCCAGACAAAGTCTTTGCTCCAATAAGTGATCACCCAATCTCTGACCTGAGCCCTGGACATCTGCAGGCCTATGAACCTTCCAATAACTACCATCTTCCGCCAAAGTTTGATGTCAAGTTCGATATCATCTGGGAGTTCAATGTCAAAGGGAACTTCCACTTCTATCGCATCTACAGCCCAACCAAATGGAGGCACTTCTCTTCCTTGCCTGGAATACCAAAAATGACCGCCATTGTTGCTCCGATCTCCCCACTTACTCCGCCTCTACATTTTTTTTGGCATGTTACATAGATTTAAATATAATATAGATATTATTTAGTATAAATATAATATAATATTTTTATTTATATACAATTATATACTACTATATTATATATGTTTTGTTTAATTTTATTTGTAAAAATAAAATTAAGATCTTAGATTAGAAAATAAATAAAATAATTCTTAATTTAATTTCAAATTAAAAAACTTAAGTAATTATAAATTAAAATAAACTAGTTCTCATGTAATAAATTAATTAAAATGAGTAAAATAATTACATACATATACATATGATACTTTTATATTAAAATTATTTATTTTGATAATTTTTTGAGTTTTTTAACATTAGTAATATTTTTTAATTTTATTTTATTTAAAAAAATAATTAATTATATATAATTTCTATATAGATATTATAAATATAAATATTATATTTTCTTATTTATATACCATTGTACTTCTTTATCATATTATAGTGTAGTGTAAAATAAAATTAGGATTTAGCCTAGAGACATATAATATTTTTTAATATAACTTCAAATTAAAAGTAAAAGTAAGTAATGTAAACGAAATTAAATATTTAAATAATTCTAAATTAAAAATAAAATAATTATTACATAATAAGTTTTCTACCTAAAAGATATAATTCAAAAATACATATTAAAATTATATGATAATTATTATAATAATGATATATAAATATAATATTAATAATTACTAAGTATAATATTATTATTAAAAATAGATTATGAAAAAGTGAAAGTAACTGAATAAATTGAGTGTCATTCAATTACAAGAATCATAGAGATAGATGAGTAAGAAGAGATGGAGGGAGAGGTAGATATGGAGGGAGTGAGAGAACTGCAAACAAGATACAAGGGAAGAACTTAGAGAGAGAGAGAGAGAGAGAGAGAGTCTCTCTCTCTGAGCTCCATGCAGTGCTAAGAAAGGAGGAGAAGAGAAAGAGAAAGTTGCATATTATAACCTCCCTCTTTAGGTAAGGGATGTATGTGCACCCCAACAAAATGGTATTTCTCATTTTTGTTGGACTCAGTATGGAAAGGTGAGTACTGAGAGGGGACAGGTGAATCAATACTGCAAAATAGTTTTAACTATCTTTCTTTACCATTCACCAAATTCATAACTTTGCATGCATCACATAGAGTATATAAAGCATAAACAATAAACATAACTCATAACATATTCATTTTGGTATCGCAAAAATCCTTGTTAGAGGATAAAAATTGCGGTGGGGATGATACCCACAAAACTTCACTACTACAGTAAAAAGTTTGCTCGGTTAGAGCTAGAATGATAGCTATTTTTGATATCTTACCCTTTTAAGAGTTTAAAGACCAATTAATTCTACCTCACTAAAGGATTTTACAATTCTAATATAAGAATTGTACCTGGTTAAAGGATTTACAATGTAAGATCTATTAAGATCTATTCAGTTAAGAAACTTTACAATTCTGATTACAAACTTAATCAGTAACAAATATGTATGTAGTGCTTGCATAAATCATATGCTTGTCAAATTCAATGTGCTCATTAACTGATTACCTCATATTGTGCTTCACTCACATTATCAATTTTGTACTCAATAGATTCAACTCTGAATCACAGTTACACTATGCTCTTTACTACTCTGTTCCTCGATGGCTTCTCTTCTCATAACCTTTTCTCTATATTCTTTGCTTCACATCCACACATTACATTCATCTCACATGCATAATGATCTCCTCACTTGGATCTAATTTATATACAATTTTAGAAGCGGTGGAGATGTTCTAGAATCATCTCCTTAAGCGGTGCTAGCATTTGTTACTCCTCCAATGCATATTCACATTTAATTCTTATTGGTGGATCTCACCTTGTAAACACACATAATCATCATGTTTGAATCTCCAACACTCTATCAAACAATCTTCTTGAGATTTGTAAACTATTTTCTGCTCTGTGTCCAGATTCAATGTATCTATAGATTCTCCTTGTGTCGGTCTGTCATGCTCGGTAATACATTTTCTTGTTGCTCGATGTATCATTAGAAAATGGAAGCACTTCCATTTAGGGCTGGTTTAGCCCTCCGAGTGGGTGGTATGGGGTCATGTCAAGCACCTTGAGTGGCTCTTTGACTGGATCTAGCTTTTCCCCCTATTTTGCTTCTCTCTCCACCTATTTCCAGCTCATTTCTGGCACCTTTTCCTGAAGATCTAAGATCTTTGACCTCAAGGTCAAGGATGACCTTCTAGGTCAAGGTCGACCTCGACTTTGACCTAGGTCAAGGATGACCTCGACCTTGACCCTAGGTCCAAATTTTAGATTATGGAGGTTTCAGGATGTCGGGCTTCAAAAAGTTTTATTTCTCACTTCCGGGTTGGCTGTTTCAGATTTTGGAATGGTAAACTCTTAAATTGTATTTAATCTAGGTCCATTTCTAGGGGTTAAGGCTTAATTGGAATTTAATTACCCTATGTCAGCCTCTCTAGAAGTTTTTGCCCTAGATAGTATAAAAGGGAGCCTTCCTCTCTCATTTTAATATATATATTTTTCATCATCTCTCAAGTGCAATCAAGTGATCAAGCAATCATCAAGCAAGAAAGAAGGAGAAGGAAAGCATTCAAGAATTCATTCATCCTCGAGCATCCAAGCATTCAAGCATTCAAGATCCAATTCATCAAGGAGATCCATTGATAGCCATTGAAGGATTCATTCTCTTTGGAGCCCTCTTGTTGAAGATTCCTCCATCCACATTCATCCAAGCTTCTTCCTATTCTAAGATCCACTCAAGATTGGTGTTGAAGATCTAATGCAATTGATTTGAGACATCCTACATTTAACTCTACATTCATTTGGAGCATCCATACTTGTGGATTCAAGGATTCGAATCCTCCACAAGGATTTCAACTTAAGCAAGGTGAATAGTTCCATTTACTTTGTTTATATATTTCAATTTCAATTACATTTCAAAGTTGATTCCAAACTGGGGTTTGACCAAGGAAAACCCCTCATCCAACAAATAAAACCCTTTTTCTTGCAGATCCAAGTACAGGATGGTGAATATCAGTGTAGATTTGAGTACCCTTTTTGGTGAACTTTTGGGATCCGCAAACAAAATTTTTGTCAGAATAGTGCAAGTCAAGGATGACCTTTTGGGGTAAGATTGTACCTGGGCAGGGTAAGATCTTACCCCTATCTTGGGTCAAGGACAACCTTGTTCAGAAAAGCAAAAGGTTTCTAGGTTTTCTCTATTTCTGTATTTCTAGTCCAGATCTGGTTGTAGAATTCCCGAAACTGTACATAGACATCAAAAAATAGTATTTTACAGATCTGTCATAATTGAGGTTAGTATTTTTTTTCAATTCAATTAAGATTCTAATACATACTTACCATAACAGAATATAAGGTTATCCTCTTTCTTCATATTCTCCATCGATTGATTCATCTATGTATTGACCATCCTCTTGTGGTTAATCAATTTGGATCTTCCTTTGGGAATTTGGGGTTAAGAAGTATATCTTATATTCACATCCTCGTCATATTATCACATCACACTCATTTTTGTTAGGAGAGCACTCTTTGTTCATCCACATTTTGGTGACCACACTTTGTTCTCCTACATTTTGGTGAACCCGTGATAGATAGCTCTTTCTTTTATGGTGTTAGATCTTGCATGTATTAGGTTTCTTTTATGTGTTTGCATCTCATATAAAATTATTCATTTTTTCATGCTTTGTTTTTTCTTAGTTTAGTTCATTTGCATTTCATTGGTATATGAGCTTTACTACCTCTAGTTCTACCTATAATATTCCAGTTAGAAGAAGTCGTAGACTTATGGGTGCCTTTGATCCTAAGTCTTCCTCTCCTTTCCTTAGGATCCCGGATGACAATTTTATTATTCATGATTCCAACCCTATTATGGAGAAAAACTCTTCTCACTCATCTCATGATGAGGATGATGCTTGAAGAGTCCCTCCTGGACAAGTCCAAAAACTTTCAACCGAACTTGATAAAATGGGTAATTGGATTATCCAAGAAAACCATAATCAAGATTCTATTCAAGCTATAGAGGCTCTTAAGAAAGTTCTTCATGATAATGATCAAGGTGTTAATCTCCTCCGCGGTATCACTCACCTTCTACATTCAAATGTTAAACCTTTAGTTCAAGAAGCTCAAGATTTAGGATTGATTCCTCTGGTTACTAGTGTAGAACCTTCTTTCGTTCCCTTACCTAGTATTCCTACTTATACCCCTCCCTTGGTGACTACAACGGTTCCCTCTCTTACTATGAACTTGTTCCTCCTATATCCCTTCCTACATCACAACCTTCTTACCATAATGTTCCTTTTACTTATTCTAATCCTCTTCCAACTGTGGTTCCAAGTGTTCCTCCAGTTGTGTCTTCCATTCCTACAGCTTCATACACTTTACCTAGTGTTTCTAATGTTTCTATGCCTCCTATTTCCTCTAATGATTCAAAAATCATCGGTTTGGCTCAAACTGTGTCATCTTTACAACAACTTGCATCCTTAACTCAAAACAAGTTTAGCATTCCTACATGTGACATGGGAAGCCCTTTATCCTTAGACATCATTCATACTCTCATTCCTCTGCAAGCCGATATGCCTCATCTTGAGAATTACAATGGTAAGGGAGACCCTGTTACTCATGTTAAAATATTTCAAATCCTTTGTAGTGACTATGCTCATGATCATAGGATTTTAGCCAATTTTTTTGCTAGAACTTTTCATGACAAGGCCTTACAATGGTATTGTTCCTTGCCTCCTTATTCTATTGACTCTTTTCCAAAACTTGCCAATGCTTTTATTCAATAATTTCAAAATAACATTGGTTTGCAAGTGTCTTTAACTAATTTGATGCATTGTAAACAAAACACTAAAGAAAAATTGACTAAATTCATTGGTAGATTTAAGCATTTGCATGCTCAAATTTCTTATCTTGTTCTTGATATGGATATTCAACATACATTTATTTTAAATTTACAAAAGGATATTAGAGATAAGATTCTGCTTACTAAATTTACCTCTTTTCAACAACTTTGTGCAATGCTTCATCATTATCAATTACAAGTGATTCAATTTGAGAGAAACAATCCAATGGCTCCTGTTCTAGTTGCTATGACTGATGTTGCTCCTAATCCAAATAAATTTCAAAAACCTAATAACTATGTCAAGATAAATAAACAAGCGAATACAATTGTTGATCAAGTTTTCGTTGCATCTCACAATGCCACTTATGCATCCACTGCTTTTTGTTTGAATTGTATGTTTACTCCTCTCTCTGAATCTTTACATTCTATTATGAATAGGTTGTTAACTACTAATATGATTACTTTACCTCCTATTTGACCTCTTTTACCTGCTACAATAGCATCTAAATATTTTGATCCTAAAGCTTTTTGTCAATACCATCATCAAAATGGCCATGATACTGAGAAGTATTATTCTTTAAAACATAAGGTTCAAGACTTAATTGATTCTAATGTCTTATATGTTGATAATTTTGATGGTAGTGGGAACAAATCTGTCTGTCCTCCCAATCAAAACCTTCAAATCTATACGAATCCTTTACCTACACATGATACTAATACCATTGATCAACCATCTTCTATGGTTATTGTTTATGATTCAAAGATGGATGATCTTAATCATATTGTTAACCATGTGGAGCATGTTGATTTTTCACAATCTATATCTCCACTTCAACCTCAAACTCAAACTCAAGTTCCACCTCAAATTAAACAAAAATCTCAGCCTAAACTAAAAACTCAACCAAAACTTCAAAAGCAACCTAAGAATAAAAGACCTTAGGAACTCTTGATTACCTTTAACGATTCTGAGACTATTAAAGCTCTTGATGGTCCCTTTACATTTATGCTAGGATTTCTAAGATACCTACATAAGGTTGTCTAGTTGATCCTACATCTTTAGTCAATGTTGTTACTGAAGAAAATATTTTTATGAAAAACTTGCAATGTGATTCTTATGATACATATGATGTATGGATTCAAACTTGTAATGGTTTTCTTTATCCATCATTTGGTTCTATTGACTTGTCAGTTGAACTTTGTGGTAAAATTGTGAACACTACCTTTGTTGTTTCTCCTACTTCTGATCAATTTCAAGTTAAGCTTGGTTTTCCTTGGTTGAATGCCATGCATGTTGTTGCTTCTCCTATCCATAAGTGTCTTTAATTCCTTCATGATGAAGAAGTGAAATGATTAACCATAGTTTATATATCAACCTTCTAGGCCTAGGGATTGTGCTACACTTGACTTCTTTTGGCCTTCAATACCTAATTCATGTCCTTCTTGACCTGATAATCTTTTTCGCTCATGTCAAGCCTATAAGCATTGCAAGATTCTTGAGTTAAGCATGTCGCCGATGGATCTTAATGATGAAGGGTGCTCCCCTTAATACCAAAAATGCATAACAGAAATAGAGAAACAACAACAATATGCAAAAACAGAAAATTGGCTTCTTATTATCTCCACAAATGTGGAATTACAAACTTTCAGAATTACAATATGCAAAGCCCCATGGGCATTCCCTTACAATATTCTGTAGGACAAAGCCTCGAACTATTACGCAGATCTACTACCCAGAACTATTCTGAACTGCCTAAGACAATAATACAGCCTTCCTTATATAGGCAATTTCCACCGCCCGAGAAGGTTCCAGAAATTTAGCCCTAAGGGCCGACCAAACTTAGAATTATTTTATTTTTCAATTTATTACATCAAAGTCGGCTCAAAATAACTTTTGAAACCAGAACAGAAATTTTGAAGGAAAATTATTTTCCGCCGTTTCAGGTGACCCGACTTCCGAAGATCATAAGTCATCACCAGTTGACCCGATTGACTATTATAACCCCATTTCGGAAACGCCACGAAGCGCTCTAGAGGCTTCACTGGCGCAAGCGCTCGTCACCCAAATTTTTGACCTCATCCGGGGCCTCTAAAGCCTTCAAAACTAAGTTCGAAGTTTCTGTACCCTGCTGCCAATACCGAAAATCTTCAATATCTTCAAAACTACACCTGATCTAGCCATGAAACTTTGCTGGCAGACTTATATGACCAAAATGAACCTCCAAAAAAGAAATCAGATCATTCTGAGCACATACGAAAATTACCAAAAATAGTAACTTTCCATAAATAGCAGCTCTGCACAAAATAGCCCTTATTGAATATAAAAATAGAAATATTTTTGGGTGATGCAAGATTGCTCTTACACCCAGGATGCTCCTGTATTAGACAGCCGGGGTAATTTGAGAAGTGACCCTGTCACGACTCAGGTGTGCAGAGGAAAACCAAGACGGTTAACCTCCTCCTTTGTTAGCCATGATGAATCTTCAACAGGTTGTCCTTTCCATTTGACCAAATATTCTTCATATGTCCTATTTCTTGTGCTTCTGCCAACACGACTGTCCAGTATGTCTTCAATCTCCTTGATATCTAAACTAGTTGCTGGAATACTCCACTGTGCTGCTGTGATCTCATCTTCAACACCTCCTTCATGATACTCTGTCAGATCTGAAATGTTAAACACTGGTGAAATATTTAGCTCAGTAGGCAATTCTACCTCATATGCGTTTCCTGAATCATGTTTCTTCAGTATCTTACATGGTCCAAACTTCTTCATTTTCAGCTTGTTATATGTACCAACTCGAAACCGCTCCTTCCGCAAATGAACCATGACTTCATCACCAACCTGAAATTCCTTATACCTCCTTTTCTCATCTGCCTTAGCCTTATACTGTGCGTTCATCTTGGTAATATGCTTCCTCACCTCCCCATGGATGTTCTTCAAGTGTTCTACAAAATCCTCAGCTTCAGCACTACTTATTTCTCCTTTATCTATCTTCCTCAATTCAGATGCATTTCTTGGACTACTTCCATATACAATCTGGAATGGTGATTTACCAGTGCTCCTATTGACAGAATTATTGTATGCAAATTCTGCCTATGGTAAAATCAAATCCCATCCTATTGGCTTATCTCCAACCAAACATCTCAGCAAATTTCTCAAACTCCTATTCACCACCTCTGTCTGTCCATCAGTCTGTGGATGATGTGATAAACTAAACTTTAAATCTGTCTTCAACTTCTTCCACAATGTACGCCAGAAATATCCAACAAACTTAGTGTCCCGATCTGAAACTATGGTCTTTGGCAAACCATGAAGTCTCACTACTTCTCTGAAAAACAATTCTGCTATATGAACAGCATCATTAGTCTTCTTGCAGGGAATGAAATGTGCCATCTTCGAGAATCTGTCAACTACCACAAAAATTGAATCATGTCCCCGCTGTGTCCTCGGTAAACCAAGAACAAAGTCCATACTGATATCCTCCCAAGGCTTCTCTGGTACAGGTAATGGCTGATACAATCCTGTATTCTGCTTCACTCCTTTCGCCATCTGACATACTCTGCAACTCTGTACAAACTTCTTCACATCTTGTTGCAACTGCGGCCAATAATAATTCTCACTAACCAAACCAAAAGTTTTATCACGACCAAAATGTCCAGCCAATCCTCCACTATGCTTCTCCTTGATGAGATTCTCCCTCATAGAACTTCGTGGAATGCACAACTGACTCCCTCTGAATTGCATATCATCCTGGATGATGAAATCCAACCATTTCGTCCTGTCTAGAGTAACAGGTTCTGTACAAGCTTTCCAAGCTTCACCAAAATCAGGATCCTCTGGATACAAATTCTTGAGTTCCTTGAACCCAATCACTTCAATCTGCATTTCTGTCAGTAATAGTTGCCTTCTGCTAAGAGCATCTGCAACCCTATTAGACTTTCCACTCCTGTGTTTCAAAACAAATGTATAACTCTGCAAAAACTCAACCCATTTCAAATGCCTTTGGTTCAATTTTCCTTGACTATTCAAATATTGCAAAGCTTGATGATCAGTATACAAAACAAACTCCTTAGGAAGTAGATAGTGCCTCCACTTTTTCAATGCCTGAACTATAGCATAAAATTCCTGATCATAAACAGAATATTTTCTCTTGGCATCATTTAATTTCTCACTAAAATAAGCAACAGGTTTACCTTCTTGGCTCATAACAGCTCCTATTGCAGTACCACTAGCATCACAATCTACTTGAAACACCTTATTAAAATCTGGAAGTGCTAAAACTGGTTGTTCTGTAACTTTTTGTTTCAACAATTGAAAACTCTTTTCTGCCCCATTAGTCCACTTAAACTCTTTTCTATCCCCTCTCATTGTTTCAGTCAAGGGTCCACAAATACTGCTAAAATTTCTGATAAAATTTCTGTAAAAGCTAGCTAGACCATGAAAAGATCTTACCTCAGTAGCACTCCTTGGAGTAGGCCATTCAAGGATAGCCTGTACCTTCTCTGGGTCCATTTTTAGACCTTCTGCTGAAACTACAAATCCCAAATACACTAACTCTTTCTTCACAAAACTGCACTTCTTCAAATTAATCAACAATTTCTCTTCTCTCAGCTTCTCAAATACCATACGAATATGCATCATATGCTCATCCAATGTCTTACTAAAGATCAAAATATCATCTAGGTAAACAATGACAAACTTACCCAGAAATTCTTTCAGAACCTCGTTCATGAGCCGCATGAAAGTGCTCGGTGCATTGGTTAACCCAAAAGACATGACTAACCACTCATATAGTCCTTCCTTTGTCTTGAAGGCAGTCTTCCATTCATCTCCTTCTCTTATCCAAATCTGATGATATCCACTTTTTAGATCTATCATTAAAAAATACACAGCTCCACTCAAACAGTCCATAATATCATCCATTCGTGGCAATGGAAACCTGTACTTAATTGTGATCTTGTTTATTGCCCTAGAATCTGTACACATCCTCCATTCTCTATTCTTCTTTGGTGCTAATACCGCTGGTACAGCACAGGGACTCAGACTCTCACGGATCAATCCTTTCTGTAACAACTCATGTACTTGTCTGTTCAACTCCTCACTTTCTACAGGTGTCATTCTGTGTGCTGCCTTGTTCGGAAAACTCGCTCCTGGGATCAAGTCCATCTGATGACTGATCTTCCTGACTGGTGGTAATCCATCAGGCATGTTATCGGATACAATATCCTGAAACTCATTCAACAAATCTACAACCTCTACAGGTACATCCTCTGCTTCTTCTTTACCAACTTTTAGAATTAAAGCAAAACACACATGCTCATGCCTCATACCATCTAGGAATTTTCTTCCATCAACAAATGTTATTCTTGCATTACCACATACCTTTTCTTCAGTCTCCTTCAATGGTTTTAGCTTATGCTGCACTCCATCCTTTGTCAGGGAATAGGTATTCGCACGACCATTATGTACAGCACATCTGTCAAACTACCATGGTCTACCCAACAACATATGACATGCATCCATAGATATGATATCACACAATACCTCATCTTGGTATCCGCCAATCTTGAACTTCACCAGACATTGTTCATTGACCATGACCTTGTGGTCATCCTGTACCCAAGCAATCCGATATGGATGTGGGTGTTTCTGTCTCTTGAGCTTCAACTTTGTCACCATCTCTTCTGACACCAAATTGTCAGTGCTTCCACTATCAATAATCACATCACAACATTTACCTTCACACTTGCACCTGGTGCAAAACAGGCTCCTTCTTTGCTCAGGCTCATTCTCACCACTCAACAGGACTCTTTTGTTAATCAACGTTTCTCTTCTTTCAGCATCTTCAGAATTTGATGATCTGGCATCTTCATCTACATGTGTAACTCTGGCTTGGCCTTCATTTCTCCTGTCTGTTCTGCCTTGGCATTGAGGACATTCAAATGCCCTATGACCTTCTTCTCCACAGTGAAAACATGTTCCACGGAAACCACCTCTTCCAGATCCTTGTCCTCTTCCTCTTCCTCTTTGATCTCTATTATTCTGATCCTGCAAGAGATTGGAATTATTTCCTCACTGATTCTGACTGCTACTGGCCTCATCCTTCTTTTTCAGATCTTCATTTCGACCACCATATGATCGTCCACCAGATCGTCCATCGCGACCTCTTCCGTTTTGTCTGCTCTCAAACTTCTTGTTCAGCTTTTCCTCTACTTTTAGGGCAAACTAGTATGCCTCTTCAATACTGTTCATTCGAACTAGATTCAGCTCCTCCTGAATGCTCGGCCTTAACCCATTAAGGTATCGGGCAACTTTCTCCTTATCAGCTTCTGCATGGCCTGTTCTGATGAGAAGTCGATAGAACTCCTCTGTATACTCCTGAACAGATCTTCCTGCTTGCTTCAAACTTTGCATTTTCTTCAGTAGGTCAAGCTCATAATCAACAGGAATGAACTGTCGCTTCAATTTATCCACCATCTGATCCCATCTTGTGATTTTATCTTTCCCTCTTCTATTTCGCTCTAATTAAATTTCTTACCACCAGATCTTCGCATGACCTTTCAATCTGGCCTTCACAAATTTGACCCTAGCAGGATCCTCAACATCTTCGTACTCAAAATACTCCTCACATTCATTGATCCAGTCGATCAATTCCTTTGGGTTAAGATTTCTAGAAAATGTAGGAACCTCAATCTTAGGTCTTTTCCCAATCTTGGAAATCGCCCGAAAAAGTCTTTCTTCCTCCTAGTTCACAATTTCAACTTCTCCTTCTTGATATTCTTCTTCGGCTTCATCCTCACTTTCGTCTCTGACATTAAGATTTATTCCTCTGCGAATCTCTTCTTGCAATGCTCGCACTTGTCTTTGCAGCTCTCTAACCTCAGGTGTTACAACACCAGCTCTTCCGCCACGTTCCCTTCGTGGAGGCATTTTCGCGATGCGCACTGAAACCCTAGCCACGGTCCTGGTGCAAACTGCCTCACAGTCGGTGATCTGTTTACACACTCAAGAAAACCTGCTCTGATACCACTTGATGAAGGGTGCTCCCCTTAATACCACAAACGCATAACAGAAATAGAGAAACAACAACAATATGCAAGAACAGAAAATTGGCTTCTTATTATCTCCACAAATGTGGAATTACAAACTTTCAGAATTACAATATGCAAAGCCCCATGGGCATTCCCTTACAATATTCTGTAGGACAAAGCCTCGAACTATTACGCAGATCTACTACCCAGAACTATTCTGAACTGCCTAAGACAATAATACAGCCTTCCTTATATAGGCAATTTCCACCGCCCGAGAAGGTTCCAGAAATTTAGCCCTAAGGGCCGACCAAACTTAGAATTATTTTATTTTTCAATTTATTACATCAAAGTCGGCTCAAAATAACTTTTGAAACCCGAACAGAAATTTTGAAGGAAAATTATTTTCCGCCGTTTCAGGTGACCCGACTTCCGAAGATCATAAGTCATCACCAGTTGACCCGATTGACTATTATAACCCCATTTTGGAAACGCCACGAAGCGCTCTACAGGCTTGACCGGCGTAAGCACTTATCACCCAAATTTTTGACCTCATCCGGGGCCTCTAAAGCTTTCAAAACTGAGTTCGAAGTTTCTGTACCTTGCTGCCAATACCGAAAATCTTCAATATCTTCAAAACTACACCTGATCTAGCCATGAAACTTTGCTGGCAGACTTATATGACCAAAATGAACCTCCAAGAAAGAAATCAGATTATTCTGAGCACATACGAAAAATTACCAAAAATAGTAACTTTCCATAAATAGCAGCTCTGCACAAAATAGCCCTTATTGAATATAAAAATAGAAATATTTTTGGGTGATGCAAGATTGCTCTTACACCCAGGATGCTCCTGCATCAGACAGTCGGGGTAATTTGAGAAGTGACCCTGTCACGACTCAGGTGTGCAGAGGAAAACCAAGACGGTTAACCTCCTCCTTTGTTAGCCATGATGAATCTTCAACAGGTCGTCCTTTCCATTTGACCAAATATTCTTCATATGTCCTATTCCTTGTGCTTCTGCCAACACGACTGTCCAGTATGTCTTCAATCTCCTTGATATCTGAACTAGTTGTTGGAATACTCCACTGTGCTGCTGTGATCTCATCTTCAACACCTCCTTCATGATACTCTGTCAGATCTGAAATGTTAAACACTGGTGAAATATTTAGCTCAGTAGGCAATTCTACCTCATATGCGTTTCCTGAATCATGTTTCTTCAGTATCTTACATGGTCCAAACTTCTTCATTTTCAGCTTGTTATATGTACCAACTGGAAACCGCTCCTTCCGCAAATAAACCATGACTTCATCACCAACCTGAAATTCCTTATACCTCCTTTTCTCATCTGCCTTAGCCTTATACTGTGCGTTCATCTTGGTAATATGCTTCCTCACCTCCCCATGGATGTTCTTCAAGTGTTCTGCAAAATCCTCAGCTTCAGCACTACTTATTTCTCCTTTATCTATCTTCCTCAATTCAGATGCATTTCTTGGACTACTTCCATATACAATCTGGAATGGTGATTTACCAGTGCTCCTATTGACAGAATTATTGTATGCAAATTCTGCCTATGGTAAAATCAAATCCCATCCTATTGGCTTATCTCCAACCAAACATCTCAGCAAATTTCCCAAACTCCTATTCACCACCTTTGTCTGTCCATCAGTCTGTGGATGATGTGATGAACTAAACTTCAAATCTGTCTTCAACTTCTTCCATAATGTACGTCAGAAATATCCAACAAACTTAGTGTCCCGATCTGAAACTATGGTCTTTGGCAAACCATGAAGTCTCACTACTTCTCTGAAAAACAATTCTGCTATATGAACAGCATCATTAGTCTTCTTGCAGGGAATGAAATGTGCCATCTTTGAGAATCTGTCAACTACCACAAAAATTGAATCATGTCCCCGCTGTGTCCTCGGTAAACCAAGAACAAAGTCCATACTGATATCCTCCCAAGGCTTCTCTGGTACAGGTAATGGCTGATACAATCCTGTATTCTACTTCACTCCTTTCGCCATCTGACATACTCTGCAACTCTGTACAAACTTCTTCACATCTTGCTGCAACTGCGGCCAATAATAATTCTCACTAACCAAACCAAAAGTTTTATCACGACCAAAATGTCCAGCCAATCCTCCACTATGCTTCTCCTTGATGAGATTCTCCCTCATAGAACTTCGTGAAATGCACAACTGACTCCCTCTGAATAGCATATCATCCTGGATGATGAAATCCAACCATTTCGTCCTGTCTAGAGTAACAGGTTCTGTACAAGCTTTCCAAACTTCACCAAAATCAGGATCCTCTGGATACAAATTCTTGAGTTCCTTGAACCCAATCACTTCAATCTGCATTTCTGTCAGTAATAGTTGCCTTCTGCTAAGAGCATCTGCAACCCTATTAGACTTTCCACTCCTGTGTTTCAAAACAAATGTATAACTCTGCAAAAACTCAACCCATTTCAAATGCCTTTGGTTCAATTTTCCTTGACTATTCAAATATTGCAAAGCTTGATGATCAGTATACAAAACAAACTCCTTAGGAAGTAGATAGTGCCTCCACTTTTTCAATGCCTGAACTATAGCATAAAATTCCTGATCATAAATAGAATATTTTCTCTTGGCATCATTTAATTTCTCACTAAAATAAGCAACAGGTTTACCTTCTTGGCTCATAACAGCTCCTATTGCAGTACCACTAGCATCACAATCTACTTGAAACACCTTATTAAAATCTGGAAGTGCTAAAACTAGTTGTTCTGTAACTTTTTGTTTCAACAATTGAAAACTCTTTTCTGCCCCATTAGTCCACTTAAACTCTTTTCTATCCCCTCTCATTGTTTCAGTCAAGGGTCCACAAATACTGCTAAAATTTCTGATAAACTTTTTGTAAAAGCTAGCTAGACCATGAAAAGATCTTACCTCAGTAGCACTCCTTGGAGTAGGCCATTCAAGGATAGCCTGTACCTTCTCTGGGTCCATTTTTAGACCTTCTGCTGAAACTACAAATCCCAAATACACTAACTCTTTCTTCACAAAACTGCACTTCAAATTAATCAACAATTTCTCTTCTCTCAGCTTCTCAAATACCATACGAATATGCATCATATGCTCATCCAATGTCTTACTAAAGATCAAAATATCATCTAGGTAAACAATGACAAACTTACCCAGAAATTCTTTCAGAACCTCGTTCATGAGCCGCATGAAAGTGCTCGGTGCATTGGTTAGCCCAAAAGGCATGACTAACCACTCATACAGTCCTTCCTTTGTCTTGAAGGCAAGCTTCCATTCATCTCCTTCTCTTATCCAAATCTGATGATATCCACTTTTTAGATCTATCTTTGAAAAATACACAGCTCCACTCAAACAGTCCATAATATCATCCATTCGTGGCAATGGAAACCTGTACTTAATTGTGATCTTGTTTATTGCCCTAGAATCTGTACACATCCTCCATTCTCCATTCTTCTTTGGTGCTAATACCGCTGGTACAGCACAGGGACTCAGAGTCTCACGGATCAATCCTTTCTGTAACAACTCATGTACTTGTCTGTTCAACTCCTCACTTTCTGCAGGTGTCATTCTGTGTGCTGCCTTGTTCGGAAAACTCACTCTTGGGATCAAGTCCATCTGATGACTGATCTTCCTGACTGGTGGTAATCCATCAGGCACATTATCGGATACAATATCCTGAAACTCATTCAACAAATCTGCAACCTCTACAGGTACATCCTCTGCTTCTTCTTTACCAACTTTTGGAATTAAAGCAAAACACACATGCTCATGCCTCATACCATCTAGGAATTTTCTTCCATCAACAAATGTTATTCTTGCTTTACCACATACCTTTTCTTCAGTCTCCTTCAATGGTTTTAGCTTATGCCGCACTCCATCCTTTGTCAGGGAATAGGTATTCGCACGACCATCATGTACAGCACATCTGTCAAACTACCATGGTCTACCCAACAACATATGACATGCATCCATAGATATGATATCACACAATACCTCATCTTGGTATCCGCCAATCTTGAACTTCACCAGGCATTGTTCATTGACCATGACCTTGTGGTCATCCTGTACCCAAGCAATCCGATATGGATGTGGGTGTTTCTGTCTCTTGAGCTTCAACTTTGTCACCATCTCTTCTGACACCAAATTGTCAGTGCTTCCACTATCAATAATCACATCACAACATTTACCTTCACACTTGCACCTGGTGCGAAACAGGCTCCTTCTTTGCTCAGGCTCATTCTCACCACTCAACAGGACTCTTCTGTTAATCAACGTTTCTCTTCTTTCAGCATCTTCAGAATTTGATGATCTGGCATCTTCATCTACATGTGTAACTCTGGCCTGGCCTTCATTTCTCCTGTTTGTTCTGCCTTGGCGTTGAGGACATTCAAATGCCCTATGACCTTCTTCTTCACAGTGAAAACATGTTCCACAGAAACCACCTCTTCCAGATCTTTGTCCTCTTCCTCTTCCTCTTTGATCTCTATTATTCTGATCCTGCAAGCGATTGGAATTATTTTCTCGCTGATTCTGACTGTTACTGGCCTCATCCTTCTTTTTCAGATCTTCATTTCGACCACCATATGATCGTCCACCGTGACCTCTTCCGTTTTGTCTGCTCTCAAACTTCTTGTTCAGCTTTTCCTCTACTTTTAGGGCAAACTGGTATGCCTCTTCAATACTGTTCATTCGAACCAGATTCAGCTCCTCCTTAATGCTCGGCCTTAACCCATTAAGGTATCGGGCAACTTTCTCCTTATCAGCTTCTGCATGGCCTGTTCTGATGAGAAGTCGATAGAACTCCTCTGTATACTCCTGAACAGATCTTCCTGCTTGCTTCAAACTTTGCATTTTCTTCAGTAGGTCAAGCTCATAATCAACAGGAATGAACTGTCACTTCAATTTATCCACCATCCGATCCCATCTTGTGATTTTATCTTTCCCTCTTCTATTTCGCTCTAATTAAATTTCTTGCCACCAGATCTTCACATGACCTTTCAATCTGGCCTTCGCAAATTTGACCCTATCAGGATCCTCAACATCTTCGTACTCAAAATACTCCTCACATTCATTGATCCAGTCGATCAATTCCTCTGGGTTAAGATTTCTAGAAAATGTAGGAACCTCAATCTTAGGTCTTTTCCCAATCTTGGAAATCGCCCGAAAAAGTCTTTCTTCCTCCTGGTTCACAATTTTAACTTCTCCTTCTTGATATTCTTCTTCGGCTTCATCCTCGCTTTCGTCTCTGACATTAACATTTATTCCTCTGTGAATCTCTTCTTGCAATGCTCGCACTTATCTCTGCAGCTCTCTAACCTCAGGTGTTACAACACCAGCTCTTCCGCCACGTTCCCTTCGTGGAGGCATTTTCGCGATGCGCGCTGAAACCCTAGCCACGGTCCTGGTGCAAACTGCCTCATAGTCGGTGATCTGTTTACACACTCAAGAAAACCTGCTCTGATACCACTTGATGAAGGGTGCTCCCCTTAATACCACAAACGCATAACAGAAATAGAGAAACAACAACAATATGCAAGAACAGAAAATTGGCTTCTTATTATCTCCACAAATGTGGAATTACAAACTTTCAGAATTACAATATGCAAAGCCCCATGGGCATTCCCTTACAATATTCTGTAGGACAAAGCCTCGAACTATTACGCAGATCTACTACCCAGAGCTATTCTGAACTGCCTAAGACAATAATACAGCCTTCCTTATATAGGCAATTTCCACCGCCCGAGAAGGTTCCAGAAATTTAGCCCTAAGGGCCGACCAAACTTAGAATTATTTTATTTTTCAATTTATTACATCAAAGTCGGCTCAAAATAACTTTTGAAACCCGAACAAAAATTTTGAAGGAAAATTATTTTCTGCCGTTTCAGGTGACCCGACTTTCGAAGATCATAAGTCATCACTAGTTGACCCGATTGACTATTATAACCCCATTTCGGAAATGCCACGAAGCGCTCTACAAGCTACACCAGCACAAGCACTCGTCACCCAAATTTTCGACCTCATCCGGGGCCTCTAAAGCCTTCAAAACTGAGTTCGAAGTTTCTGTACCCTGCTGCCAATACCGAAAATCTTCAATATCTTCAAAACTACACCTGATCTAGCCATGAAACTTTGCTGGCAGACTTATATGACCAAAATGAACCTCCAAGAAAGAAATCAGATCATTCTGAGCACATACGAAAATTACCAAAAATAGTAACTTTCCATAAATAGCAGCTCTGCACAAAATAGCCCTTATTGAATATAAAAATAGAAATATTTTTGGGTGATGCAAGATTGCTCTTACACCCAGGATGCTCCTGCATCACTTAATCATGATCTTTTTCCTACACCTTCCATACCTCCTTTATCTATGGCTTCTAGTTCTGTTAATCAAGCTCTGAGTGTTGCTTGTTAGTCTACTAAGAATCTTACTAATCCTCCTATAGAACCTGTGAAGGATTCTGTAGTTGTTCCTCCTAGTTCTCAACATATTTCAAACAAGACAAAATGTAATCAATTTGCTAATGAACATTGTAAGAAGCGTTGTGCTCAAGCTAAGGCCCATACTTCTATTATTCAAAGTTCTTTACCTTCTTTTGATCAATCTATGCATGATGTGTTAGAAGAAGTTACTACTAATAATGATGTTAAGATGAAAGATTATGATGATTCCATTCATATCTTAGATACTATTTTGATTAATCTATATGAAGAAGATACTCTTGATGATACTAATGATGTTAATGATGAATATGAGACTATTGACATTGACATTGATTTACCAAATATGCTTTCATCACAATTATCACTTACACCTAGTATCAAACATTATGATTCTCAAGAGGATCCTTGTTTGGAATTGGCTATCATTCCTACGATGTTGGATATAGTCCCTCTTGTGAGTTACCCACCTTCCCTAAATGATATAGAATGAGATGGGGAGAGTAGGTGACGTGCTTGATTGGCTAGTCCTTCATGGTAGCTTTTTGTGTTTGTGTGTTGTACTATGCTTCTCACATAATGTGTTTGCTAAATGTTTGTTAGATTCTTTTATATGACCCTTGTTACTCTGTTGGTGCAAGGTGATAAAGGAATTGAATATGTTGTACAATTCATCTATATGTATCTTTACTCATCTATATGTTGTTTCATGTTATGTTGTACCTGTGCTAGTGTTTGTAAATGTTTCCTTATGTAATCTGCTTAGATTTGTGACTTGGTAGCACTGATTCTTTTTGGTCTCCATGTCATGATCTGAAAAGATTCTTCTTCGTAGCTCTTCTATGTTCTTTCCTCCATTGTGATTGTAGTTCTACTTTCCTTGGAGAATGATGTCAATTCATTTGCAATAATATCATATATATATATTATCTTATGATCATACTGACTCCATGGCAGGTAGATCCCTTATGTGTTTTATGTATGTTTATGTGGTATTTCCCTTGATTTGTCTTCATTTGGGGGCATCTCATAGTGGAAATGTAACCAGTGGAGTTGTTTATGTTTTCATTCAAGCCATTTCTCCTATTAAAGTGTTAGCAATGAATTTAACGTGGGGGCATACACTCTACTCACCTATTGCACACATGCACTTTCAATATACATATATTTTTCAAGGCTCTTCTCCCCCTTTATGGATTAGTGACTAATCCTTAAAGCATGGTTTTTTATTTTTTAGGATCTCTTGATCCCTCCAGTTTTAAAATTTTGATCCCTTAAGGTCGAAGGTGTCCTTAAGACTGGATCTCTTTTTCTTTTGGTTTTACTCCTGTGGAATAGAATATTCCTAGGGGTGAATCTTTGATGGGTTGACTAGTGAGTAGCCACATTCACTAGGTAGTTCAATTCCATCTTTCCAGTTGCATTGTTTCCTTGTGTGGTTCATAGTGGGACATAAGTTCTCATTGGGTGAGATAATCTCTCTCTCTCTCTCTCTCTAGAGATGACTCTCTTATTGTGATCTTGGAGTTGATGAAGACTTGAGTCCCTGGGGGCTTGAGGATTCTTTATCCCTTTGATTTCAATAAGATTATATTTTTCATTATGATCTCCTTTACCAAGAGTTTACATCGAGTCCATTCTCTTACTAAAGTGGGGGCTAAATGTTTCATCGGAAAATGGAAGCACTTCCATTTAGGATCAGTTTAGCCCTCCAAGTAGGTGGTCTGGGGTCATGTTAAGCACCTTGAGTGGGTCTTTGATTGGATCTAGCTTTTCCTCCCTATTCTTCTTCTCTCTCCACCTATTTCTAGCTCCTTTTTGGCACCTTTTCGTGAAGATCTGAGATCTTTGACCTCAGGGTCAAGGATGACCTTCTGGGTCAAGTTCGACCTTGACTTTGACCTAGTTCAAGGATGACCTCAACTCTGACCTAGGTTAGAGTCAACCTCAACCCTAACCCTAGGTCCAAATTTCAGATTCTGGAGGTTTCAGGATGTCGAGCTTCAGAAAGTTTTATTTTCCGCTTTCGGGTAAGTTGTTTTGGATTTTAGAATGGTAAACTCTTAAATTTTATTTAATCTTTGTCCATTTTTAGGGGTTAAGGTTTAATTGGAATTTAATTCCCCTATGTCAGCCTCTCTAGAAGTTTGTGCCCTAGACTAGTATAAAAGGGAGCCTTCCTCTCTCATTTCAATATATATATTTTGCATCATCTCTCAAGTGCAATCAAGTGATCAAGCTATCATCAAGAAAGAAAGAAGGAGAAGGAATGCATTCAAGCATTCAAGCATTCATTCATCCTTAATCATCCAAGCATTCAAGCATTCGAGATCTAATTCATCAAGGAGATCCATTGATAGCCATTGAAGGATTCAATCTCTTTGGAGCCCTCTTGTTGAAGATTCGTCCATCCACATTCATCCAAGCTTCTTCCTAT
Organism: Chamaecyparis obtusa; assembly: GCA_027943335.1. NCBI lineage: Eukaryota > Viridiplantae > Streptophyta > Pinopsida > Cupressales > Cupressaceae > Chamaecyparis > Chamaecyparis obtusa. Next base: position 1,862,445 of record BSBK01006985.1, on the reverse strand, counting down.
TCCAAGATCGATTCAAGATTGGTGTTGAAGATCTAATGCAATTGATTTGAGACATCCTACATTCAACTCTACATTCATTTGGAGCATCCATATTTGTGGTTTCAAGGATTCGAATCCTCCACAAGGATTTCAACATAAGCAAGGTGAATAGTTCCATTTACTTTGTTTATATATTGCAATTGCAATTACATTTCAAGGTGGATTCCAAATTGGGGTTTGATCAAGGCAAACCCCTCATCCAACAAAAAAACCCTTTTTTCTTGCAGATCTAGGTACAAGACAATGAATATCAATGTAGATTTGAGTACCCTTTTCGAAGAACTTCCAGGATTCGTGAACAAAATTTTTATCAGAACAATGCAGGTCAAGGACGACCTTTTGGGGTAAGATTGTACCCCAAGGTAAGATCTTACCCCTGTCTTGGGTCAAGGACAACCTTGTTCAGAAAAGAAAAAGGTTTCTAGGTTTACTCTGTTTCTGCATTTCCAGTCCAGATCCGGTTGCAAAATTTCCTGAAACTATACACAGACATCAAAAAATAGCATTTTCCAAATCTGTCATACTTGAGGTTAGTATTTGTTTTCAATTCAATTAAGATTCTAATACATACTTACCATAATGGAATATAAGGTTATCCTCTTTCTTGATATTCTCCATCGATTGATTCATCTATGTATTGACCATCCTCTTGTGGTTAATCAATTTGGATCTTCCTTTGGAAATTTGGGGTTAAGAAGTATATCTTATATTCCCATCCTCGTCATCTTATCACATCACATTCATTTTTTTTAGGAGAGAACTCTTTGTTCAACCACATTTTGGTGACCACACTTTATTCTCCTACACTTAGTAACTATATCATCTCTTGGTTGAGTAGACGTTGTATATCAGTATGACTCGATGCTTGATTTTTCCTTGGTCGGTGACTAAAATTCCTTTTTCTTAACAAAAGAATGTCTCTCCTTTATTTCCTTTTACTGAATAACTTGAGTGCTTTACTGACTTTCCTTTTCTTCTTTACCAAATGACTTTGATAATTATTATAAATTCATCATAACTAATGACAACAAAATAATTCTTAGGAGTATGAATCTCCCCCTTTGGCATTAGTTTCGTATCTTTGTTAAAAACCTTCAAAGTCATCAAAAAATTTTCCTTAGCAAAAATATTAAAAATTTGCCCATGTATACATATCTCGCTAAACTCATTACCCCCCTTGTAATAATACTTCCTATACACATTATATTTATCCACATAACTCATATATTTCCCCTTTTTACATCAACATAATATTTTTGTCCTTATATAATATCCCCCTTTTTTAAACAAAAATGTCAAAAATAGTAACTTACTGCTTATCCGATGGAGGGGTCTTGGAAAAAATAGATTTGTATTTGTCTTATGCATTCTTCAGTGATTCCTTCCATGAATCCTTTAGTATATGCAACACTATTATTTGCTCACTGATATCAGTTGTTAAACAAACCATACTGTCCATAGCACTAACATCCAGTGTGCTGACTAAATCTTTTACTTAATGTACATTTTTTGTAATGATTTAATATGGGGTATCAAAAATATTGTAGCTCTAGAATATCCATTCTGATTTGATTTTCTTCTTTTCTTAGCTCATGTTGCACTCTCATTAAGTGCCTCAACTTTTGATAATACATTTGGATAGAATTTGGCTTAGTTGAAACTTTAGCTAATTGCTTGGTCATCTCCTCTTTCTCTTCTTTCTTCTCTTCATTTGTGTCCTTTTTCTTTTCTTGTTCAGCTATCTCAGTAGGAGTTACCGACTCTGTAGTTTCCTTTTGTTCACTTTCCTTTCCTTGATCAATGGAGGAATCACCATCTATTGGAACATCTTTTGTTACTTCTGAGATCACTTCTTCAATCTCAGGAAAATTCAATATTTGTTCAATGACAGAAACTTCTTTCATTATTCTTGCCTTTGTAGAATCATCTATGTTCATTTCTTCAGTTTCTTTGGCCTCGATTGCCATTATATCTTCATGATCTTTTATTTCCTTAGCAAGGTTGTGTTCTATTATATCCTCAATGATAACTTCAAATTTATCAGTTGTCAAATAAATTGGATCTAACTTCTCTTTTTTTTCTTTGATCTCTTCATCACTCAGTTAATCAAGAGAAAATCTTTCTAACGATCATTAGTCTCATTTTGTACTTCTTTTAACTTATCTACCATAATTTTTAGTGCTCTTCTCTTCCCTAGGAATCTCTTGGAGTATTCTTGTAGTGTATCCTTGATTCCTCTTTTGGATAGGTCTAGTTCAATAATGGCCAGGGATCTCTCCCACATTTTCTTCTCAACTACTAGAGCATATTTCCATCTAACATCAATCCTTTGATATAGATCTTTTGTCATAGTTGGGGCTACTTTAACATTTGTAGTTCTAAATTTTTGTAAGGTAAACACAATAGCCTCTTCAATTTAATCATTTCCTTCATCATTCATCTTCTCATATTTGAGATGTTTTAGTCTCAAATAACCTCCATATTTCTTGAGTGTTTTGAGAAGCTCATCAAGGTCTTTAAATTTTGGTGCCTGATTTTGCACAACCTTGAATTGTAAAACATGCTTAGATTTGGTTTGTGGCCTAGAAGTGGTGGAGAATGTTTATTTCTACCAGTAACGTGGGCTGGTGGGTAGATTTGCAGGTCTTTGGCCCTCTCTCCCAGATCTACATGGTTGAGTAAGAAAATATTGGAAACCCTTTGTCTCTGGTGATATTGAGCTTTACCCATGTTCCAAGGGAAGATCAAGATTTGATACTGAATAAGGTGTGGGTTTGTTGCTTCTTGGTGGAAGGTTGCTAGTAATGATCATTTGATTGTTTGTGCTATTGATTCCCTTTAAGAATCCTCTTCTAAGGACTTGCAAGATGCTATCGAAGAGGTTAGCCCTATGGAAAATCTATTGTCAGTCATGGACTGGCTTCTGTTGTTGTTCCAATTCTTCCTCCTATTGCATCCCTTGTTGATGCCCCCAACTCTGTCAGTAATTTTCCCTCAGGCCACAAGGGCACTTCTGCTCCCTCTACTATTTATGCCTTGCACCTTGATTTTGCTAACGATGTTCAGCTTCTACAACACTTTAATCATTGTGATGAAAGTTTCCCTACTAGTGTCTCCTTTTTTTGGAAGCCTAAGGATGGTATTTCCTAGACAGTTATCCGAAGGTGTAGAAAGAAGTCTCACCCTTCTTCTCTAGCAGTGTGAATTTGACCTTTCTTATTGGGCATTTTCTTCTTTGTTTAGTATAGGTTATTTTCTAGTTAGCACCTTTTGTGTCGACTAAGTGTTGTTGGTGGCCCAACAATATATTGGGTCCTCCTTTTGTAATGGGTCAACCCCCTTGTTTTTGGCTACTTTTTAATCATAAACAATTATAGTACATCATTAAGCTTGAAGCTTCACAAATCAATATTATCAACTCTATAGGAATAATGGGACAAAACAAAATAAATTTGATCTCTATTCCAAACTCTAAATTTATATTCCAAGGAGTCCCATGGAATCTCTAATATGTTCCCATGAACCAATAAGTTAAATAATGGGCCTAAAAGGGTGCTCAACTTCTCTTTGTAAAATTGTAATTCTTGAGCCATTTGTGTGAAGCCTTTAAAAATAGAATGCATTTCTCTTATAATTCATTTTTCACTATTATAACATGATTTATCATTAAAAAATTCTAATAACTCACCCATGAAGCACTAACTACTCTTATACACTCTTGCATGGAAATATAATTAGTGAGTCAATGTTAGTCCAATTTTGATAAGTAAACCCAAAATTAATGGATCTTTTTAATGGCATAAGGAAAATGAGTTGGTTGATATTGCTAACTATAAAATCTCATTTCAAGAAAGTGGGGCCTCTTTTCCTACAATATTATGAATTTCAATTAATTTGACTAGAGTTGTCACCTAAAAAGGTGTAAAACACATTGAGTCTCATAGTCATAATGATCTATTGCTTGTACATATTATAAAACAATAAGGGGATTGTTGATAATGAATTTAAATTATAGGAGTTTCTCCTTAGAACTAGTTCATGCCATCCAAATCCTATATGCTTATGAGTCTTGTCAAAGCATTGTAACATTCACTAATTTATCACCTTATCAACCACAATTTACTTATTCTAGAGAGTATCATGAATAAAGTGATAATATACATGAATATGTTTTATTTGTACATGAAGGTGATTTTTTTAAACTTGATTGTACTACTCTTATCATAATGGATAATTTGAATGTACTATTATTATGCTTTTTTGACTACTCATGCTTGTGTATTTTTTCCCTAATAGCTAACTATTGATAATAGATATGCCACCTATAATAAATCAACTTGTTTGAAAATTAAAAAATTTTATAAGACATATTTTTATACTAGACCTTATATTGTTTATCCAATACACAAAATATTTTATGCTTACTTTAAATTTATGGAATTATTATCATTCATGTTTTGGAACATTCATCATAGTTCGGACTTTTATGCACTTCATTAATCCTATTTTATATGACCAAACTTCTCTAAAGAATTTAATTTATTTTATCATACGTATGTTTGACAAGCTTCCCTTTCCAATTTTATGACCTCATTTTTTTAACAATTTACTATGTAATAATACACTGAACCATACATTGTTTCTAAATGTCTTAAGCATGTTGCTTTCAAATGTCTTGAGTATCAAAGATAAAATGATGAATTGATGAAACAATAAGAAACATTATCTATTGTGCAATCTCCCAAAGATGTTCATCAAGAAAAGCACAAATTAAGGTTACCACCTACGAATTGCAATGAACATTTAATTACTTAGAGCTTATTAATTTTTTATATTTTATTCAATTCATAACATATCACAATTTTCTACTACATAAGCATATTTATTTGCATTAAGCAATGATTCTATGAGAGGGTTAAGAATTAATTATGTGGGAGAAGCCCAATGCATGATTGGTTAAATAACACTTTTTTATAAAAAATTCTTTGGATTTACAATTTTTTTTATAGTTGCTACAATCAAACCAAGCTTCCCAGTATCAAAATAAAATTTCATGATAAGCAACATTAAGGTAGCATACAACTGGTCAAAACTACAAGCGTACATTCTACTTTCACCTTGGTTGTATCTTCACAAAGACATGGCCAACTAAGATGGTAAATAATTAGTTAATACTGGAACGATACATTCTTCTTCTACCTTGGTTGTGTCATCCAAAAGAAATGAGCAACTCTAAAGCTAGTTCAACCATTTACCTATATCTGGATCAAAGAATATATAATGAAGATGTTTAATCTTTAATAGGGTTTTTTTCCAGTGCTACATATTTTGGTATGAACCTAGATTAACTATTTCCTCTTTTTAAAGAAGAGTAATTATTACTTATTTTTTTGGCTATAATATTTTTAGTAAGCACCATATTAAAACTAAAATCCACTACGCTATTAAGAAAACAAATAACCATCTCAAACATGCAAGGGCCTATGATACTCACCTGTTATGTGTTGTATTTTGCCTTACAGATATAAGTATTATAATTTTTGGACTCATTTATGCCTTCTTTGAATTAATCATCAATGTGTTGTTTTTAACAACTAGATGGAGATGCTTTATCTTTAATACAAGCATTTCATATTTGTTTATCAAATGTAAAAATAGCTGAAGCTTTTATCACTTGCATATTTGTTTATGACAACAAAATTAGGTGTAAACTATTTTGCATCAACAATTTATATTTTATTTCTTGTCCATAAGCGATCAGACATAAATAAACCCTAGAGAGTGATCCATCACTTATTTGATGAGAGCTTTTCACGTGTCTTATGGAAGAAACTTTTTTGGGAAGATTTTTTTTATGTCTTTTTTTTTTTAAAGATATTTTTAAAATCTGTCAACCATTTAAAACATAAAAAAAGCCTTAGTAAATTGGATATTTAGTATTTTATTTTAATTTTTTTATTTGACTTAATTTTAATAAATGTTAGTTTTTATATTAAAAGAATTTTTTAATATTATTTTTTATTCTATTTTTATATCATAAATAATTAATTATATACATATTATTATATTAATTAACAAACTAGTCCATAAGGGAGTCCAAGCCCCTTAATGGGTGTTTTGCTAGGAATGGGAACACTGAGAGGGGGGGGGGTGAATCAATGTTCACTGTATTTTAACTTTTCACTTTAATCTGAATATTGAATTATAAATGCTTAAGTACTGAATTAAACATTCACATAAACATGAAACATGAAATCAACATGACACCAATATGATTATGGGGAAACCCAAATAGGTAAAAACCTTGGTGGGACTTGATACCCACTAATAATCTGCACTAGTGTTTTGTGATCCTTGTTAGAAGATCCTTTACCCTGCTAGGAGTAGCTTTACAATGCTTTTAGTACAATAGACCTTGTTAAGGGTCAGACCCTGTTAGGAGTCTTTTACAATGATCCCTGTTAGGGGAGTGGACTCACTATCCTAGAGCTCACTGCTCAAATGATGAAGGCTACAACCTTCTGAATCAGATACACACTATATCTGCAGGTGAACTGTTACTGTGACACTGCTTGTCAGATCAGTTCCTTTGGTGCGCTGATGCTTTGACCTCTTGCAAAGCTCTAATAAATCATATGCTCTCTTTGCATACCTCTGCTCTGCTTCTCACAACTCTATTTCCACTTCCATAGCGAATACAATGGGCACACCTTGTATTTATGTGCTCATATCAATTATACAATTAGGTCAGCGCTATAACTAATTACAAATAATGCTTCCAAATGAATTTGCTTAAGCGTGCTTACAATTATACATATACATATGTCGAAAACCTAAATACAATGGTCACATAGCCTCTACAACATTAATTTACAATCACAAACCAAAATAGTCACTATCGGCTTTATGCTATGTTCTCTGCTGGCACACACTGGCTGTGCAATTGCAACTGACTGTAACTTTCACATCTTTGCATATCTACTTATGCGCTCTTAGACTAAGCATAAGTATAGTCTAACAATCTTAACTTCTAGGGCACATACCTTAATTCATCCGTACACACGTGCGCTAATGCTTTGAGTCTCTGGCGCTCTGTATGTTGTTCAATCTTCAACACTTAACTGATTTCTGATCTTTACACTTAGTGTGCTGACTCCAAACTGCTATATGACTTTTTTGCCATAATGAAAACACTATATCTAGTCATATACTTTAGTATAGAAAACTTTCCAACAATCTCCCCCTTTTTCATTAATGACAACAAAGGAATATGGCCAAGTCTCTAACTGATCCTTTACACAAATTTTTTTTGTCTTCTATACATTTTATATAAACTCTTATATCTCCCTATACATATATGTACTCCATATTCTATACAACTCCCCCTTTGAAATTAATGACAAAGGTGCATCAAAAAACTTTATCTACATACACTCACTGAGGGAAAACATTCGGATATGCAATCTTGAGTTTCTGGATCTCCTTCTTCCAAAAGGTTATCAGAGAATTGACTATCTGTAGATGAGCGCATAATGCATATTGAAGCTTCTCCATCTTCTCCAATTCTGTGCTCAGACCTTGATCATAGGTTATCATGGTCGCATCAATCTCCTTTATGTTTTGACTGAGAATGTCTAGTGAGGGCACAAGAGTGTTCCTCAATTGAGTCTGTCTAGACCTTAACTTCTCCATTTCTTTCTCTGCCTTCTCAATTATGTCCAACTGAACTTGGTAGACATTGTTTCACATGTTTGCATCAGTGGCTGTGTCTAGTACTAAAATCTTCACCTTCTCAATCATTGCCTCTGCATCTTTGATCTTCTTAAGATGGGCATCAGTGAACTTATCCTGATCCATGGATTCTGCAATGACTTTCCTTCCTTGATCTGCAAACTCCTTCAATGATGCCTGACCAGACTTAAGAGAGTTCAAGTCTAGTGCAAAATTACTCATTAGTTCATTGAGTCTCTTCTTTAAGTATTTCTCCTCTACCACTATGGCTGCAGATTCTTCTAGGCTTGAAAAAATTACTTTGAATTGAGAGATGATTATGCTCACATCATCAACTGAATGTACATTTACCATTTTCTTATCCTTTGGCAGCAAACTGTTCAGAATATTTACTGATTCCACTAGGAGAGGATTCCTCATTACTTGCTTCTCCTTCACCTTCTCCATAGCTAGGACGCTGAACTTAATCAGGTCTTCTTCCTTCCAAGAGTCCAAACTGCTAGTGTCAGGTGTGAAACTTGACAACAATGCTGAAGAGGGAGTGATGGGAGTGCTATCCATAACCTCTTGCTTCTCCTTGACCAAATCAATAGAAGATTCATCTTTCTTTTCTACCTCTACTCCTTCTTTCTTTTCTTCGTCTTTCTCATCAGATATATTTTCTATGATTACTTCTTCTTGCTAAGTGGGAGGGGTATTGCTACATAAGATTTTTGCTTCCTCATTGCTGACAAATGCTTCCTCAAACTTGTCCAAGTCCTTATCAGAAGCCACCATGGATATTTCCACATTATCTATGATAATTGTGCTATCTTTGAATGATTCTGACATCGGCGTTGAGTCCTAAGGACCTGTCATTGGTACATTAGTGGGCTCTGCCACTTTATCTTCCTTAATGGGTGCATGAGTGATGGGCATAGTGGGTGGTTTGATCTGTTGCTCCAATAACACATTTTCAAAGGCTTTCTCTATTTCCTTCATAATCAACTCATAATCTTTATTCATGATGTGAAGAGTCCTCATCTTTGTTCTTAGGTGTGGCTTCACCAGATTCAATATTAGTTTCTCTTCTTCTTTAGAACATATAGGTAGAGTATCTTCTAATACTTTTTCTCTTATTCTTTGATCTTCCTCATTAGCTTGTCTCTTTAGATGTTCTAAAATGTCCCATACATTATCTGGAATTTCTATTTTCAACTCAAGAACTATCTTTTTGAACTTTACCATATGTTTGATAATCATATCATGAATTTATTTCTTATCAATCTTACTAAATGATTCATAATGTTTCCCTACTTGATCAATTCTTCCCTCATCAATAATTCTAGAGCTCAAAAATTTAAGGCTAGGCCTAAATCCTACCTTAGGAGGTGCTTGAATGTTTTTTCTACTCCTTAATCCTCGCAAGGATGGATGACTAGTGCTAGCTTCTTTCTTTCTCTTGAATAAAGGCTTGTACTCTGGAGGAGTATCTTTGGGCGCAGAAGGAGTATTGTCTTCTTTATCCTTCTGACTGTCATCTTTTTCAATTTTTATCTTTTTCATCTTGGGATCTTCTTGTTCTTCTGCTACACTCTTCAATTCTAGGGAAATCTTCTCATCTCTTGCTTTATCAAGGTCTTCTTGTGATACACCATGTATTCTTAGGATCTCTGATGTGACCTTTGCAACCTTTCTCTTTGTTGTAGCACTATTTAGCTTAGCATCAACTTCTCTAGTCTCCTCTTCATAGGTTCCCCACCTAGGTTCATTGACATCCTTTGGGGCTGATAGCAGTACCTGTGCATAAGCTTCAAGAACTTGTTCTTCAACCTCATACCCAAGTGGATAAATCCACTTAGTTCTAGGTTCCACAGCTTCCATACATGTAGTATCAATCTCCAGCATGAAGCATATTGTATCTTTATACTTTTCTACAATACTCTTAGGAATCATGTACCCCATCTACATCTTTTCTCTGAAGGTCTTCAATTCCAAAGTAATGTAATCTCTAAGTGTGCTTTCTATGGTTGCCTTGTTTGATATTTGAGGCATGGTAAGAATGGACTTGTCTAGATACAAGTCTGACACTTTACCAACTATATGAAGGTACATATAGATGATTAGGGACCCAAACCTAAATACCTTAGTCTTATCATGTTTTATAGCTTTGATATTGTCTATCAACTGTGCGCACAAGATCTCACAAAATTTGAACTCTCCATCTTCTTGCACAAGACGGATGGCTGCTAGAATAGTGCCTGCAAACACACTATTCACCCTGCTAGTGTGATGAAATCTGTAACCCAATATCATTGATATCAACTTGATGTTTGGTTGCTCTATAGGCTCAATGGTCATGCCACACTTATCACTTCTTGATTTACACACTTGCTCCACCATTTTCTTGACATCCTTACCCATAGGAAGGATGGCACATGTCTTAGAAAGGCCTGTCATCTCATGAATTAGGTCTCCTATTATTCTTACTAGTATATCTCCAATCCAAAACAAGTCATCATGGATTCTGCTCAACAATATCTTAATCCATTCAGTTCCATAGAATTCATATGTCATGGCATATTCAATAATGGGATGATCATTCCATTTGGTGTATTCATCCATGAACATTTTTTCTGGTTTCAACATTGTGTCCATGTGTGCCCTTAACCTATCCAATACAACAGGTTCCTTCTTACAATAGATGTAAGCCCTTATGTCTTCTACATGCATGACGCCCATCGACATGTGGGAGAATTCTCTCTCTAAATCATCTAGGGTTGATTTAAACAGGCGCCTCTTGAAAACACACCTCTTCTTCTCAGCAACATCAAAAACAATAGGAGTGGCCATGACTTACTTGATATTCACTTTCCAAATGATCTCTAAGATGTTCTGACAACTTCTGAATCGGTGCAACGAGCTAGGGTTTCTTGCAACCGATCAAATGCACTGCAATTACTGATAGCTCAATCTCCAAATCTTCACAAAAACTTCCAAGGATCAATCTGATCTCCAATCACTTTGAATATGAATACAATGAGTGAACAAACAACTTTATGTGTACTTAAAGTAAGAAATTCATCATTAATGCAACTCCCGTAAACCAAGCTGTCACTTCAAATTTTCAAACTTGAGTTCTGCTAACAATCAACATGTGAGCTCTTGCACAAAGGTTTTTATACACTCCAAAAGCTTAAGTCCAAAGGTGCATACTCTGAGGATGAGTATACTAGCCACGCAAGGGTCTAGAGCTAAATTAGCTCCCCCTATGACCCTAAGGGCCATTTATGTAGATGTAGAGGGTGCGTCCACTTGGGATGCATCCAATACAATCTCAACAACATTGTCCTTCTTTCCTTCTGACCAAATCAAGTTCGCATCTTTTGAGCCCTTCACAAACTTGACTTCTGCTTCAGGATCCAAAACTGGTTCTTCAGTCTTTTTAGGGCTTTCCTGACCTTACATCCTTGATCTACAAAGCTTTGAGATATGTACAACCTTATTACAGGTGTGACAAATCACTGGAGATCTATTATTCCTTGGTGTATTGACATGAGTCACCATTCTGCATGTTCTGGTTGAGTGACCATTATAGTTACATATCTAACATGTAACATTCTGAGAACTTCTAACATTTGTTTGATTTTGATTTCTTTGATCATGCTGAATCCTACTCTTCTTACTAGTCTTGCAATTTATTGCTCTATGACCAAATCTATTACATGTATAATAGTAACCATTAAAAGGTTTTACCTCTGTACAGTTCCTTGCAATGTGTCCATGCTTGTTACATGCAAAATAGGTGCGTTCTACTAGCTTGTGCTCATTCCTAGGAGGACCACCATTGTCTTTGGTTTGATCTTTAGTCTTCACATCATCAGTAGAGTTCTTTTTTCAATCCTTTCTTTCTCTCATACTGTCTATCTAATTTTGCACTTCATTGTATCCGATACAGCTAGTGTCTCATTTGATTCTTCTTGCATACAACTATGATTCTACCAATTCAACACTGGTGTGTAATTTGGCTATATGATCCTTTGAATTTTTTAATTCAGATTCAAAGCTTTCTTTTTTGTTTCTTAGCTCCAAGATTTCCATGTTTTCTTGCCTTAGTTCTTTATTCAGCTGAAGGTTTTCTTTGATCTTTTCATCATAGACTTCCTGATTATTAGTCAGCTTATCATCAAACTCTTCAAGTTGTTCTTTCAAGGACTTATTTTCTTCATTCAGCTTCTTGATTTTTTCTTAAAGATCATTGCTAGAGCATCCTTCCAAATCCTTTCTTAGTCTTTTGATAAGTAATTGAGCATCACTGACTTTTTCTTGTAGTTCTTCAATTTCTTTTTATGAATTGTCCAGGTCTTCAAGAGCTACTTCAAGATTCTTCTTTAGATGTTTCATTTCTGCTTTGTCCATGATCTCCTCAAGTGGTTAAACTTCTTTTCTGAGGACCAAAGCTCTGATACCAATTGTTAGGAATGAGAAAACTGAGGGGGGGGGGGGGGGGTGAATCAGTGTTCACTGTATTTTAATTTTCACTTTAATCTAAATAGTGAATTATAAATGCTTAAGTACTGAATTAAACATTCACATAAACATGAAACATGAAATCAACACATGAAACCAATATGATTATGGGGAAACCCAAATAGGTAAAAACACTGGTGGGACTTGATACCCACTAATAATCTGCACTAGTGTTTTGTGATCCTTGTTAGAAGATCCTTTACCTTGCTAGGAGTAGCTTTACAATGCTTTTAGTATAATAGACCTTGTTAAGGGTCAGAACCTGTTAGGAGTCTTTTACAATGATCCTTGTTAGGGGAGTGGACTCACTATCCTAGAGCTCACTGCTCAAATGATGAAGGCTACAACCTTCTAAATCAGATACACACTATATCTACAGGTGAACTGTTACTGTGACACTGCTTGTCAGATCAGTTCCTTTGGTGCTCTGATGCTTTGACCTCTTGCAAAGCTCTAATAAATCATATGCTCTCTTTGCATACCTCTGCTCTGCTTCTCACAACTCTATTTCCACTTTCATACCGAATACAATGGGCGCACCTTGTATTTATGTGCTCATATCAATTATACAATTAGGTCGGCCCTATAACTAATTACAAATAACACTTCCAAATGAATTGGCTTAAGCGTGCTTACAATTATACCTATACATATGTCAACAACCTAAATACAATGGGTGCATAGCCTCTACAACATTAATTTACAATTGCAAACCAAAATAGTCACTATCGGCTTTATGCTCTATTCTCTGCTGGCACACACTGGCTGTGCAACTTCAACTGACTGTAACTTTCACATCTTTTCATATCTACTTATGCACTCTTAGACTAAGCATAAGTATAGTCTAAAAATTTTAACTTCCAGGGTGCATACCTTAATTCATCTATACACACGTGCACTAATGCTCTGAGTCTCTAGTGCTTTGTATGTTGTCCAGTCTTCAACACTTAACTAATTTCTGATCTTTACACTTAGTGTGCTGACTCCAAACTGCTATATGACTTTGTTGCCATAATGACAACACTATATCTAGTCATATACTTCAATATAGACAACTTGCCAACATGTTTTTCTCGGGACAATGGGTAGATGAATCCTGGTTCGTGGTTCCTAATAGTAGGCCACAGTGGGTTTTTCATTCTAGGAACTAGATCAATAAAGCATGCCAGGAATAATGCCCATTTCCACTCATGACCGCATTGCCATAAGAAGAATAACTAGAGGACTCGCCTTAATAATTTTAGGCATAGGAGGTTTCCGGAGAAGAAAGTAATTTTTGATATATGTGGTCCTATCTCTCCCTCTCAATTTGGAAATCATCCTGAGTCCTATCCTTCACTCTTGGAAAATCCCCTTATGGGACCATAGGAGCATGGCACAAAGTTTCAAGTTCATGGTAAATTTTTCTCCGAATCTAGAGAAGCTCCCTTCTGTAATACCCCAAAAATGGGCTATAGGTTCATTAACCTCCTACATCAACATATCGAATGAAATTGACATCGAAGTCCTAACGAAAGGCACATCTAAACATCATCAAATCTTAATTGATTATCTTAAATTCTGCATCAAGGAATATTCCTAGTAATATTCCTAATCATCTTAATTATCTTTAATTTTATAATTATTTGGCGATAAATCTTATTTATCCTAAAGTTGATTAATTGAATATGATGAATATTTAATTAATTGATCTAATTCTGCCACTTAATTATTTAATTAAATTTAATTGTATTTATTCCTAAGTATTATTATTTAATTTTGACAATAAATCAAAATTCCTATCATTAATTGATTAAATTCTTATTTAATTAATTAAAGCAAGTTGTCAATTTTTAATAATATTGTTTTTGAATAAAAGTTTGAAAAATAGTTGATTAACCCATAAATCAATTGTTTTATTTTTCAAAATCAGTTAAGTTGGAAATAAATCACTTTATTTATTTATTAATTCATAATTATCCATGTGCACAATCAAAGAGCAGTTAAACTCCAAATCAGAAAATCAATGCAAGTTATTAACTTTTTGGAACTCAACATCATTTTTGAGTTTTAAAGTTGATCTAAACTTCTAATTTGAGTTAAAAAGTTGTTTTTGCATGATTTGCATGTTTTTGTGAATTAAATTATCTTTATTTAAAAATAACTCATAAATCAACCTGAGTTATTTGAGTGATTTATGGCTTTTATCCATGCACCTCCAAAGCCCTAGATTTCTATAAATTAAGGCTTTAGCTCTTCACAAATCATCTCTCAAATCCACAAGAATTGCATAATCCCACTACTGAATTGGAGACTGAAGAATCATCTTTGCGAATCCAAGCTTTGTGAGATCAATATTGCATAGTTTTTCATATCATATTAGTTTTCATTTGTTAGATCATTTAGCATATCATAGCATATCAATTTTTACATATCATAGATTTCATATAATTTTTCATATTATTGCATCTAAAATCCAAAAAAAATAGATTAATTGCATTCATATTTCATATCAGTTTTGCATTTAAATCCTTCGTTTAGGTGTCATCAAGGTCATTGATCTCGATTACAATTTGAGAACATCATACTCACACCTATTAGAAGGCAGTAAATTGCCTGGTTAGTTTAACTTTCATTTATTGCACGATTTCATTTTTGCTAACCTCTAATGTTTTATTGAAGTGTTGTGTCTACAGATCAGGTACAATTTTCACACACACACCTTCAATCTTCTTCCTAAACCTAAGCCTTTGATTCCAAACCATTTGGAATCCTTCTGGGGTCAACATAATGGTGTTGAGCGAGATGCTCATAGACTCTTCATCTTAGCTTCGATGACTTCCCATGAAGTGCAAGACGTAAGAGCTTGAGGAGTAATAGGTAAGATTTGGAACTTCACTCCTAATGCTAAGTTATCGGTTTGGGCTTTCCAAAATTGCGATGGATTGCAAGATATTTTTTTGATTGATAATGGTCATGAATTCTCCATAGCTATTTTTTCTAACAAAAGTAGTAGGGATAAGATTCGTCATTGTAAAGGATGGTTTATGAAGGGTTGGGGAATCCATACACAACTATGGTATCCAAATTTTTGATCTGATAAGTGTTAGATCATATTTTACCCATTCTGGATCTCTTTTCTAGCCCTACCCTTAGAATTTAGACAGACAAAGATCTTGGAAGCAATAGCCAATAAATTGGGCATCTTCTTGAGACATGATTGGACTTTGTTGGATGACTTCAAAATTCCTACTAGGGTTTTTCTTCTCAGGGACATTACCAAGACTTGGCTTCCGAGTATGTGCTTAAAGTCTAATTTTGGCCCTCTTGATCAACCCATTACATTGGATAGCTCTAAACTTATCATGAGTAGGATGGAATCTCTTGGTCATTTGATTTTCCAATGTCATAATGATATATCAACCTGTATTGAAGTTTGTAAGGATCATTTCTCTCTACCATCAAATTGTTAGGCTTCAGATCAAAACACTTTGGCCGCCATAGTTAATTTCTATCTTCATAACACTCAAGGCATTCTCATACCTTCTTCCCCCAAGGGAATATGTTATTTCATGAATTCTCTTCATAATCCCCAATCTCTTCCCCATCGGGAAGGTTCTTTGGGGCCTGATTTCAATGTTCTTATGAAAAATAATGCCCAAACATATACTCATAAATCACCTATTTAGGCTACGCACGAGGGTCTTCCTCAGGATATCCCGCAGGAAAGGATCATAGGTAGTTCGCAACAGGACTCAAGTATCAAGGTTCAGGTTGGTCAGAATTCTCTATTGGAAGCTTTCAAATCTCCTCATCTGGGTAGCTTTACATCAGCCATTTAGTCTAAGTATAGTTTTGCTAAAACTTTAGAAGTTCCTCCCCTCCCACTCCAAAATGTGGAAATTTTTGGTCTTCACTTGGATTACGAGCTTGACTGGCCCTCAGATAATGTTTATTTTCCTTCAGATGTGTTTGAAGGAGTCTACTCACTCCTGTCTATTCAAAAAATTCTTCATAATACTTTTCTTCAAGAGCTAGATTCATCTACATTGGTTCCTAATGTTGATAGCTAGCTTGGCTCTAACCACCTCAAGGTCAGCATGGGAAACTATACCTAGTCCAATAATATTTCAATGCATGATTTCCCAAAGGCTGATCTAGATGGGTTTGTTGACACTTTGGTGTTAGGAGTGGCGGATAAGAAATTTGATGTAGATATTGAAGGGGAAGCTCCTAATCATGACATCATGTTGGGTAATAATAATATGGACTCTATAGGGGAGTTTTCACCCCCTCAATCTGCTTGTGCAATCTTGCAGTTTGAAGTAGATTCTTCCAAAATCAGACTATGATTATTCTCCAAAAAGCCCAAGGGTCATTTTGGGAAAGGGGAAAAAATGGAAGAGGAGATTGCAGCATGAGTTCAATCAATCATACCCTTTTCCAAACTTCCTAGGAAATATAAGGAGGAGGCTACAACTTCAATAGCTAAATAAATGAAGCAGGGGAGGAAGGTAGTAGGCTCTTTGAATCACCAATGAGGATCATATCTTGGAATTTTAG
This sequence comes from Chamaecyparis obtusa, assembly GCA_027943335.1. Classification (NCBI taxonomy): domain Eukaryota; kingdom Viridiplantae; phylum Streptophyta; class Pinopsida; order Cupressales; family Cupressaceae; genus Chamaecyparis; species Chamaecyparis obtusa. The sequence continues at coordinate 1,845,624 of BSBK01006985.1, read as the reverse complement.
AGGCTTAAATGCCTCTAACAAGGCTCAACTTATCAAGGATCAAATCTTGGTAAGTCGTGCAGACATCATTTTAATTCAAGAAACAAAACTGTCTCAAGAGAAAGGGGACATTCTTTTTGGAACATGGAAAGGGTGGGCTTTTTTACATGTCCCTTCCATTGGGGCTTCGGGGGGTTTGGCTATCCTTTGGAAGCCTACTAAGTGCAAAATGGAGTTAGTTAGCTCTAATGCAAACTGGTTGCTGGCTAAAGTTTTGGTCTTTGAATTTTCCTTTTTTCTGCTTAATGTTTATGGCCCAGTCCCGATTGTTTGTAAGCAAAGACTTTGGGAAACTTTGTCCTGAGTTATTTCTAATCTTGAGGATTCTAAGCTCATCCTTGGGGGAGATTTTAATGCAACCATGGTGGATATGGACAAGTTGGGGGGAGCAGATCCCTCCTACAAAGTGACTTATGACTTCAGACATTTTGTGGAAGGCCAAGCCCTCTATGATTGCATCCAAAACAATGGTAAAATAATCTGGTCTAACAGGAGAAAAGGATCCCATTTTGTCAGAGTTAGATTGGATAGATTCCTACTTAACTCCCCCTAGATCCTCGATCATGGTTGTTGTGTGTCAAGTATTCTTAACTTATCAAGTTTGGACCACTTTTCTATAAGTCTAGAGTTTGAATTGGTAGAAAATACCTTTAAATCCAAATCATATTTTAAAATAGACTGCATGTGGTTCTGAGAAAAAACTTTCCTATCCTTACTCCACCAATGGTGGTCCCAATGTCCCCCTCAGAATGGGTACAAGATGTTTCAGTTATTCAAGAAACTATCATTTATGAAAGCCAAAATTAAGGAGCGGAATCGGTATTGTTTTGGTAACATTTTTGCATAAAAGGCTCAACTTTAAAGTCATTTTAAGGGTTGAAATGAACATGTCATTCATCATGGCTTATTGCAGCAAGTTTATGAGGTTCAGAAGGATTTAAAAGAAAGACTTGAGGAAGTCTTGTTGAGGGAAGAAACGTACTGGAGGTAGCGATCCAGAGAATTATGGCTCAGAGAAGGGGATAGAAATACAAGTTTCTTCCATGCATCATCTAAAATTAGAAGACATAAAAATGCCATTTTTCAAATTAAGGATCCTAATGGTTCCATCCTAAATTATGAAAAGGATATTCAGAATGAAGTTGTACAATTTTTTCATGATCTTCTGTCTAAACCTATGGTTTTGAATGTTCCTTACATTCAACCAGACCCTCTTCACTTCATTTCCACCTTGGTTTTAGAGGAGGACAATGCCCTTTTATTGAAGCCTTTTACTTTGGAGGAAGTGAAAGCTTCAATATTTTCCATGGATGTTGATAATGCCCTTGGTCTAGATGGTCTCACTCCCTTATTTTTCCTGGAAATATTGGGACTTCATGGGGATGGATATCTTGGATGCACTAGAAGAATCTAGGAGTCATTAATGCATGTTCAAACCATTTAACAACACATTCCTCACCCTCATCCCCAAGTGTCCTAGTCCCTCCAATTTTTTTGATTTCAAACCTATCTCATTATGCAATACCATTTACAAGATTATTACCAAATCAATAGCATTAAGGCTTGGGAAGATTATCCCTAAGATTATTTTAGAACAACATAGAGGTTTTGTCTCAGGTAAGGACATAGTTGAAGGAGCTTTGATTGTACATGAGGCTATTCATTCAATTAAGATTCAAGGTCTTTAGTCTATGGTCCTCAAATTGGACATGATGAAAGTATATGACAGAGTCAATTGGTCTTTCTTGATGTCAATTATGCAAAAGATGGGTTTCAATCATAAATGGATCAAATGGATTTTGGCTTGTGTCAAGAGGGCTAGATTCTCAGTATTGGTTAATGGGTCTCCATGTGGTTTTTTCTCATCTTCTCAAGGAGTTAGATAGGGGGATTCATTGTCTCCTTTTTTATTCATCATAATGGCAGAAGGTTTAAGTAGACTGATTTCTTTAAAGAATGCTCAGGGAACCCAAGGAGGTATTAACCTTCATCAATATTAATTATCAGTCACACATACTTTGTTTGCAGATGATTCCTTATTGTTTGGTAAAGGGTCCTTCTCCAAAGCTAAAGTCATCAAGGAAACATTGGAAGAATATTGTTCTCTCTTGGGTCAAAAAGTTAACATATCCAAGTCCAAGATATTCTTTTTTAACATTCCATAGGATATCCAAACAATGGTTAAGGATTTGTTGGGTTTTGAACTAGCATAGACTCCAAGCACATATTTGGGCATCCCTTTTTTTCAAGGTTCATGTAAAGCTTCATTCTAGGAAAAGGTTACTCAATCCATCACAGATAAGATTGCCACATGGAAGGCAAGGTGGTTATTATTTGTGGGAAGAATTCTTCTTGTGAGGTCAATTCTCTCCACTATTTTGAATTACATCATGAGAGTTCTCCTAGCTCCTAGGAAGGTAGGGGAAAAGATTAGAAGAATTATTAAAGATTTCATTTAGAGGGGCAACATGGATGATTCACCATAGATCTCCCTTGTGTCTTCAGATAAGATGGCTCTACCTAAAGATTGTGGGGGAGTAGGCCTTCATATCTTATATGAAAGGAATATTAGTTTAGGGGCCAAACTATCCTAGAAGTTGTATGAGAACCTGAGTTCACTTTGGGCTAGAATCATCAGGTGAAGTATTTGGATAGTAATGACCTTGCTAGGTGATCACTTCTTATAAAGGATCAGAAACTAGGTGTAATTCTGGACTTAGGGATTGGACATATGATAGATTAGTTTATCCTCTTCATAAAAACTCATTTAGTATGTCAGACCAAGGACATATTACTTGAAATGGGCCAGCAAAGTATACGCACCAGGTATCACTCAACCATACATTTTATCATTGTTGGAGGAAAGAAATGTTGAAGAGAAACTATTCTATGATTACAAGGAATGAATGCTAGAGTAATGCCTAAACTAAAGTTGCAGGAAAGTACGTGTTGGAATGGGAATTACAAAAATATAATTGCTAACAAAACATGAAGACTCTTACAAACTATGCCATAGTACTTATTTTGTTCCACTGCTCTAGCTTCAGGAGGCGTCAACTGATCTGTGGCTTTGGCTGCAGGAGCATTTTAATGTTAGAGTAGTCATATTATAGCTAATAATTAATTAATTTAATTATTAGTCTATTATTCTCTACACTTAAGTTAGACTTAGGCATCTCATTATTCTTTAGGGTTTTCACCTTTAGGGTTTTGGTATCCTTTTATAAGGATTCCCTCTTTGTATTTCATTAATTCACTTATTGGATCATAATAAAGATAATCTTGGAATACAATTTCTCTTTGCATGTCCATAAGATGTCTCTGGCTTTTTGGCCTCCATGATTTTTCTTGCTTCTGTGCTTTGCTTCTTCCATGTGACAGGGTTATGCATGCAAGTGTTCTTGGAAGATTAGTTTTTCACCTAATCTAACATGGTATCAAAGCCATCTTGCTGCTCGTTGTTCGTGTTTTGTTGAAGTGTTTCAGAAGCAGGAGGTTTTCAAGGGTTTCAGAAGTTTTTTTTGTGGATCTGGGGGGGAGCCAAAATTTGGCTCACCTTGGGCAAAAACGGACACCACCATTGTGTCCGGAAGGCCCAAGAACCCCTAAATCCATATAAAACTTGTCCATTTTGGACACAGTGGCATCAGAGGCAAAAAAATTTTGCATACCAGGGCCGTACGGCCCTGGCACGCACTCCGAGACGGCGATTTTTCAAAAAAAAATTATTAAAATTTTTTTACGGGGCAGCCTCCCGGGCACCACCCAGCGGCCACCCAGGTGCCACCCCGCGGCCTCCGCCGAGCCGCTAGCAGCTGGCTCCTCCGCCGCCCCGCTGGCCTCCTCCGCCGGCCCCGCTCCGCGGCCCGCCCAGCCGCCGCCCGGCCCGGCCGCCGCCCGGCCCGGCCGCCACCCCCGGCTCCGCCTGCGCCCGCTGCCCGCCGGCCCAGCTCCGCTCACCCGCGGCCCCGCCGTCCTCCGCCGACCGCTGTCCACCGGCCCCCGCTCCGCTCCGCCGGCCGCCCTCTGCTCCGCTCCGCCGGCCGCCCGGTGGGGTTTTAAGCCCTGCGGGCCCTAGCGGCGGTCACATGGGTGACCGGGAGCTCTAGCTCCAGCCCCCTGCGCGTGCCATGCGCCTAGGGGCTTTGCATTTCCAGCCCCAGGGGCTTTAAAACATTTTTTTTGAAGCCTTTTTAGGGTACCTGGACCTTTTTTGCAATATCTTGAGCATACGGAGGTCTTTTTTCGACTTCTTTATATCGCCGGAAAGCTCTTTCCGAGCTCTTTCTGATTATGGAGGTTAGAGTTTTTGGATCTGCTATTTTGACAGTTTTTTTTTCTGTCAAAGGTGATGTTTATTGTTTGCCTTCCGGGAGTCATATCTGGCTCATCCGGACTCCTTTTTTGGCAAACGAGATATCATCGAAAAGCTGATTCTGTGTACTATTCATTGGCAGAGGTATTTCTTCTAGATTTTGCTCCAGGTTTTCACTCCTCTGAGTTATGCAGTTTATGTCCTCTGGTGGTGTGCTTGGTTCTACAGGTCCGGGGATCTCTTCTTCTGGTTTCTTAGTGCACTCTTCTTTCTGACTTCTGAGCTTGCATGCTCTTTTTGATGTATCTTTGTTCTGTAAACGCACTAAGATAAAGTGCCCTCTTCTACATTTCTGGGATCTTTTTCACCTGGTTCAGTTTTAGTATTCGCACTCAGTTATAAAGTGCCATGGGGGGATTCTGATGCATTTGCCACTATAGGTGCATCCACTCTTGTCAAGTGAGCATACCTTTCACGACATTAGCCCATGTAGACTGTGTCTATGACACCGCCCTTTATCCTGTGTGTGTGCTTCTGTTGCACTGTTGGTGTTCCTGGTTCTTCTTCTGCAGCTATTTTTGGCATCGCATTTCAGTGTTCCTGTCACCTCTCCCAGTTCAGCATTATGGGGGGGTTCACCTGTTGGTTTTATTGCTTCCTGGTTCGATTGATCAGCTCTTCAGACACTTGTCTTCTCTACCTGGTCATGCACTTCAGTGGGGGTTCCAGCAGTATCTTCTGACAGAGTTTTCAGACATACTTCGGAGGAGCTTCTTGCTCTCTTCTTGTTCCTTTCTCTGGGACATCTTTTGCTTTATGTTTTGGGTACCTGATCAGGCCTTGTTGCCGGGACCCATAGCTCTTTCATGCATTTTTGTTTTTATGCATCTTGTAGTCCTTAGTTGTTTAGCTTCTCCCTAAGTTACACTTAAGGGGGGGGTGTTAGAGTAGTCATATTATAGCTAATAATTAATTTATTTAATTATTAGTCTATTATTCTCTACACTTAAGTTAGACTTAGGCATCTCATTATTCTTTAGGGTTTTCACCTTTAGGGTTTTGGTATCCTTTTATAAGGATTCCCTCTTTGTATTTCATTAATTCACTTATTGGATCATAATAGAGATAATCTTGGAATACAATTTCTCTTTGCATGTCCATAAGATGTCTCTGGCTTTTTGGCCTCCATGATTTTTCTTGCTTCTGTGCTTTGCTTCTTCCATGTGACAGGGTTATGCATGCAGGTGTTCTTGGGAGATTAGTTTTTCACCTAATCTAACATTTAATACTTGGCACTGAAATAGCGAAAATGTAGGAAATGATTCTAACTAGTATGAATCTATCTAACTGTGGATTTCTCACCAAGTGGGCCCCCTTGGATGAGTATACTAAATCACAAATATGCTCAACTAAATCTCAACACTTCATCTATTTATTGATTGAATGATGGAGTATAGGAATTTCATAAAACAAGAAAAGAAATGGAAAACTATATTGATAATAAACTTGATAATGCCCTCCTTTCTCACATAGAAGTGGGGCTTTATTTAAAGGAAAAACTCCTAACTACTTTCCTAACCCCACCATAGAAATAGACAGATCTTTATTACAACACTACCGACTAAAAAGAAGAAAATATTTTAAGACTAAAATAGATTAAATCCATAACAGAGGAAAGAGTTGTCATGACAACAAATCTAACTTCCCACTTGCACCTAGATCTTCTTAGGGAACTTATCACATCACCTTGTTCTTCGTTGGAACTGCCACCTTGTTCTTTGGAAACCTTCAACTACCACCACACTGAATTCTTCTCCGCTGGAAGTTGTAGGAAGACCGGGTTGAGCACTCCATGAATGAATGTGCTATACCTGGTCAAAACAACATTTTCTATTTCGATGTACTACACCTTCAAAGGTTATGATAAGACATTTCTGATAATAATTATCAGAACACGCATGATCATTCATATTCAAATAGCTACTCTACTCATTTAAAACACAACCATATATTTCAAAATAAGAAATATAGTAATTCATCCAAGCATAGAATATTTAAGTACATTTGAACCAAGTTATAAGTCTGATGGTAGCATGCCATATAATAACATAAAAACATAGAAGTCTTAAGGTAAATGTATCAAAGTAAGGAAAAAGGTCTAGCAGATATCATCTTAGGGTATCTTAAAATATGGCATTAATATGCCCCATCATTTTTCCCCCTATGAAGACTAGTGTATGTCCCCAGGCAGTGAAGTATTCCTAATTTTTGCTAGCACCCTAAGATCTCCTTCTTGTGTTTCCCCGATCATTGAACTGCACACTCTCCAGTAGAATCCGTTCATTCTGTCAACCCTGACACACCTACTTATCTCTAAATCTTCACCCAGCTCATCATCCATACAATTGTATAGTGGCCACAGGAGTAAAGGGGGCTGGAAAGTGAGAGGCATCCACCTTTCTAGCCTCTACTTTTGTCCTAGCTCTATATACCAATGGACCCTTTGCATGGAAGCTCTTAAGTTGATGATACTATGTGGCTCCAAATTTTTCAAAGGCATGGTTAGTCTGGCCAATCTCTATTGTAATCCATCTAGAGCTCTATTTCCATCTGCTAAAGATAATATTTCAAACTCTGTATGTACCTACTCTCTATTTGCTAGTATACTTCTCCTGTGTGTGGAATCATTAAAACCATATACATTTCCCAACCAGTCATAGTAGAGTCATCTAGGTGTTTTTCTCTTAGGATGCAATGGAAGTGAAATATTGTGTTCAAATACCCTGTACTTGCTTAATTGTTCCCCATAATAGATTTTATTATTGACCTAAGAAAGTAATGAGGACAAATGTATATCTCCTACAAATAACAAGGGATTCCATTCAGTGTTTGATGGGACAACATAATTGTGCAGATAAAGTTCACAAAGAAGGCTCTTGATAAATTCAGGTGACATCTCATAGGCAGCCATAAAGGCTTGAGGGGTATCTATGTCAAAACTTAAATCTTTGATAATTCTCACAAATTTAAATCATAAATATTGTTCCCTCAGGCACAAGGCATACACCCTAGGTGGTGGTCAACATTATATAATCTTGGGAACCAATTTGATATTCCAATCCATCTTATCCTATAAGAGCTTGATTTCTTATTTTTTCTACCCTATTTCCTTTTTTAACATGTCCCTTTCTATTTCCCACATTGCCTTTTCATATTGAATCTATTTAAAATAATTCAGGGATAAAGAATGTATCGCTACCTAGTCTCAATTTCCCAGTGGAATTGGGTGTTCTGGTCTTGCCTCATGACCTTCTTGTTGAGTTGGTGCAGATTTCGTTGAAATATCATTTGCTTGCACATTCCCTAGATGGGAAGAAGATACATTGGAAACATCCATTTTCTCTATTTCTTTTGGTCTTGAGGCTGAAGGTTCCTTTTCCATCTCATCACCACCTCCCATGGTTGGATTTTCCTATTGTAGGTCCTTGTCCATAGGTTCCTCAAGAGGAACTTCATGACTTAATCCAACCATCACAGGAGAGTCCTTTTTCTTTTTCCTTGTGTTCAAATGAATGTATACACCCTAAAATGGTCACCTAGACTATGGGCCCCCATTCTTCAATTTATCAAATGATGGAATAAATTTATCAATTTCCTGAATCAATGCCTTGCAATATTCTCAATTCAAATTAATTTCCTTGATCAAATCATAATTAATTCAATTATTTCAATATTTCCTAAGGTTTGATCATTTATCCTAAGTCTCATTTAATTAAAAAAACTTGCTCCCTTTTAATTAAATAAAAATCCCTTTTAATTAAATAAAAATTTGTTTAATTAAATAATGGAAATCACTTTGCTAAAAATAATAAATAAATTTTAAACAAAATTGCAATAAAATCCAAGTGGTGAAAACCTGGAAATGAGCGCTACTTGAGGCCTTTACACCCCTATTTCTTAGTACACATCCTCGACACTTAGCCTTTCTCCATCATGTCTTGTCCTTGTTGCCTTGGTTTGGAATTGGTCTTTTTCTTTGTCTAGGGGGCATAACTATGTTAGCTTTGGTCTCTTAGATGCGTTAGTCATTAGGACACCTCACAAACTATGTTTTACAACACAACCTCTGACATCGAGTGTTTTTCAACACTTCTCAGTTTGGTCTTACCCAATTTTTTCATGTGATCTCGCCTGCTTGCAAGCATTCGATCCTTATCCTCGGAACTCAATATTAGTTAACACACTTAAATTTTTAAACACAACACTTAATGCTTGAGCTATGTCATGATATTTTCTTTATGTGCTGACTGTTATTGATTTTCATTGAGTGTCCTTGTCTAATAAGTCTCTATGGTATGCATAGCTAGAGGACTTGGGACATGAGGCATGTTTTTATTTTCTTTCTGCTTGTGGGTGTGGTTTTGAAACTCTGGAGTGTCACTTGTTGTCCCCTTGAAATACTTAGGATATTTGAGGCATCATCCTTGACTTTTTTTGCACAATTGTTCTTATGGTCATCCTGGCATCTATGCCTTGATGCAAGCATGGTTTTGCTACATTAAATTGGGTAAGCTAACATCTAAGTCATCTTGACCTTTATGTCTTTGATGCTTATGTTAGAATCTTTCCACATTCCAATCCATTATAAATCACATTCATATCTTCATAGTTGCACTTGTGACTAGTAATGATTGTGTGATTTTTTTATGTCCGTTAATAATGGCCCAATGATGAAAATAAGTTCCTTAACATTCTCTAATGAATGATGAACACAAAATACTATGTTATAGTTGCTCTATTGCAAGTACACATTTGCATTTTCATGTAGCTTACATTGCTCGACTTCATGTTAGTTTGCATTCTTTTAGGCTGCAATATGAGTTTGAGAGGGTTTTCCTTCATCTTTCTTTTGGGCTTTTAATCAATTATGGTCATGTTTTGATCTTCATTTCCTTATCTTCTTTCGTGATCTCAATCAAAATTTTCTATCTTAAATAGTTGATTGATTTTGGGGCATTCTCTTCTTGAGGCAAATTCCATTTCTTCTCTCCATTTCTTTCCATGTCTTCCAAACTTCTATCTTCCATTCACTTCCACCCCACTTCTTTTCTTCTAATTAAACCTTGGGGCATAATCTTCCATGCTTGATGATCTACCTTGGTTCTGTGATCCTTATATCTTTCATCTTACATCAAGAACCTTATTTTTAGTTTGATTTGATCAAATTTATCAATTCACTATTTCTCCTCTATCTCATTTTGATTTCGATCATGAGGGGGTAGTACCTATCAAACTTCAATCCTTGATTCAGCTTTATCAATCCTATCAATTGCTCCACTTGGGGAAACCTTGCTTGAGATTCTTATCTTGGACATGTCAATTACCTATTTACAGGTATGTTTATCTTGTCTTTTTCAATCAACTTATCTTTGTTCTGATGTGTTCATGTCCATCGATCACGCGTCTAGATTGTTTTGTGATCCCAAATCAATCTCATACTTCAACTGCATTATTTGACTACATGTGTTCCCATAAAAATCACACATTATTCAAAGAGGGGGAAATGTATGCACCCTAAAAGGGTCACCTAGACTATGGGCCCTCATTCTTCAATTTATCAAACAATGGAACCAATTTATCAATTTCCTAAATCAATGCCTTGCAATATTCTCAATTCAAATCAATTTCCTTCATCAAATCATAATTAATTCAATGATTTCAATATTTCCTAAGGTTTGATCTTTTATTCTAAGTCTCATTTAATTAAAAGAACATGCTCCCTTTTTATTAAATAAAAATCCCTTTTAATTAAATAAAAAATCTTTTAATTAAATAATAGAAATCACTTTGATAAAAATAATAAATAAATACTGATCAAAAAAATAATAATAAATAAATAATAAAATTTAAAAAAATAAATAAAAGTGCACTTTTCAATGAGATATAATCTTTTGACTTTTGAAAAAAGGTTTTTACCTCTTTATCTCAACCACTCATTATTTTGCCTCTTAATCATGTCCATTGATTTTGCCACTTGAGAATCTTGAGCACATGGATCAACCAAGATTTAATCTCCACCTTTGATAATTCTTTTTGCCTCTTAATCTTGATCATCCATTCATTTCTAAAATCTTTTATAAGGAGCCCTCTCCTCATTTTAGGCATCTAGGCATTTAGATTTTAGAGTTTCAGGGTTTTATGCTATTATTATGCTGCAGGTTTGGAGAGAAATTTTGGAGGAGAGTTTGAGCACTTGAGCTTGAACTTTGCAACTTCTCTTTTCTTTTCTTCTTCTCTCATGCCTCCATGGCAATCCATTTAGATTACTCTTGCACTTGCATGTTAGATTAGATTCATATTTCATTTCATAGAATAATCTTGCATGCATATTTCCTTTCATAGATTAGTTTTCTTTCATGCATTGTTATCATATAGAATAGCTTCCATTTTCATTTGCATGCATACTTGATGATCATGGAGACTAGAACTCTTTCTTTTCCTCTTTGAATCTCTCATTTTATGGTGTGCTTGCATGGGCACAAACTAGGTCTAAACTGAGGGCCTCCATTATAAACCATTGCACTCCATGAATAGAGAGTTATGAGTCACCATTTAAGACCTCATTCTTGAGAAATCTTGGATATAATGACTCATAGAAGTGTGTCAACATTTTAGCACACAATGAACACTGCACCGTACTGGTGTTTCTTCTGATACTACAAGGCATTTTTGTGGATTGGTTCTTGTTGAGGTAGACGTGGCTACATGAGGAACATGGGCATCACCTGCTTCATATCCCGACATTTTTTCTTTCCCTTTCTCATTTTTCATGGCTTCCTAGGGGCTATGAATTTCTTCTCCCTCTAAATTAGGGTTTGGGATGTCTACTATTATATTTGCTTGATGAAGAGGTGAGTTCTCCTGAGTTCTTTCTAGAATGGAAGATTCTTCATTTTTAGGAATAGCTTTAGTAGGAGGATTTTCCTATGGTTTATGATGCTCAAGGTGTGGCCCTACAGGCATGGGTCTGTCCCTATTTAATTGAACATGAGGGGCAGCTATAAATTCATCCCTTTAATTTTACCATGCATACATTTCATCAAACACTTTGCAATTAATCTTATTTTGATACAATAACAATCCAAATATAACAGTAAATATTTCTTCTATTCACAATTTTTGAAATTATATGCTCAAGAATCCAACACTAATAATAGCATTAATAAATCCCAATATTTTATATTCCAAATGGTTGACCTGCTCAAAGTGTTTGAGCTACTTGCAAGCCTATTGTTGACTGATCAAACATTCGCCTCTACAATTTCCAAGCCCATTGATAAATCTAATTATTATTATCATGCCCCCTTAAATCTCCCCATCACGTATGGCCATCTCTCAAAGAGCTTCAACAACCAATACCAAAGCCTACGATAACAACCCTTCAACACTATAATGATTTCTGGATGAAATCACTCAAACAACATCTGAGGGTTTGGGATCCCAAACTTCAGCACACCGTCGATCCATGATTGGAACAGCCCTACTTCCAGGTTTTCATCTATCATGAAATCATTGGTGTTTTTGTCCCTCCGTAGAGAAATTTGGCCACAGGCACAAATCTCCAAAAGAGAAATAAACAATGTCCAAAATGAATCCTTTTTTCTCCTCAACCTTCTATAACCTTCCACACGCCTTTCTAGAAAATAATTATAAAATCACTTATGAAAATATTAATTTTTTTTGCTCATGAAATTTATAATATTTATTGTTTTTTTAATTTTGGCACTAGGAAAAGTCAATTAAAATAAAGTATTAAACTTAAGAATATAATTGCTACTAGTTACCTGAAAACATTAGTTTAGAAACATTATTTAATTATTTAAAGTGTTTTCTCCCCAAATGCCTGGGCTGAAAACAGGGATATTACAACTCGTCACCCTATCCTCCTGGATCATTCATGAATCATAATTGTTGATATTCAGATACTAAAGAAAAAAATACTACTTCTCACCTTTGGTCTAGTAATCTTTTATCAAAGCTCTAGGGTCCATATGAATGCACCCAAGAGTCCACATCTTGCTGCTCCAAAGAATACATAAAAGATTTTGCAATTCTCATAAAAATTACTTGTAGACACTTAAATTTGATTACATTATTTAGTAATCTTATTTAGTCTTCTCCTAGGACATCTAATTAATTAAATATTATTATTTAATTAATTTATGTCATCCCCTTTAATTAATTAACTATAGTCCAATTAATTATCTATATGTCAAACCTATAGTTTGATAATTAATTAATCTTTATTCTTCTATTAATTTAAATGGATACACTTATCCAATTAAATTAATTCATAAAACCCCTTTCTCCTCTCACTTGAAATTAAATAAATATTTAATTTTAAACCCTTAACCAAACCCATCCCAAACTCCTAACATGTAGTTCATACTCAAATAAACCTATTCACCCATACTAATCCTCCTTAATTAGCTAATGACCCATGATTAGCTAATCTAACCCTCCACTCATTCTCTCTCCTCCCATCACATCCTCATAAACCTCCCACTTGCCTCCTAATCCAAGTCTAATCACCTCCTAAGCATTTGCACAATCATAATCCATAGATTAAAAAATCCTAAGCCAAACCAAGTCAACCCTCATGTCACATCTTCACATCCCCCAATTCCATCACCTCATGTCAACCTTAAATGCTCTTACACACTCCATCTTCCTCTTACATATTTGTCCCTTCTCTCATCTCCCAAAATGGTCACATTCCCCCACTTCTTCCAACCTCTCCTATTGTGACACTTGTCACAATGAGATGCATTTGAGAAAGCACAACCCATGTGCTCCCTCTCAAATGCATCTTGACCCTTCCTCAGGTTTGCATCTTGACAATCCATTCATCCTTCCCTTTGCCTATAAATTGAGCCCTCATCTCCTTCATTTTCATCCACCTTCTATGCAAAGTTATAATGCTAATTTGAGAACCTAAAAACTACCAAGCTACCATTATAATGTCAAAATCATCCTAAATCCATTGAAGCTCGAGCACACTTTGAGCACACATACCTCCATCATTTGGACAACATCTCTTCAACAAGAAAGGTTTGCATTGCTTTTGGTTTTAGTTTAAGCTTTCTTTGGTCTAATCTTAAAGGTTTTGTCTAGTTTGTATCGTTGAATGTTTAGCTTATTTTATGTTCTTTAACACTACATTTTAGGTATTACATTACCCAAAGAGAAAAAGGAAAACTTGATAGTGACAATTGATATCACCCCACATCATTTAAAATCATAAATGCATAAAGCCTTTAAACTCGCCAAAGATAGACTCGGGGAAATAGAAAAAGAGATCAAGAAGCAGTTGTGACAACTGACAAATGTCACAATCTCATTGCCTCTAAGAATGAAGTTCACACAAGGCAACTATTGTCCAAAGGAAAGGTAACACAAGGAAGTGCCATTCTGCATCCTCACTAGATTGGAGAAAAGCTTATCAAAGAAAGCTCAAAATCTCAACTAAAAAAACCTCAAAGACATCATGAAATGTGGTAACCACATGTGCTGTAATCTCCTAGAGCCAAAAAGAACATCAGAGACCTGTAAAATCCCCAATTATATGATCTAAAGTTCAAATTCAGAGAAGGTTTAAAATATTTGAATATAGACAAACATTGCAAGGAATCCATAAATGAAGATAGGCAAAATTGAAATCAAGTGAGAATGAAAGCAACCAAATTACATTTAAGCAAAACACTATTTATAGGGAATATAATGAAATCAAGGACATGAAAGAAAATTAAATATAGACCTAAAAATTTTAAGAAGGAATTATTTAAGTTTAACAATTTAAAATTTCAATTCCATGAACCTTGATTTAATAAGAATTATGGGCCTGTTTATGACAACACTTCCATTTATTATCTTTCTTGTAGCATTCTAAGAGTTGACTTTCTAGAGCTCCTGTACTAGTCCTTAACTTATGATAACCAATAATGTGGCCTAGTAATCAACATAAATAAGTTTTAAATTACTAATATTGCCCTACTTTACAGGATTTTCAAGAGCCCATCTCTACATGTCACTTTTTACTTGAATGCATCAAGTTGACATTACATTTAAGCGGACAGACCAGTATAATGAAAGCTGACTCATAAGAGAGGTCTTGGTTTAAACTTTGTTGACTCATAGAGATTTCTATTAGAAGTGTTGGCTTAAACTTTGTCTACTCATAGAGACTTCTATTACCAATGAATTTTTAGACCTATCACTATATGTCACAGATCCCTTCAGATAAAATTCACAAATGACATTGAAGGTTGAAAAAGCGTTCCACTTTAAATTAAATTTTATTAGAGGCAAAAGCTAGCAAGAAATACCTTAACAACATTTATTCTGTCATACTTGAAATTATCCTACATTCTATCTGGTCTGTTCAATTGTTGAACATCAAGCCCACAAGCTGCTAAAGACTCTGTTCTCTGATACTCAAAATTATGACATGTAAATGCAATTCTTGCTGAATTAAGACCTTGTTGAAGACATCATATGAATATGTAGCTAAAACAATAATAGAAATTAACAAGACATGATATGAATAGGTAGCTAAAAAAATTGAAGGGCAGGGCATCCGGTGTAGCCGGTGCCCAACATATTTGCACCTACCCTCTTGCCCCTCCAACTTTTAACTTTTAACATTTTTTAATTTCAATATTTAAAGTGGCATGTAAAAAATTTATCTAATAGGTTTCTATTTTCAATTTATGTTGTTAAATAGTATTTAAAAATATTATAATATCTTTTAAGAAATTAAAGTTTTATAATATTTTTTAAAAATAAATTAAATTTTAAATTTATATATTGAGTTGGTAAAATTTTGATATAATCTTAAACTTTTTTTTTTTTCCTTTCAATAATTTATTTATAAATATTTACAATTTTTTATGAAAATCTAAAAGAAACATATAATTGAATTCAAAATTTTATTTATTAAATATGTAAATTCAAACTTCACTTCTTTAAAAAAAGGTATCATAATTTTTTGATATTCTATAGTAATAAATTTAAGTGAGAAATAAAAATTATTATTAAATAAATTATTTAAAACTAAATAATTTTTAAGGAGTAAATTGTGGATAGAAATTTACTTGAAAAAATGGTTATGGCTCATTCACACATCATAGAAGAGATAAAATTAAACAATCAACATAACAATCTTTAAAACATAATTTGAGATAATTAATAAGTGTATTCAATTAAGCAATAATAAGTTTGATTTTAATAGTTATAATTAAACATGAAAAATTGAAGAGAATAAATTAATAAATATGAAAATATTGTTATTATAATTGATATGAAAATATTGTTATTAAAATTAATTTTATAGTAATTTTTCTTTTTAAATATAATTTTACTTATAATTAAAAAAATTCATATGAAAATATTGTCATTATAATTGATTTTGTACTAATTTTTTTTTTTAAATATAATTTTTATAAAATTTTCTATGAAAATATTGTCATTATAATTGATTTTATAGCAAATTTTAGTTTTGGAATATAGTTTTTACTTATAGTTAAAAAAATTCATCTTTTAAAAATATAAATTTTAGTTAAAATATTTTTTACTTTAAATTGAATTAGATTTATGGATATAGTCATTTTTAACATTTTATAACATTTTTATTTTTATTTTATATTAATATTAATTTACCCTTTCATTATTTAACTTTTAACTTTAAAAAAAAAATGCATCCTCTATAAAACATTTTGTCCAACTAAATAAAATTAAACTTAAAATTAAATTAAAATTTTACCAACTCAATATATAAATTCAAATTTTAATTTATTTAAAAAAGATATTATAAAATTTTAATTTCTTTAAAAGATATTATAATATTTTTAAATACTATATAACAACATAAATTAAAAATAGAAAATTATTAGATAAATTTTTTACATGCACTTTGAATATTGAAATAAAAAATGTTTAAAATATAATTATAATTATACACTAACCATTATTCTGAAAACCACCACTCAAATAAATAAATAAAAACACAAACTTTTCTCCATACATAAGAGTGTGAGTGATGCAACATCTCTTAAATATTGACCAAATAGAATAAGACCTAATGTAAGGTGAGAGAATTGTTTTTGGCCAATCCATAACTAATTAGCATGAACAAAAATGAAAAGTGAAAAGATTCGGTTGCCCACCTAAAACGTAATATCATTTACAATTTGATAGTCTGTCTTTCAGCGGAATGAAAATGTTAATCAAACTTCAAATCATGTTAAGACAATATCAATCAAACTTCACATCATATTAGGTAAAGTCACAAACTTCTAGTTTGAACATCACAATTTAAGAATCTTTACCTTATCTTAATACTTTATATCGTAAACCAACAAATTTGCCGTTACTTTAGAGCATTCAACACGTTGCTAAAAATATCCATACAATTTGGAAACAATGTATTTTATATTTTATATTCACTTTCACAATATCTATCATGAGAAAGTTCTTCAACCAAATTTTGGATTTTTTTCTTTATTTTATTTTTTTTTAAATATAGGCTTATCTTTACCTTATAGACACCATTAGTTGTCAATGTGGAGATACTTATTTTTGTAATGTGAGTAGGCCAAAAACTTTAAAGATGAGTGTATGAGGCAAGGCCAAAAACTTTAAAGATGAATGTGTATGAGGCAATGAATGATCTTGAAAGTGAGTGAATTGAAAATTTAAAATCACAATGTAAAATTATAAGGAAGGAGGCTATTGAGTATTAAAAAATAATTAATTTTTTTATTATAGTATTTTAATAAAAAGAGTAGAGATCAAAAGTATATAATTAGGGGAGAGGATCTAATAGTTAAACTTGTTTCAATAGTTGTTCCCAACTTGAGAAAATTCTAATTTTTGGTTTGTACATGATCGCTGACAATGGACAAGGCCCTACCCCTCCACTTGCAAACCCTCCTCCTGAAGTAGTTGCCACACTTTTGGAGGGGCCTTCTACGAAGACTTTATGTGCTTTAACCAAAGCCCATGTGGATTCTTCTCTTACTAGTAATAATGGTACCTAGGGAGGAACAAACAAGGAAGAACATGCACACCACAAAGAAACTCCAAAAACTAACAAGAAGGGTGGGCTAGTTAATGAGAACCAAGGACAAGTAGCTCAAGATATAATCCCAGATTTCATGCAAACAAAGGAAGAAAGGAAAATATGGCTCCTTGATTCAATGATGGACCATATTGTTTTATCAATGAACAACACATTGGTGGGGAATTTTTTTTCCTTTAGGCCTATGATTGACATGGTTAGAAAATGGGTGGCGGGTAGATGGAGTTTGAAAGGAAATGAGACTTTAAGTGCTATGTCAGGTGGTCTTTTCCTATTCAAATTCATGGTCAAAGTGGACCTTCTTGTGGTTCTAGTAGGGTCCTGGACATATGGAAAACATTATCTCTCCCTATGTAGGTGGAAGTTAGGGTTCGACCCCGATGCTGATCTCAACAAGAATACTCTTGTATGGGTTAGGATACCATGACTCCCCTTGGGATTCCAAGATGAACAAATCTCTAGGTGGATAGGTAGTAAGTTTCGACATTATGTGTCTACAGACTACGTGACGAAGGCGAAGTCTAGGTTAGTATTCGCTTGGTTATGTGTTAATGTTGTTAATAAAACTCTTCCAAAATTCATTACTTTGCAATCAAAACTAGTGAAATGGACTTAGTTGTTGGTCTATGAGAATGCCACGATTTATAGCCAAAGGTGCTCCAAACTAAGGCATGTGAATTCTAAGTGAAAAGCCCCCCAATGAAACAACCAAAGTTGAAGGAGAAATGTACTTCCCCATTGTGATAAAGGAAAAAAAGAGTGATGGGAAAGTCTCAAAGGATGGGTATGAATATCCATTCACAACAGGATTCTAAAATTAATGGAAACTTTCCCCTGAGAAGGTAGTCAATTTTTTGGAAAGGGGTTGACAAAATGACCCGACTAGAGGAAGGGGAAATATTTTGTACTCTGGTTGCTACTAAAGAGAGAGGAGAGGCCTCAATGGTTCTTGATAATAGTTTTGATTTGGGAAGGATTGAACCTCCATCAATGAAGAAAGAGACCCCTAAGTCTAAAAATCCTCCTTAGATGCAACTAGTGGCAATTTGTTGCTTACACGGGAGGAAAAATGGACAACCAAAGAATTAAAAATTAAAAAAAAACCATGGGTAATAAAGTTGATGTGGGTGCTAAAAAATAAGGTTGGATGACCTTCACAAAGGCTCTCAAGGAAGATAGAGGTAGCAAGCGAAATTGCTAGTGGGAGCCGAAATAGAACCCTTGATGTAACTTCCAAGTGTAAGAAATGAAATTTCTCCCATGGTATATGAGGTAGTTGAATAGTACTCAAAAGCAATATGCACTAAGGAACTGTATTTTGGAAAGGAAACTTTAGATTCTTTTATTATAGGAAGTGAAGATGGCTATGGATTCTTAAATGCACGTGACAACTATGAGGGGGGTGAATCATTTGTCAATAAATCCTCTAAAATATTTCACTAAATCAATTCCACAAAAAAAAAATGTAATTCTTTAACCAATGAAAACATATGAGCATAAAAGAACATAGAAGAAGAAACCACCAAACATAATGAAACACCAAATTTATGTGGAAAACCCTATTTAAGGGAAAAATCATAGAGAATATTAATTCTCAAATATATGAAAATCTGTTAGGGTGACACTGATTAAAGTGATTTTTACAAAGAAAGGATCATTGTTAGAGGCTCACTGTCAAAGGGCTCACTATGTGAAGAAAGAAGGCTCATTGCTAGAGGGCTCACTACCTAGATGAAGAAGGTCAAAAAAGAATAGAGCCACCACTGATACACAATTTCAACACAATAGAATGATCTATATATACTTTTGGTAGCTAACACATGAAACCCTATATTTCTCAACACCACACTTCGTACTACTTCATACATACATGGAGATAGATCATTTTTCATACATCCCCATCACACATACACACACTTTCATAGTACTCACACAAGTACACACATATGTCACACCTTTTCCTCAACAATTCATCCTTCACTTATACCATCCTTTCATTTGTGAAATCTCCCACTCTCAGCTAAGTAATTAACCAAGTATAATTTGAATTAGGTCAGAACTAAACATTCCTGCAGTGGAAAGGAATGAGAAATTGACTACAACACACCTTAACTAGGACCAAAATCATTGTCACTCATATTACATGCCACCTTGCATTCACCAAAAAAATTAATTAAAGTGTAAACACCTAAGGTTGGACAAACGTAGAGTAATAACACAAATGAACTTTGAACTCATGTCTATGAAACTCCAAACCACATGCCAATTGAATTGAATGAAGCTAAGGATAATAAAAGCTTAGTTCCAAAACCACAACATTAGATATCATTACGTGAAGAAATGAAGAGCATGCATTTCATGCAAAAAAACTGTCATGTACTTAAACAAATACTAATTCTGCTAAACTTGGATCCAAAGCATAAAAACTTGAATCTAACATCTTCAAACATTACTCAACAACATACTAAAACCTCATCAATTGATTACAACATGAATAATATGCAAAGAAAAAATCTTAGCACCTTGCACATGAGAGAGTCACTAATGACAACAACTACATGTTGACATCAATGAAAACCCAAGAAACTCAACCAACAACTCATTCTACTTAATCTTATAGCAATATCCCTTTTTTCATTGATGGAAACATATAAACAATAGAAACAACAAAAAAATTATCTCATTGTATACCAAAATTTCCCCCTTTGACATCACTGGAAAAGGCCTGATACATAAACCACTTACTCATTCTACTCAACTCTTCCGAGTCTAGATTTAGGATTATAAATGAAGTTCAATAGATTAATGTACTTCCATATAAATCTAGCTCTAATAAGGAGGGGTAATAACCCCCAACTTCTCTCAAAGATACTCAAAAGTATCCTTAGTGAGTGCTTTTGGTAAAAATATTAGTGATATGTTCTTTTTTAGGTACATACTCAAGATTTACCGCATTCTCCAAAACCTTTTCTCTCATAAAGTGATTCCAAATTGAAATGTGTTTTGTGCTTGAATGTAGTACCAGATTCTTTGAAATATTGATTACATTGGTATTGTCACATAAAATAGAAATGGGTTCATAAAATAGTATTCCAATATCCTTCAAAGTTTATTTCATCCATAAAATTTGTGTATAGCATGATGTAGTAGCAATATATTTAGCTTCACCAATAGATAGAGACACTAGATCATATTTCTTACTTGACCAAGAAACTAACCAGAGTTTGAGGAAAAATGCATACCTACTTGTAGTTTTTCTATTATGCACACATCTAGCCCAATCTTCTTTGATATAAGTAGTTAGGATAAGGTATGATTTTCTAGTATGCCATAGTCTGAAGTCTTCTATACTTTCAAGTATCTAAAAATTATTTTCACAACAACATCATGTGTTTCTATGGGATCTTGCTAAAATCTGGCTACAAGACAAACAACATGCATAATATTCAATCTAGTAACAATCATGTATACCAATCCTTGAATCATTGATTTTTATTTTCTCTCATTAGCCTTAGGCGATTCAACATCTTTACTCAACTTAAAATTGATAGTCATAGAAGTGCATACTAGTTTAACATTCTCAATGTTTCGTTAACATACTTTGATTGTGAACTAAAGATACCTTCATTTTCCTAATTAAATGGAAAGCCAAGAAAAAAATTCATTTCTCCAATGATAGACATTTAAAACTCTTCTTGCATCTCATCAGAAAATTTCTTACACATACTATCATTTCCTCCAAAGGTTATGTCATCCATATAAAATACTAAAATCAAGATATCATTTATTTCAACCTTAAAATAGATATTACTATCAACAATACCTTTTTGAAATCCTCACTTCAACAAATACCTTTCAAGTCTTGCATACCAATCTCTAGGAGCTTGCTTCAATCCATGCAGTGCCTTTTTGAATTTGCAAATCATATTAGGATCATCTAATAGCTTGAATCATTCTGGTTTCTCTATGTAATCTTCTTTTAACTCTCCATTCATGAATAAAAATTTCACTATCATCTGATAAACCTTGAAGTTCTTATGTTCTACAAAAGACATAAACATTCTAATTGCCTCCATTCTTTCCACAAGAGCATAAGGCTCCTCAAAATCAATTCCTTCCACCTGTGTATGATCTTTACTTACAATTCTTGACTTATTCCTCACTATGGGTCCATCTTCATCCAATTTGTTCAATAAATACCCATTTAATTCCAATTACATTCTTATAAACTAGTCTTGGGACTAGTTCCCAATTCTAATTCTTCTCGATCTAATCCAATTCTTATTTCATCCAATTATGATCACTGCAAGCTTCTTTCATAGACTTTGGTTCTATTTCTGAGCTTAAGCATAGGTTAACTTTCTCTTCAATAGCTTTACTTCTTATCATGATACCCTTGTTATTATCTTAAATAATATATTTCTTTGAATGATTCTTATGCACATACCTAGGAGTCTTAGGATCAATTGTCGGAGCAACTGATGTACCATTATGCAGTTCATTTTCTTTAATATTTTTTTATTCTTCTTTTTTCCTAGTTGACTCATCTAATTCATATCCAACTTGTATCTTTGTGATATTTGGAATTTCTTCATCAACCTTCACATTTGTGATTTCAACTATCCTTCTTAACTTTCATTGTAACATTTGTAAGCTTTACTTTTAGTAGAAGTCACCATCATCAACTCTGGTATCAAATTTTCCAATATTTTCTTCATCTCTTCTAATATAACATTTACTTCCAAATACCCTAAAATGTTTCACATCCACCAAAATTGATTTTACTAAGATATCAATTACTATCAAATCCCCCATACCAAAACAATCTTGAACAAATAAACATTGTCCATATCATTATCCCCTTTTTCCATCAAGGAAAAAGGCCAAAAACATACTTAGTGTCTCACAACTTTGATATCAACCACTAGCATCAATCTAGACAAAAAATAAGTCATAAAAATCCCCTGGATAGATGCACCACTTTGATGCACTAAGTTAGAAGGAGGGGGAACAACCCAAGCTTCTCTCAGAGAAACTCAAATATATCTTGATCATATGATGGAACATATCTCTAATTTATTTCATTCCTTCATACAGAATCAACATAGTAAAAATATTTTCAACTGATAGATCATCTTCATTTGATGAGATGGGAGAAGCAACATGATCCTCGCCAATATCATCATGTACATCAATTCTTATAGTTTTCATCTATTTTCAAATACTTTTTTCTATTCCTCTCTACTATCATTTGAAATAATCACCAGAGTAGAGAGGAACTCTAGAAACATCCATTTAATACTCTTATATTGATTACTAGAGGAAAAATCTTATGTAAGCATCTTTCTCATAATTCTGCACTTACCTTTGTCTTTCCCTTCACCAACAACAAAAAATAGTTCTACCATAGCTCCAGTCCTTGCAACACCAGTATCTTTTGGAGTATAAATAATTCTCTTACATTCTTCCTTTGTAGTCTTATAGGAAAACAAAGTTGCCCAAACAATTTTGGACTCTACCTCTTCATAGAAGATAATATCATCCTTAAACCAATTCCACATACTCATCCTATCTCTCAACTTATCAAAGAATCTTTTACAACCAACAATAGTGTTATTCAAACTATCTAAATGCATAATATTTCTCCAATGTACATTTGAGCATAACCTAGTATGTAAAATCTTTGACACAAGCAAACAACCAATACATTGTTTACAAAATCATACAATTTCCTTTCCAGACCAAAAAATACAAATCTTACCAGCGAAAAATACTTCATTCCTTATAGACATGCTGAGAAGATACTCAACATCCAACCTCAAGTGGGGGGAATTGATTTATATGAAAACTCCCTCTTAGACCTTGCAGTATGAGTCATTTAGAAAAGAAGAAATCAACATCCAGAATAGATACTAGACCACCATCAGAAGCACCTTTTGTGCTCTTCATCAAATATGTCTTCTTCCTTTCTTCTGATTCTAATGCAACCATCAGATGATCATCCCTTTGTCCCATATTTTTGTAAACTATTATAATGTGTCTTATCATATTATAGTTATACCAAACTAAACCATCCTTTTTTCATTTTTGTAGTTTCAGTATTCCTGACATTGATATTTATACTACATTCAACTTTTATGTGTTGATATCCATTGCAACCATAAAAATATCCATTGAAGTTCTTGACATTTCTATTCCCATTTAATCTGATGAAGTTTTTAAAATTCACTCTATTTCTGCATTGAACAACCTTATGCTCTAACTTATTGCAATGATAACATCTTCTGTTAAAATCCCAACTCATTTTTAGACTTCTACATTCGTTAACTTTGTGCCCTACTGTATTGCAAGAAAAAAAGATTCTATCAAAAGATGAGTAGTTGGAATGAATAGGAGGTCTTTGATTCATCAACCCCTTTTTGTCCTTTTCCTACATCTAATATACCATATTCTTTTTAATTTTCACCCGCTTCTAGTTTACCAATTCCTTTTTGTCTTTCACCTACTTTTGTTCTACCAAATACTTTTTATCTTTCATCTACTTCTGATTCATCATATCTTTTTTATCTTCATTTTGCTTCTAGTCTACCATACCTTTTTTTATCTTCTTCTTGATTCTAGTCTACCATATACATTTTTACTTCTCCCTTCTCACTATTCTTTAGCGATGCATAATCCACATTGTCTTGTTTGACTTCCATCTCAACTTCATCTCCCAATATTCCATTACATTGAGTTAGAAAACAAAAATTCTCACATTTGTCTTCAATATAATAGATATTCCTAGTTGTCCTAAAACCTTCGACAATCCTTTTACCAGACTTTTTTTTTATAACATAGCCATCACTTTTGAACATGACTTCATACTCATTCTTACACATTTGAATAACACTTAAAAAATTATGTAATAAACATCACCATGTCTATGTTTACCATCAATTGAAATGGTACCAAGCCTTTGATTTATGCACTTCCTTCTCCTGCAAATTTGATTGCTCCACCATAATATTCTTCAAAATTGATAAATCTTCTCTTTTCTCCTATCATATGATTTGAACATATGGGATCTATAATCCATGTACCTGCAACAACTTCAACATGCAATGTGATCTCCTCTTTTTTTGTGAAATAGCAAGAAACAAAGATTCCTTAATTGTTTCATTAGTATTTTCATATTTAGAAAAGTATTTTTCAATGGAAGGGTATGTGCAGGATCATGGTATACCAAACTATGGCCTTAAGTGGCATGAAAAACCAGAAAATCAGGGTTAGTCAACTTGATGTAAAAGGTTGAACATCTTATGAACCTTATGTGAAAAAGTTGTAAGAGTAGAATCTGTAGGAAATTGAATTTAGTTTCTAAACTACTAGCCCTTGTTTGAAATTTTTTTGTCTAATTGTTCAAAATTTAAGATTTCAATGCAGTACTACGAAAATTTCAGGGAAAAGATAAAGAGTACGTGTATGGCTGACCACCTTAATCATAATCAAATGATGATATATTTTCCCAAGATTCTAGATATAAGTAGTAGACTCATGCCTGGATGTGACGCATATTTTTTTGTAATTTTTGGTCAAATAAATAATTAATTATGAATTTTTTGCTACAACTTTTTCAAAATAAAAAAACTCTCGTGTCTGACCACTTGAACTAATTCAAAATTTTACCAAATTCAAAACTATTTTTTTCTTATAGTAGTCAAAGCATAGAATGTGACGCATGTTTCAGATTTCAAAAATGTTAAACGGTTTGAAAGTTATAGTTTTTTTTCAATCAGTATGTCCGTTACAAATTTAAAAATAACTCAATTGAAAAATAAGTAATAATTACTTACAGAACTCAAAATTTGACAGCAATTATATCGATGGAAAGCTAATAATGTCTTTAAGAAACCTTTTTTGTTTCATCAATTTTGGGTGAAAACATAGTCGTCAGCTACATGGTCGAAGTCTCAGTATCAAGAACTATCTCCTGAAACATGCCTAAAGGGTTGACCACCCATGTTTGGTAATGCCCAAGCAAATACAAAGCCTAATCGGATATCCAATATTTTTAGATATCTAATATATAACATTTAAGTATAAGTTTGATTTATTTAATTTCTTATACTTTAATTTATATTTGTATAAATACAACTTAAATACATTCCAGGATGTTTGAGATAGGTTTCAACTTCATAGGAGTTAAGATGTAAATTCTAGATTTTAGGGGATTTCAAAAAATTCCAGACTTAGCCAAATTTCAGGATTCAGCAAGCCCTCCACAGGGTTACCTCCCATTATCCATCATGGATTTCTAAGGTCAAATTTAAGCTAGCAAAAGGATTCTCAAAGGGTTTTAACTTATTTTATCACAAATCACTTGGACCCCTTGGGACACACTTCAGGGTTCTAATGTGTCAAAAGGGGTCATGGGGACTTTCTAGGGGTCCTAGTACACCTTATCATGTGTTAGGACCCCTAGGAAGTCCCCATGACCCCTTTTGACACATTTAAACCCTAAAGTGTATCCTAAGGGGTCCTACGACCCCTTCAAACACACTTGAGGATTCAAATATGTTAAAAGGAGTCATGGGGACTTCTTAGGGGTCCTAGTACGCCTTATCACATGTTAGGACCCGTAGGAAGTCCCCATGACCCCTTTTAACACATTGGAACCCTCAACTATGTCCTAACAGGTCGTAGGACCCCTTCAGACACACTTGAGTTATCCAATGTGTCAAAAGGGTTCATGGGGACTTCCTAGGGGCCCTAGTTTTCCTTATCACATGTTAGGACCCCTATGAAATCCTCATGACCCCTTTTGACACATTAGAACCCTCAACTATGTCCTAAGGGGTCCTACAACCCCTTCAGACACACTTGAGCATTCAAATGTATAAAAAGGGGTCATGGGGACTTCCTAGGGGTCCTAGTATGCCTTATCATGTGTTAGGATCCCTAGGAAGTCCTCATGACCCCTTTTGACATATTCAAACTATCAAGTGTGTCCTAAGGGGTCGTAGTCCCCTTAGGACACACTTGAGGGTTCCAATGTGTCAAAAGGGGTCATGGGGACTTCTTAGGGGTCCTAGTATGCCTTATCACACGTTAGGACTCCTAAGAAGTCCCCATGACCCCTTTTGACACATTAGAACCCTCAAGTGTGTCCTAAGGGGTCCTACAACCCCTTAGGACACACTTGAGGGTTCCAATATGTCAAAAGGGGTCATGGGGACTTCCTAGGGGTCGTAATGCATTATAAGGTGTACTAGGACCCCTAGTAACTCCCCATGGCCCCTTTTGACCTATTGGAATGCTCAAGTGTGTCTGAAGGGGTCCTGTGAACCCTTAGGACACACTTGAGGGTTCCAATGTGTCGAAAGGGATGATGGGGACTTTCTAGGGTTCCTAGTACACCTTATCATGTGTTAGGACCCTTAGGAAGTCCCCATAACCCCTTTTGACACATTGGAATGCTTATGTGTGTCCTAAGGGGTCCTACGACCCCTTCAAACACACTTGAGGGTTCCAATGTGTCAAAAGGGGTCATGGGGACTTCTCAAGGGTCCTAGTACGCCTTATCACGTGTTAGGGCCCCTAGGAAGTCCCCATGACCCCTTTTGACACATTAGAACCCTCAAGTGTGTCCTAAGGTGTCCAAGTGATTTGTGATCAAACGAGTTAAAATCCTTTGAGAATCCTTTTGCTAGCTTTAGTTTGACCTTAGAAAGCCATGATGGATTATGGGAGGTAAACTTGCTGAAGGCTTGCTGAATCTTGAAATTTGGCTAAGTCTGGAATTTTTTGAAATCCCCCAAAATCTAGAATTTGCATCTTAACTCCTATGAAGCTGAAACCTATCTCAAACATCTTGGAATGTATTTAACTTGTATTTATACAAATATAAATTAAAGTATAAGAAATTAAATTTATACTTAAATGTTATATTTGTATAAATCCTTGTAACTTGAAATTGGAAAAAGTGGGGCAATTCAAATTTCAAAATAAGCGGGCTTTTTCGGATATCCGATATTATCGGATATCTAAAAATATCGGATATCCGATTGTATTGTAACTAGAAATTGAAAAAAGTGGGGCAATTCAAATTTCAAAATAGGCGGGCTCTTTCGGATATCCAATATTATCGGATATCCAAAAATATCGGATATCCAATTGTATCGTATATCCGATTAGGCTTGGTATTTTCTTGGGCATGTGTACTAACACCCATGCCTACCAAAAAGTCAACACCCTTTTTAGTGCGTTTTTGGACGAGTGAAAAGAGGATTTTTTAACATTGCCACTTTTTGGTGTACCATGATCCTGCACATATCCGAAACATAATCTCTTTTTACTCTTGCCTTTAAAATTTATTCTCTTTTTGAAATTACTTTTCTTTTGATTGCCTTTTCTATCATCATCTTTTGATTCACTATGATATTCCTTATACTCATAACCATTAGCAAAATGTCATATCCTTCCACAATTAAAGCACTTAAGAGGTAAGCTACCTTTGTATCTATCAGGTGTCTCACTTGAATCTTCTTGGAAGATGTGCTTTAACTTCCTCCAACATCTTGCATGTCTCGGATTCAACATATGCAATAGCTCTGAATGTAGTCTCTTTCATTTCCCTTTCAACTTCTGCAATCTCAAATGTAGAAAATAAACCGATAATGTACCAAATGCAATTAGCCACATAAATACTTTCCTATGACACTTAACCTTCAACACTTGACACTCAGTCTTCAATACCCTTCGAAACTCGTTACTCTTCAATTGGATTTTGAACTTGACACACTTTGACACCCTTTACCACTCGACATGCTTTGACACTCAACACCCTTTGACACCCTTTGGAACTTAGTACCCTTCAGTACTCAACCTTTGGCACCCTTTGACATTATTTGACACTTGGCACCCTTCAACACTCATCACCCTCCAACAGCATTCAACAATTGGAACCCTTGGGCACCCTCCAACACCATTCAACAGTGGGCATCCTTGGGCACCCTCCAACATCCGTTGACACTCGACACCCTCCAACACCATTTGACACTTGGCACCCTATAGTATGCTTCAACACTTGGCACTTTCAATTGATACAACTCGACTATATAGTTTTAATATGCCAAATATACTATTGATGATTGATAAAGCTTAAAATAGAGTACTCAATATCAACCAAAATGAATCGCTAAGAATAGAGAATTTATGTTTCAGATTATAAAGATATATCTCAGGCTACATCAAATTTGTCTTCAAGTACAAACTTCACAAATTTGTTCTCACAAGTAGACTACAAGAAGTAGCCTAGGGTGATTGCTAACCATCAAAACTACAATTATAGACTAGGGAGGGTCTTGCACCTCTGAAAGTGTAAACAAGAACTCAATTCCAATTGTAATAGAAAATACACAAGAAAAGGTAACTCCATGATGATTTCCTACAGTGCTAACCATCACCTTATAAAGACCTCCAAGAAGTTTCCAATAGGTTACAATAAGTTATAGATTGATTTTATTTTATTATTTTATTATTTTCGCCTCTTTATTTAATAATTTTTAATTAATTAATTAATTAATTCTTTATGATATTTTTTAAATTTTATGACCACTTAATTAAGTAACTTTATTAAAATTGGGGTCATTATAGTCCTCTTAACCCAAAGATTATTTTCCCTCAAGCAATCCATAACTATTCACCATTTGAGAAGCTTCGGGATCTCAAACCATGGGTGAACATCGCTAACCATATCTACTGAAATCTCCATGCTACATCATGACCACATGTGCACTCTCCTTAGACTTTCTCAATCAAACATTGTGCAAATCTCCAATAAGCTTATGTTGCTTTACTTTGATATAAACAATGCTCTACCCGCAATTGCCAAGAAAACCCTCACACGATCCCTTGAAGTGTCTTTTTCATCTTCAATAAGTGTTGGTTCCTCATTCTAAGAATCATATTTTTCCAAAACATTCTTGATCTGCATTCCAAATGTGTTTTGTGCTTCAACCAACAATAGAGCTTGCTCATTCGAATGATCATTGGTAGAGTCTAAATCTCTATAAAGTTGATCGACCAATGCTGACTCAACAAAATTCATGCAAGCATCTTCTTCACCCTTAAGATTTCCTTGAAGATTTGGATGTACTCCATTTGAAGGGACAATTGTTGATTCTTTCTTGTCCATATCCTCATTTGGCTGAGGTATTTTTTTGGGCATTCCTTCATCTTCCTTAGGGAACATGGTGTTATGTAGCTCATTTTTGATTTCCCATCTTTAGTTATTGTTGTAGATTATATTACCCTTGGAGGATGGACACCTCATTCTCTGGTCTATGTAGTCCTTTAGAGATATGTCCATCTTCCATCCACCATCAACCCAATTCTACTTGAATTTGTTCAATGACTCAACCAAAGTGGGCATATGCAACTCTCATTTCTTGATCCTTGGAAGGAAGGTCGACATCGTCGACCTTGTATTGGACTAATGTAAAGCTCCCTTCCCCCTTTCTTTTGTCAAGTGATTGAGAGTCTCCATCTATTGTTGTCCTCTTTCTAAGGTTTCGTTGAGCTATTGTTGACTTCTTGTCAACTCCCTCAACAAGGCAGTCATATCCACATGCGTGTTTCCCATTCCATCAATGGGTGCCATGATTCTCCCAATAGGCTAGCAAGATCACCAACTTTGATACCACTGTAATGTACCAAACATAGGTAGCCATATAAATACTCCCCTATGACACAACCTTCAACACTCAACACTCGATCTTTAGTACCCTTCAACATTTGACACCTTTTGACACCCTTCAACACTCAATACCCCTCAACACTCAACCTTCGACATTGTCGACATTTGGGCACCCTTCAACACTCGATACTCTCATTGAGATGATTCAACTATATAGTTCATAGGTGCCAAATATACTATTGTTGATGAATAAAGCTTAACATAGAGCACACACTATCAACCAAAATGAATTGCTAAGAATTGAGAACATGTTTCCGATTATAAAGATATATCTCAGGTTACATCAAATTAGTCTTTAAGTGCAAACTTCACACATTAGTGCTAACGAGCAGACTAGGGTGATTGCTAACCATTGGAACCACAATTACAAGCTAGGGATGGTCTTGCATCTCTTAAAATGTAAACACAAACTCAATTTCAATTGCAATCCCAAATACACAAGAAAATATAACTCCACGATGATTTTCTACGATACCAGCCATTGCCTTATAAAGACCTCCAAAAAGCTTCTGGAAGGTTACAATAGGTCATAGGTTGATATTATTTTATTATTTTGGCCCCTTTAATTAATAATTTAATTAATTAATTAAATAAGTCTTTATGATTTTATTTAAATTTTAAGACGACTTAATTAATTAACTTAATTCGCTTTATTAAAATTGGAGACATGATAGGTGTTAGGAATAGAAAGAATATATAGAGCAAATTCCAAAATCTAAGGGACACACAATTATATATGGCATTGTCTATACAGGGGCCAAAATGCACTTGATTAGACAATTTATTTGTATTTAGTAATTAATTTAAAAATTACAGTACAATGTTTTTGTGAATTTTGATTTATTTGAAAAATACAAACAAATTGTCTAATTAGGTGCATTTTGGCCCCTGCATAGCCAAAACCATTATATATAGCCCATCTCCATGTGTGCATATAGTGTCTTCAAATAGTTGCTCAAAGTTGAAAAGCCAATAAGATTTGGGGACTGAATTAGAGAACTTAACCCTAGCAATATAGTAGATTCTTGTAATGTATTTATAAACACTACAACTCTTATACACATATCATACATAATACTTAGTAGAATTTAACATGCTTTCTTGAACAATTCAAATATATGTATAATAATGATCCTAATCAAACCATGCAATTTCTTTTAGACTTGGACAAAGCCTAAAACATTAAATGTATTTTAAGAGATTTTTTGTATCAAAGGAAATAATTCAAACATAATGATAACATAAATATTCTTATAATTCTTAGATCAAAATACCTTAAAGTCATTGTTATATCTCGATTATTACTCCATTTATTTGATATTCAAAATTTAATTTCAATTATTTATACTTAAACTAAAAAATTAACCTACATTATTTATGTATAGCAATTTATTTCTATACGGGCAAAAACATTAAGATTGAATGATTGTGCATTTTATATAATAACTAAAGTATCTTCTAATTACTGAAAAAGGAAAATCAGAGATGTAGGTTGATATGATTTGACAACTAATGGGTATTGTGAAAAATGGATAAGCGAAAAAATACCCGAACTTGTTGCTACTTGGGGTTTTTATAATAGGAGATTCTTTAAATATAGTTTTCAAACAATCCTAACAAAACATCATTGGCCTTTACCAACGTAGAAGCATAGTAACGGACGAGGCTTACCTGATATTCTCTCCCAAAAACTGGAGAACGTCCACGTTACAAAATTTATTCAGAGTAGAATCAGACTGGCCATACGTTGATTCAATGGGAAAGGGGTTTTACCCAAGTGGACAAGGAAAAAAGTTGTCACCACCCTTTTCCAACTTGTAAGCAAGGGAAATGGAAGCCTTGTTGTTGATAGGAGAAAAACGTGAATGCACCTCGGGCGTTCACTATATAATGCAGATACCCATGGAGTTATCATTGCTTGAATGCACTTCAATTTTGATTGGGAGCTTCTTTATTTTTCTTCCCAACTTTCTCTTTCCGCCAATTTGCCTTGTGTTGGTGGGATTCAATTGGGAAGATGATGGAAACTTCAAGCAAGCGAAGGGCTGATTTCATTATTACCCATTCGCTGAGATTGGGCATGTCCATACTTTTTGTTGGATGGATGGTTATCTGGTTTCTGAGACCAATGAAGTTCTGGGACAGGTTTTGGGCGAATTTCATGAGCAAAACAAGTACATCCTATTTTGGAGTGGTTGGTAAGATTTCATCATCTTTTTTCTAGAAAACAGAATATTATTAGTTAATCATGTTTACTAGGGGTTGATTTTCTGGAAAAATTCTGCTTGTGCTTGGTGGAGTTCTAGCAATGTATCGAGATTAGCTTATTCCAATAATTTCAACTGCCATTTCCTCTTCTTTGAAGGTGATATATTTGGTGTTGGAGGTTCTACTTCCATGTTAAGAAACTAACTTAATGATTCTCTTAAATGATTTTGTCAATTAGAGCAATATACCAAGGCGACTTCCCACTTTTGGCAATGCCTAAGCACACCCATGTAATATACTATAGACCCAAACACACTCCATGTTCTCTTCAATTTCTTCTTTGGGTTTGTTTACCTTTGTTCACTTGGTGATTCAAATCTTGGTGGACTATTGCCTCATTATCATGCGGTTGCTACTGATGTTGATGCTGATGGAATAGTATGCGGCTTCTTAGAATAGAAGCGTCTCTTTCCATGGAATTCTGTGACCTCCATAATTTAGGAAAATATTCCAGTGATAACCTGTAGAATTACACTTGAGTTCTTTCTCAGATTAATTAGCTGTGAAATGTACAGAGCTTCAGAGCAAAATGGAAATTAAATTAATTAATTGATATTCTACTTAGAGCAGTATGAGGCAAACACTGTAGATGGGTTTTTTGCGTTAAGGAAAAGCACCCATTCACTCAACCTAGGTACTATAATAGTAAATGCATTCATTCATTCACCTTAGATGATAGCCAAGAAATTACCAGCTCATGTATTTGATTTAACTAGCCAAACGATCTTCAGCTGTACTTTGTACGACTAGGAAGATACAAGTTCAATCAGAATTACAGGCTACTATTCTTTGGTTGAGACATAATAGTTTGGTAGCAGGGATTTTGCTTCCCGGCTGTTACTTGTTTAACTCCCATGGAATAGCCATCTGGGACAAGCGGCATTTGTATTAGGAAGCTGTTTATGTTGTATAAATCAAGTGATTTAACCATCTTCATGATGTTATAAGTTTAGTTTTTGACTTGAACCGTCTTCATGTTGTAAATTTTCTTTTTACCTTGACCTTCCCAGTTTTTACGTTACGTCAAATAAGCATAACAAATAACAGTAACATGCTGTATTATCCAACTACTGGAAGTTATGAACAATTATCATGCATTATTTGGTTAAGCTTATTTACTATTTTTGGTTTATACAGGTTCAATCAACATCCTGCTTTCAGCTCCTATATTTTTGGTAGCTATTTTTGGGTCCATCTACCTCCACATATCCGGAAACCAGCAAACTTTTAAGTAAGAATTTAAACAAGCTCTTAAAACTCTAAAAATTCCTTTTTGTTAGATTTTAAACAACTGAATATAGAAAAATAAAGGTAATCTCAATCTAATCTTGGGTTTGGGAATATTGATGAAAGGCTTCTTACAAGATATATTATGCATTGCAACACGAGCAAGCTTACAAACTCATAATTCAATCAGTGATTTAAATAAATCTGGTACATGAATATATGAAGGGATAGAGAATATGCTTTGTTTTCAGAAGATTCTTATGTGGAAATCGTTTCATTGAAATATCTGATTAATTGTACACTGTAAAAGATCATTCGCTGCAGTTACTCATCCTGCACTAAATGATATAATGATAAAAATAATCAATTCAAGAACCTGTTTGATATTATTTTATTAATTATACATCATTGTTGTACAGTTTACTTAGGGGCATAAAAAGTGTCAATTTCTATTTCAGGCCAAAAAGCAAGAAACGGGCAGTGAGCCTATGGACATATCCAATCATCACAGGAGGACCTCTTGGAACTGTTACTGGTGGTGAACTCGTTATTCTTATCATCTTTCTAGGTTTACTGGTGTGGAGCATCTACTTTTATATTGTAAATGGTCTACATGGAGTTAATCAAAGCGAGGTACCACCAGGGATCAAACTGTAAGTAACTAATCTAGTTGCTTTGCATCAAATACTGAATCTCTAAATACAATAATTTGAATGAGGTCTCGACAGAAATATTGAATGACACTTTTAGTTTTAGTTCTAGATCCAAAAAAAAATGTTTGCCACCTTTATTGTTGCATTTCACTGCCTTTACTATACTGTTGTGATTAAATTACTTGTTCAAATAATGGATACCTTGTCATACTCAAGGTTGCTAGTTCTGTCAAAAAATAAAAATGGCTGACTAATCTGAAACTCATTGAGACATATACAAACACTACTAAGTTCTAAATGAGACAACTGAGTCAGTGACCATGTAGCAGAACAATAAAGCCAGCATATGTTCTTATTGATTATAAAGGGAATTGTACTGATTC
Organism: Chamaecyparis obtusa; assembly: GCA_027943335.1. NCBI lineage: Eukaryota > Viridiplantae > Streptophyta > Pinopsida > Cupressales > Cupressaceae > Chamaecyparis > Chamaecyparis obtusa. The sequence continues at coordinate 1,810,862 of BSBK01006985.1, read as the reverse complement.
ACGCACCATTCACCTATGGATAGGTAAATATATCAAACTAGGCAATGCACTGGGCCTTATCTCCTTTTCGAAAAATAAATACCTACACATTTTTTCGTCAGATCAAAAGCAAAAGATTTATGAGTTATACAAATGAGATGTCTACCTAGTGTTTTCCTCCCTTCTCTGTTTCCTTCATTCCAAATCATTTACTCTAGCAATTAGAAATCATCATTGTATCGCTTAACCCTAGAAGATCATGCCCACAGTTGGAATTTTAAAATGTGCCCTTTGAAAACAATGAGAATAATATTCTCTTGCAAAGATCCCTTCACTTTGTAATTCACAATGATGATCACTACCAAATGAAAGTCCAGCCAATTGTTCCATTGAAAGTTTTTGGGGGTGGCTATAGAAGGAAAAGGATGACATGTTTTGTGCCAATTTACAAAACTATAATCCAAACATTAGTTGTCTGAATTTCCTTATTATTTTATGCCAGTTTACCCTATTTTCTTGAATCCTTGTTAGTTTATGGTAGAATTCTATGATATAAAGTTTAAATAACTGTAATGCACATCCATACGTTCCTTTTAATTGTTTGTAACCACGTGAAATGATATTCATGTTCTAGTTTATTGCCTTTACTCTTTTCCTCTTTTGTCTTTGTGGTGTAAAAGAGAGGTGGCAGTTGGAGAATCATTTGATATTGCTTTATCAAGTACTGAAAATTTTAGCAAAGTTGTCATCTTTGAGAGATCCATTCCATCAAGAGAAAAAGATCTAGCATCTCTTCTCTTTGTTGAACACACACCGGAGGCTGAGAGGGGGGGTGAATCAGCCAAAATCTTTTACTCAGGTAATTAACCAGTAAAATTAACCATACAACAGAACGAGCAGTTTCTGATCAGAAAAACAACACAATAACACCAAGATTTTTATACGTGGAAAACCCAACTGAGAAAAACCACGGTGAGTATTGGCCCATAGAAATACTTTATATATATATTGTTGATTATAAAAAGGGAGCTCACTGCTCTGGACTTGCTGACATAGGCTCACTACCTATGCAACAGGATACAACATAATGATTTTGCACCTGAAGCTCACTTCTTACAAGATAAGATACAACAACTCCAAATAGTATGAAAGGTTTGAACTGAAGTTAGTAATACATCTAGATATGCAGATTACAATTCTCTATTCTGGTTCACCCTGTGTAGATCCGGAATATTGATCTTCTGGAGTCTTTCTCTATCTTGTGCGGCTACTACTTTGTTCACCTTACTATCTGATCTATGCATCGGATTAAGCTATATTTTTCTCCATCAAGACTCTTTTTAACAACAAGAAAATCAATCATTGAATGCCAAACTTGAACACATATATATACAGAGTCCTTTTACAAAAATCATGACTGGGCCGGCCAAGAAAGCATAGTAGAACGTGGAATAGCACCGAACTAGAACATATCTCAACACAAGTTTGCCACAAAAGAGAGTAGCCTGTGTAACTGATCCAGTGCTGAGCTCCGGAACAAGAAAGGGGACCAAAACATATTCTGGACCAATCACATAATACACCAAGGATAGGTTCAACCAAAAGATAGACCCGAACGATAACAATTAATACCGGATCTCCACCTTTGCTCCTCTGTAGCACTACCAGAACAAGAACCAATGCTCTGGACCAGGAACATTCTGGAAAGACTCTACAATAGATTTTGCATTACCTATTACCTTAGTATACTTCTGACATATTTCGGATCATCCAAACAATTCCAGATGACTTGGTTTGACATCAATGACAAGAAAACATATATATCCAACACTCTTGCACCTCTTTTAGAAGGGTCAATATCTTTTCTGAAGATCCCATTCTAGACATAATATTGTTTTCTTAGTCCATCCTTAAGGTGTGATGTTCAAGGGGCTAACTCTTGCCCTTCATACAAAACCAATTTGTAGCAAATCCAAAAATTCCTTAACTGCAGGGTATATCTGTACTTGAAGAATTTGTGAACATTTTACAGTCCATGCCGAAGCAAAAAGAAGAGACAACAACATGAAATGACAACCACCTATCCATATGGTAGAGATTCGGTAGAAAGAGGTTGGCTGTATATTTTTAAGCTCAGTAGCTGAACTTTGGTCAAACAACTAGATAGAAAATCTCAGAATTGAAGCCAGCTTAAGCATGCTAGACAGTAGGATCTACAATGTCGTTCATATGAAAATATATTTCATATCCAGACCAGCAAGGCCCAGCTTGTTCCCAAACTTCATCATGAGGTGGAAACATGAAGGGTTGAATTTTTTTTAAATTAAAATATAATATAGTTTAAGTGAAAACTACTCTACTCAAAGAGTTTCACATTGCGAGAATTACTGGTATAGTAATTATTTCAGGACCTAATATAATTCCATGATTTTTGCTTCTATTCATGAATAATGAATTGGCCAATGTTGCAGTTCTAGATTGAGAACCCCTTGCTTGTCTGTCTAATGCAAAGTAAGCCTCAAAAAAACTTTTAACCTCCATTAAAATCAATGCATCAAATGCATTTAGACATGGAATGTACATTTTAATGAAACAGCTTAGCTTAAAATCTAATAAGCATCAGCATGTAAATTAACCCATCACAATAATCTAAGGCTCTAAAATTTAGCCATTTCTCCCCTTATCAAGTTTATTCTCTAGTTTACAAGTCTAATTGTTCCTTTGATGGGGTTTTATGATATCATTCCTCGTTATTGCAACCAACAAGAACAACCAAATAAGTAGTTGACTGCTGGCGAATGGGACACATTTTGCTAACATGTCAATATTGGCAAGTTTCTACCAACACATAAGAGTCAATTTTAAAGCAGAGAAGTACTAAGGAGTAATTAATGGGTGCAGTATGAGCACTATCTTACATGGTTTAATGTCAAGGTATGAGCATAGCAAGTATATAAAGTCTGAGCATAGTAGGCACCTTTTGTAATTATAGGAATTTTGCAGTTATGAACCGGTAATGCTACAAATTCAGCATAAGATATGCCATCACAAGTGGAAAATAACAATCCACTTTTATTCAATTGCATTTCTTTTGTGCATAGATGAGGGACATAATGCTTTTTGAACCCCCGCATTTCACTATCCTCTATGCTTCTTAGCTACGCCATATAATTATCAATCTGATAGTTTGATCAAAGATCAGCTATAATGCCTCAAAAATATATAGACAATCTCAATCCACGGAATCCATATGGTTGGGTTGCTGTCATTTTCATGCTGTGCTATCCTATCTGTCTTTTAATGGACTGAAACTATGCATTAGTTCCCAAGTATTGATTGTTTTTGCAAGTATTGCTAGCAAAAGATAAAGTATGAATCTTTACTGCTTTACTATGTTATTCAATATTCTACTGTTTTGTTTTAGAAATTGACAGCTTATTAGTGACATACTGTTTTATCAACAGAATAACATATGGATTCTTTGCATTGCACAATTTCTGTTTATCCCATTACTCCATCTATCATGAATTAGAAAGGAAAGCTGAAGAATATGTTATTTTGATATTTTAGGGACATGACTTTGGAATCAAGAGCTTGACAAATAACAATGCCATTACAACACTGTCCAATATGTCATTTCTAATACACAAGAATAAATTGCATTAAATTCCACGTGCTTCACATTTAAGCCAGTCAAAAGTCATTTTCCATGGAAAATGCAGTTCCTTGTCATCTACCATATTGAAGCAAAGGATCATGATTATGCATGCATGTGTGAACCAGAGTAGAGCAACATTTTTAGAAGATTAATTTTGGAAGCCCCTTATGTGCCTTGGTGACTAGTCCTTTTGTGCACACAGATGCAAGTTCTGCAGCAAATGGCAAGGATAATTTTATTTTTAATGTTATGATAATGAGCTTGAGACTGCTGCTTCCATGATGATACTGAAACCTTAATCTGTCTTAATATATAAGCGATTTCTTCTATATACTACAAATTTTAACAGTTGCTAATACCATAAGTCAACTGTTACCACTAGCAGTTGTAACCTCTTAATGTTAAGACTTCAAATTTCAAAAGCTTCAATTTTAGTGTATTGTTATTAGTAGAATCCAGAAGATTCACATTATTTATTCTTAAGGGAATTTGACTTTTGGCACTGAATATGCAGTCCTAGAAAATTATGATTCTAGGGACTACGTGCTAATTTTGAAGGTTTCTCCTTTTAAAGGTAGTTTTTCTTTTCTTTATGTAATTGCTTCCTGTTTGGAGGCATAGAACGTTCTGTATCTCTGCATCATTTTGTATCCCCTTCTGACAGGGAATTAGATTTTGAATATATCACTGATTCATTAATGTCCATTTCTACCTGCAGCTCACATATTTTAAGATGTTAAGCTCATTTTAGTTTTCATAATTGCAACTTATTGAGGTTTCATTAACAGAGTTTTTAAATTAGCTTACATAATATCTTTGCAGGTGGGAAATACAGTGTGCTATTATTTCAGGCCGCCTTGGATTAGTTGGAACCCTATGTCTGGCTTTCCTCTTCTTCCCAGTTACTCGTGGATCTGTCCTGTTGCAACTTCTCAACACTTCATTTGAACTTTCAGTGAAGTATCACATTTGGATAGCTCATCTAACAATGGTGATCTTTACAGCTCATGGGGTGTCCTTTTTATTGATATGGGGAGCCACACATGAACTTCCTGGCAAGGTACTTACATAACCCCTATATACATGATTTAACTGGCTGTGCTATCAACTACTTTTGTGGTATATCGGTTATCCTTTACAAGAGATTTAATCAAAAGGTTGGATTTTGTGATTCTTGTTAGATATGGAAATCAAAGTTTCTAATATTTTAAAAAGGTTTGTTATTGATTAGAAATATCCTCAAAAGATTTAAATGAAGAAGGAAGGCTTTTATAGTTTTGGTGTTTTCTGGTATATGCCAAAATCTTATACATAGTTGTCAGTCTGGCTGACACATAAGACTTGCTTTACAAACATGCCTCTTTATCATAGACGTGTCAAATGGCATTTGCATGCTTATTATGTCTAGTTCTTCCATGAAGCAATATCAAATTATTAACAAGCATTACTATAATTGATTTCATCTGACTTAATGGAGGATTTTAGCTTATGATGAGATTCCATTAATCATAAAGCTTCGTAGCCAGATTCTGGGCAAGAAAAAGAGTCAAATATAATTGACTTCGTCTGACTCAACAAAGGACTTGGAAGATCACTAATATTGTTCTTTTTACTTTAATGCATCAAAATAAACACAAAATTAATGTTAAAATATGTATTTATAGAAACATGTAAATCAGGAAAAAACATGTTAAAAACAAGTGTACTGTGTGAAATCTGTGTCTGTGTTTTACTTTTAACTCTTTCCTCACTGTGAACTGATATACTAGAAAAGCAATGTGAGAAAATTAAGAAATAATATTTTATGCATTTTTTATGTAACTGGCTCTATTTAATCTTTAAACTTAATAAGTCTATCAGGAACTTTTCCTAACTATTTTAGCTTCTTGAGTTATTTGGGCTTGTACAACCTTAGACTCAGCTTATATTGTTGAATAGGAGATGAGTTTAGGTACCATACATAAATTAGCAATTATAGATAAAACTAGTAAGAATAATCTGAATGTGTATTAATATTGCAAAGCAAAGGAGTCACTTTTCAAACCAAAACTGAGATCATCGTATTATCCTTCTAGTCTCTAGAGCATTGATACCTGGGGATGCATCACAAAGGCCTGAGACACATTATCCTGTGTCCTGCTTCCCCAAAATAAGCACTCCTGACCTCACCCTCACCAACATGCCCCTTTTCAATATGAATAAATAAATAAGATATAATAAAAATATATAAAAGGCCCCTTTCACAAATTGAAGAGGACATCAATTTCTAAAATGGAATCAAAACAATCAGAATATTTTTCTTCAAGAGTACCAACAAACAAGAGGTAGAAGAAAACAATTGATAGCAGTAGAGAAGTGCTTTCTATTTCAATATTAACGAATGCTCTACACCAGTTGTGTTTCAGGTATTGATTTGGTAATGAGAAATGTAGAAATTAATCCACTTTTGTCATTTCTTACTTCTCTTGTATTTTTTAGTGATTAATTATTAATAATCACACAGTTCATCCAGAAGAAGATTACATTACTTTAATGCCCCATTTTGGGATTGCCCTAAAATCACAATTCAATTAGAGCAAGAAATGTAATGTAGTTAGAGTTATAACTTTACCAATTGAAAATGTATTAAGCAAGATAAATCCTGATTTAGGTCTTGCAATCATGTTAGACAATATTGGAAATATAATTCATAAGACCAACTATATCTATGAGAGTTAAAGATCAAATAACATTTAAGTGCATATATATTAAAAATCATCTGAATCCATATAGATAAATAATCTATAGTTCATTTTTAAAATTCAACCATAACAGGGGTTGAATGAGGGAAGCATGATACAGTGCCCAAAGCATCCCTCACATTAAGCCCAAGGGTGGATACAACATTCCCCTTGGCCCACATGTGGCAGGATGCCATCCATCCAACATGGGGTGGTCTACCTATTGGGGAGCTCGTCTTTGCCCTTCCAATTTGTTTCACATTATTCACCCGCTTATGATTGTGACTTATCTTAATTCAATTCCAAGTTTCAACGATCAACCATTGTAGAGGTTGGAGAGGATAGCACAATTTGGCACCCAAAATATTTCTCTTATCTAATCCCAAGGGAAGGATGCAGTACCCCCCTCAACCCACATGTGGTAGGATGTCATCCATCTATCATGGGGTGGCGTACTAGAAGAGAATTTTGTATCTACTGTCCCTCCTTGTATTTCCTTACCTCTACATGATTGCTTGTGGGGAAATAGATAAAATAAGGAATAGCATTTCATATTATTGCCTATACAAATTATATGTATTATATATACTACCCCAATGCATACCACAATATTTACTATATCACCAAGATTGCTGAATGAGAATGCAGGCTCTTATAATAGAGATAATCTTCTCAGAATTCCTTTCTCTTGTTCAATCTTCCTTGATTTTTGACCCTTCATGGATGCCTTCTATAAATGAGGCTTCCTTCCTTTTATACCCTCCATAATGGTAAGGGCCACACCTTTTTGTGCTGAAAGGATATACCTATTTGCGATTGCTGCCCTTTATAATATTCACAACTCTTCCTCTTAACCCCTGGCTTACACTGTAATTATATTTTCATTAAATATCTTTCATAGTACAAAATCACTGCCCTTTGATAAGTTCTTTAATTTATAAGTTATAACCTGCTTCCTTTATGGACTGCTAGCATCTTTTATTTATTTAATTAGCCTAAGTTATACTTTTTTAAGGGCTGCGACCATAATGCAGAGATTTCTCCTAACATGGCAGGGACATGACAGTCTGCCCTCCCCCAGATTGCTTGTCTTCAAACAGATTTTAAATTGAGATGATTAGTTGACTTCCAAATAGGAAATGGCTTGGTCTTTGCAACATTTAACCTTTTTGGGGATTGTCTTCATGAAGGTCTATTTCGTAATTCAGCTTTCGTTGCACTACTCTGATATTATAAAAAATTGCAAATTTGAACCAAGACATATCTTTTTGCCTTCATTACAAATGTGAGTTTTCCCAACAATACAACCAATAATTGGCAATTTGTAAGGTTTTTAATCTTAAGACGAGTTTTCTCATTTTTCTGAGAGAGGGAACAAGGCTGCCTAATAATAGCATCAATTATATTTGCAAAAACTGATTTGGGTTGACCCAATGTTTGCACAGTAAAAAGATTATCTCTCTACCTTAAAGCAAGGACGAACTTTAACACATATTAAGATGAAGATTGTTAATTTTAGTGATCAGATCTAATTAATAATTAAATCAGAATATCTAAATAAATAAATCAGATAGAAAGAACACAAGAACACAAAGACATTACCTTGGGAAACCTCCCTCTTGGAGGAAAAAACCCAGCATTCAAATCTAGATCCTTTATTATTGCTTTACAAGGTTTCAATTACAGACTTCTGAATGAAATCTCTATTCCAGATTTGCTGAAGATCGAAGATCAATGAAGAAAATCGCTAAGTACAGTCAGCTGACCCTAACCAATGCAATATCACTGATGATAATCAATATCTCCAATGTAAAGCCACCACAGATAATCAGATTTCTACAATCAGATTAGATCTTCAAAGCCATGGATGTAAGTCGCTGTCCAGTAAATCAGATCTCAGATCTGATTTGAATCCTGTTAATAATTATAGCCTTTCGGCTAAGATCAAATTGGACAAATAATTAATTGTTATTAATTATACCCTTTCCTAACTTGTGCGATTTTATAATAATAATAATATTATTATAAAATGCAAGTAATTAAATATATATGATGTTAATTAATTAAGGGCCCATAATTAGGCCAAGTCGGCCCTCTTGGAAGGGTGACAAAATTAATATCAAACACATATATATGCTGATCGATTCTAGGAGAGAAATCATCAAAAACATAACATGTATTTCTTCTCCTAGAATCAGAGATATACGAAATATTCTGCTTGGAGCAAATTTATCTTGGAGCAGCAATTCAGTAAGATAATTGTGCAGATTGGAGTGCGATCTAGGGCAGAATTGAGGATCTATTTAAGCGAAGCTTGGATCAGACTTCTACTTTAGCCATTGCAAGTATCGATCCAATCTTATAGAGGAAATTCAGATCTAGTTAGAAGTGCGAATTCAAGAGCTTGAATTCGCATACTTGAAGAACCAAATTTCACCTACCTAGGGCTGGAAATCAGACCTGTGGTTGCAGCATTAGATCGTTTCATTGAAGGCAGATCCATATTGGATTTCAGCATAGTTGAAGAACAAATCAGGTACCATCCTTCCAGCTTGTTTCTATGTTATTTTGTTTCAATTTTAAAAGCCATCTATAGATTGTTCTTTTCCTTGCATTAATCTGAAATCTTAACATGGTATCAGAGCGTAGGTAGATTTAAAGATCATATTCAGATTATTAGGAAAAACAGTCTGAAACTTTTAAGATTTGAAACATGGAGTATCCAGCCCTATATTCAGCCTTGTCTACCCAAACCTCAAATAAATACTCTTGGGTTATTGATAGTGGAGCTTCAAGGCATATCACCGGGTTCCGGGAAAACTTTGATTCATTTTCAGAAAACATTAAGGAAGAAGTTACCATAGGAGATGACACCTCATATCCAATTATGGGTTTTGGGAATTGCAACATTCAAATGAAGTCTGACATATCCTTGCAACTATCTCGAGTCCTATATGTTCCGGGCATAAAGAGAAATCTAGTTTCTATATCAGCACTCGAGGACAAGGGTTATAAGATTGCTTTTATGGATGGGAAAGTCTTGGCTTGGACCAAAAATTCAACATTAAAACAAGCATACACCATAGGACTAAGACACGAGTGTCTTTATAGACTTGATACTATTTCATCTCAAGCCTTAATGGTTGAAACAATTAACTCAAGTGATTTATGGCATAGAAGGCTAGGGCATCTAAATTTCCAAACATTATCTTCTATGGATAAAGTTGTAGTAGGCTTCCCTCATTTATCTCCTAGACATGAAGGGGTATGCAAAGGATGTGCATTAGGGAAAAATATCAAATCCTCTTTCCCTAGTAGTGAAAACAAGACTAAGGAAATATTGGAAATAGTTCATTCTGATCTTTGTGGACCCATGTCCGTACCATCTATTGGTGGATATCTTTATTACATCATCTTTGTAGATGACTTTTCTAGAAAGACTTGGATATATTTTCTTAAGAACAAGGAATCCGTCGATGTTCTCAACAAATTCAAAGAGTTCAAAGCTTTAATAGAGAATCTTACAAACAAGAGGTTAAAGATTCTTAGAACAAATAATGGTGGAGAATACAATTCTGAAACCTTTAGCACCTTTTGTATAGAATCAGGGATTAAGAGGGAGTTCATTGTTCCTTACAACCCTCAACAAAATGGAATATTTGAAAGTAAGAATAGAACCATAATTGAAGCAGCAAGGGCTATGTTACATGATCAAAATCTTCATACTTCACTATGGGTTGAGGCATCCAACACTGCGGTTTACATTCAAAATAGATGTCCTCATTCAGCATTAAACAATAAGACTCCTGAAGAGGTGTTTAGTGGAAACAAACCTGATGTGAGTCATCTTAGGATATTTGGTTGTCCTGTGTATTTTCATGTTCCAAAAGAAAAGAGAACAAAATTGGAACCCTCAGGAAAGAAGGGAATATTTGTGGGATATAGTGAATCTGCCAAGGCATATAGGATATATGTTCCAGGGCAAAGACATATTGAATTGAGCAGAGCTGTCATATTTGAAGAAGACCTTGTATTCTCTACCTCTAAAGATATAGCATGTGATGAATTAATTCAATCCAACCCTCCTGAGTATCATGATGTCATTGAACATGATCCAATAAGTGAACCTAGCACTTCCATCTACAAGAAAAGACCATTGTGGGCCACCACAATGTTGGAAGATGCAAACAACTTTGCAGCTCCGAATGGAACTTTTAGGGAAAGTAAAAGACCTAAGAAATATTCTAACTATGCTGCATTTATGAGTGAGATTATAGATTCCGAACGTTCTTCTGTTTGTGAAGCACTTAAAATTCAAACTTGGAAAGATGCAATGTCAAAAGAATATGGATCCATAATGAAGAATGATGTATGGGATATTGTTCCTAGACCCAAGAACAAATCCGTGGTATCATCAAAATTGATATTCAAGATTAAACATGCTGCAAATGGTAGTATTGAGAAACATAAAGCCAGATTTGTAGCCAGAGATTCACTCAAAAGGAAGGAATAGATTATGAAGAGACCTTTGCTCCCGTTGCTCGATATTCCTCAGTTAGGGAAATAATTGCATTTGCAGCTTCCAAAGGTTGGAAGATCCATCAAATGGATGTTAAAACTGCATTTCTTAAAGAGAAATTGAAGAGGAAGTGTATATAGAGCAACCTGAAGGATTTGTTACAAAGGATCAACAATCTTATGTGTGCAAGCTTAAGAAAGCTTTATATGGGCACAAACAAGCTCCTTGAGCTTGGTATGAAAGGATTGATCGCTATCTTTCAAGATATCAGATGGAGACTTATTGATATTAGTGCTATACGTGGATGATCTCCTAATCACAGGAGAAGAATACCTTATAGAAAACTGCAAGCAAGACCTTGCAAAGGAATTTGAAATGAAGGATCTAGGCCTTCTTCATTATTTTCTTGGTTTAGAAGTGTGGCAACAATCTCTTGGGATTATTGTGAATCAAGGGAAATATACTGTTGATATTTTAAAGAGATTTGGTATGATGGATTGTAAACCAATGTCCACACCTATGGAAACCAACCTTCTCAAGTTAAGAGAAGCCATGGCTAGTTCTGAGGAGCAGATGCTAGTTTATACCGTCAGATCATTGGATCTCTTATGTATCTAGTTAACACTAGACCTGATATCTGTTATACTGTAAATGTTCTAAGTCAGTTTATGGTAGAACCTAAACAATTGCATATGAGTGCAACTGAGCATATTTTGAGATATCTTCATAGGACCATTGAGTATGGTCTATTATACAAGAATGTAAAACTGGATCTTCATGGCTTTACAGATTCAGATTGGGTAGGATCCATTTCAGACTGAAAGAGTACATCTGGATGTTGTTTTAGCTTGGGATCAGCTATGATTTCTTGGTTTACCAAGAAACAAAACTCCATTGCTCAGAGTTCAACGAAAGTAGAGTATATTGCAACTTCTCTTAGAGCTAGAAAAACAATTTGGTTAAGGAAACTCATAGTGGGATTATTTGGACAACCTATGGAACCTACTATTATTTATTGTGACAATCAGAGTTGCATTAAAATTGCCATCAACCCTGTGTTCAATAATAGCTCCAAACATATTGAGATTCCCTTATCACTATGTCAGGGACATAGTGGAAAGAAAGGCCATTCAATTGGAATATGTATGTACTGATGAACAAACTGCAAATATTCTCACCAAACCTTTAGCAAAGGGCAAACTTGAACATTTCAGGAATAAACTTGGCTTGGTGAAAATATGAGTTTGTTGTACTAACATTTCTTTTATATTTTATAGAATTCATTATGGTAAAGTTATATGAGTTCATTTGTGCTTACTTAGCTTGTATGTGGATTGTGGCAGTTCACATTTATTTTTTGATGGATATCATGGATTTGATATCTCTTGGATCAAGGATCCACATTTGAGTAATTGGTGACATCATGGACTTGATGTCGGGAGACTATTACTCTGAGCACTTGGTGAATATCATGGACTTGATATTCGTTAGACCAATGCTCGATGATATCATGGATTTGATATCTCTTGGATCAGGGATCCACACTTGAGTATATGGTGGACATCGTGGACTTGATGTCTAGAGGCCATTGCTTTGAGCTTTTGGTGAATATCATGGACTTGATATTCGTTAGACCAATGCTCTTGATATCATGGATTTGCTATCTATTGAGTCAAGGTGACTCTTGGTTAACATCATGGACTTGATGTTACTGTATATTTGAGAATTTGGTAATATAATGTTATCATGAATATCATGGGCTTGATATTCTTGTGGACCTGATCAATCCACAAATCGGAAGGATAACGTTATGGAGCCAAATTATAATATACATATGGATTTGTGGTAGATAGGATCTACCTTCATAAATATGAAATCTATGACATCTCAGGATAGGTTATCCGAGATGGTTATGTTTTTGTTTCCACTATCAAGGATGATAGTTAAGGGTGTGTTCTGGTATAGATGGGATCTATAGTTTGATCTTACCCTCAAGACTAAGAGGGAGTGTTAATAATTATAGCCATTCAGCTAAGATCAAATTAGACAAATAATTAATTGTTATTAATTATACCCTTTCCTAACTTGTGCGATTTTATAATAATAATTATATTATTATAAAATGCAAGTAATTAAATATATATGATGTTAATTAATTAAGGGGCCATAATTAGGCCAAGTCGGTCCTCTTGGAAGGGTGACAAAATTAATATCAAACACATATATATGCTGATCGATTCTAGGAGAGAAATCATCAAAAACATAACATGTATTTCTTCTCCCAGAATTAGAGATATATGAAATATTCTGCTTGGAGCAAATTTATCTTGGAGCAGCAATTGAGTAAGATAATTGTGCAGATTGGATTGTGATCTAGGGCAGAATTGAGTATCTATTTAAGCGAAGCTTGGATCAGACTTCTACTCCAGCCATTGCAAGTATCGATCCAATCTTATAGAGGAAATTCAGATCTAGTTAGAAGTGCGAATTCAAGAGCTTGAATTCGCATACTTGAAGAACCAAATTTCACCTACCTAGGGCTGGAAATTGGACCTGTGGTTGCAGCATTAGATCGTTTCATTGAAGGCAGATCCATATTGGATTTCAGCATAGTTGAAGAACAAATCGGGTACCATCCTTCCATCTTGTTTCTATGTTATTTTGTTTCAATTTTAAAGCCATCTATAGATTGTTCTTTTCCTTGCATTAATCTGAAATCTTAACAAATCCAAGGTCGTCTACATCATCTGATTGTCTTTGGAGTTCACTGATTTCCAGAACAGAATGCAACCATTTACAATAGGTAATGTAGATCACAAGTTCGTGGTCCAAGATAGTTCGCTATCCACTAGATAGATTGCAATATTAATATAGTTCAGATCATGATCAGATCTGAACTTGTCTACATTGCCCTAGATCAGAGTACGTAATCGCTGCCTTAGATCAGGATATATGCTCGATGCCTTATATCAGAATATATGCTCGTTGCCTTAGATTAGAACTTGAGTTAGCTGCCCATGTATTATCATATATACGCTGCCCAGAAGTTAGGGCATCCACTAGGAATCAGATCACCTATATTCTAGATCAGATCGCTGAGTATATAAGGCTAAGCATATAAGTTCAGATCGCTGTTGTATATAGGTCTAGATCACAGTGCCAAAGTCTGATTGCTTGTGTATATTTTTTTGACAATACAATGTCTCATTCTTATATGGAGGCTTTACAATTTGATTCACATGGGTCGGCCTTCTTGTCGCCAATTTAATTTACCAATGAATTAGACTTTGAAAGCAATAATTTAAACAATTAATTTCGGGCCCAGCCCGATGATCTTAATCGATCATTTAATTAATTTAAATTATTATTATTTTAATTTTCCAAATTAAAATAATAATAAGCTAAAATCCGATATAGCTACCAATTTCAACAAAGATTAGAAACATGACGCATATCTATGGTCTTAGATTTTTTTGCTAGAAAGGTTAGAGATGGTTTTAGGAACTGTCTTCTTTTTTTCACAACCTTTACTTATTTGTAGTAAGGTCTATGTTCAGTTGTGATTTGTTTGCTTGTACACTCATTTATTGAGTTGAAAATTCCAAGGGACTACTTGACTGAAACTTCTCAATAGTTCATCCCCTAGTTATAAGTCTGAGTTATTGGTTTGGCATTTGTATTTTAGACTCTCTTTTCCTTTCAAGGGGTTCTATAAAGAGATTTTCCCTTCATATGTCAGAGGAACCTTAGGAGTGAGATTTAAGGTTGACACATTTCAATTTTTTCTGTTGAGTAGTTTTATTGATTGGATAGAGTGTTCTTAGTCTTTAGAGCATGAGTAAATCCGATCAGTTTAAGGATATGTTTTGTAGTATATAACGCTAGGTTTTATATCATGGAGTTGTGCAGGAGTATTTTAACTTTAACATGTCCAATAAATTTTTTGGTGATATTTAAAGATGTGTTTGATCGTATCCTACATTACCAGTTTAGAGATAGATTTGACTACCTTGTTTTATTTGGTTTACAAGGATGTATGCTTCTATGGATCTTCACAAGATCTAAGTGATTTGTGGTTGGTTTTCCATTAGACCATATTTTTCCTAATGATTATTGTTTGAAAATCTGGATAAAAGATATCCTTACAGCTGTGATTGGATATTTGTTCCTGATATTGAGAGGGTATTGGTTCATGGACATACTTTTAATGTCAGCTTTGTATTGAATATAAACTTTTGATACTGAATATAAACTTGTGAACGAATTGGAGGAAACTGTTTTTGCTTTGAATGCTTTGTAGAACTTTGTAGCTAGGTTCTCAAGTGAAAGGAGAATTGGTGGGTTTCAGTGGCTTCCAACCTTCAAATTGAATAATTCCAGTTTCAATTGAATTTTCAATCATGTCTCTCATCTTGATCTGTTCATTAATCAATGATATTCTTGTCTCAATTGATTAAGTAAATTAGATGTGACGATTAGGTTTCAATGAACATATCCCCACAGATAGGACACAATAACTCTTCTTAACTAAGTATGTTGGGGACCCTCTAGATTCTTATTTACTTCAATTTCAAAACTGTGGAAGCTGAGAAACTGAAAGTAAGTACTTCAAAGATAAAACATTCATGTAACTTGGATGGGGTCATAGTCAGAGGGTAATATTCAATGCATTATGGTTAATATAAGCCTTTCGTTGGCTTGTTAGTAACCATGAAGGTTGACAGTTATAGCTTAATTAAGTTACCTGCTATAACTGGTACAAATTTATCATATTGGGCATTAACACTGCCACCTTATACTAACACACAGAGGTCTAGAAGGAAGGGTGAATGCTTATCTATTAAAAATCTTGTCACAGAATAATTTCTGAGGAGAGATATAAATGGATTCAACAGGTTTTTTCCCTTCCTAGTAGGAATATGTTCTTATTATAATTTGATAAAATAATTTCCTTCTTCTGTATCAACTTATGTGTACAAGTGTGAGTTTCATGGGATGATGACACAAGGTTCCATCCAATGAAAACCAAAATTATTAATAATAAGATGGTAAATGCTGTATCATGGCCATTCCCATGGCAGCTAGAGAGGTTTCATGAGTCACTCCATGCTTCCAAAAGTCCATTCCTACATACCTCTCTGAAAAAACTGTGACAGGTTTAATCTGCCAGGCTAGAAATGCACATCTGCAGTGTATAAAACGCTACACCATGGGCTTGAGTTTTCCTCTTAGGATCTTACTTGTGGATGAGCCATCTACGTCATGCAAGATAGCCATATAGAGCTTCATGAGGCTAGTCTGTGGCTTTGTCACATTCCTTCAATTCAGAATAAATCCACAAGTTGGGTTGTGGCTACTTCCCTATGTGTGGTGATTTTATCCTATATGCCTATTTCAAGCACATCCCAAACATGTGTGTTAAGCCTAATCCCACACTAAGTTGGAGTTCACAACCGTTTTCTTTATACACCCCATTCTAGTTTAGCTGTCGACCCGAATTCCTCTCCCTATGAAAGCACAAAATATGCAGAGTGAAGCATTTAACCTCTACACCATCTTTTGAGGAGAATAAAATCTATCAAAGATATCCAATGAACCTTCTTTATAACTCTTTTGATAAAGATTAAAGAGTGGGACATGAGGGTTCATAACTTCATATAACTAATCATGTCTTCAATTATTCTATATCGAATGTTTTTTAGTAAGAACCAGACACACTTCCTCCCGCAATAGAGATAACAAAGGGATTATTTCGAATTGGAAGATATTTTAGATAATACCGTTAAGGAGGTGTCTATTTTTCAGATCCCAGTTGTGTAATTTTCACATGGTTATAATGACTATGAATCTTAAATTCTTGGTGATGGGTATTTTCAGAAGCAAGAAAATAGAGTGGTGACATGTTGTGGGAACCAAGAAAAATAGAAATGCTGTTTTGGGCAGTATTGGAAAGATATTACCCTTTAGGCAGAAGGATTTTAATTTTCCAAGCTACGGAAAGTATGGTTTTAAAGAAGCAGGTCTGTAATTGCCTGACCCAGGATATAGGATTATTGTAGACAAGAATGCTCAGGTGGATTTTCTGTCAAGCTTTTGTTTTTTATCCACAAATCTGCACAAGTTATTATTTACTGAGAGTCCTATCATGTTTGCAACACGGGAAGATCTACATTTAGGGTATGCAAAGATGCTATTATTCTTGTCATACGTAAACTTTCAGAATTGATTATCTCATACTTTGTTGAGGCTGGAAGATCTTATTTGTCTTGTCAAAACAAATGATATATCTCTTGCATTTGTTATAGCAGTCCCTGCTCATTTCCGTTAGGAAGAACATCAATGTCATAGAACTTGTAATTTCAGAAGTGTTCCCAAGTGTCTTTAAAAGCTCAAAATCAGAGCTCTTATTTTTCTAAAATATCTTCTTTTACAGAAAGAGGGAAAGTTTTAAATTGTATTGAATTTTTTCCTCATTGTATCTGTTCAAGGCAGATGATCATAAAATTGCAGAGCCAAGGGGCTTAGTTCTGAATTATCATTTTATCTTTAACCTGCACGCTGGCAGGATCCTTGCTCTGATAGTGATTGTAATGGCCCCTTTTGGGATTGTCCTAAATCTTTCCCTATAATCACAGCTCAACTAAAGCAAGAAATGTAATGTAGTTAGAGTTATAACTTTACTAATTAAAATGTTTTAAGATAAATCCTGCAATCATGTTGGACAATATTGGAAATATAATTTATAAAATCAATTATTTCTACAAGGATTAAGGGTCAAATAACATATAAGTGCATATATATTAATAATCATAAATCATGTAATATCTGTAGTTCATTTTCATAAGTCAACCATAATAGGGTTTGAATGAGGTAAGTGCGATAGGGTGCCCAAAGCATCTGTCACACTAAGCCCAAGGGTGGATACAACACCCCCGTTGGCCCACATGTGGCATGAAGCCATCCACCAACATGGGGTGGTCTACCTAGTGGGGAGCTCGTCCCTACCCTCCCAATTCATGTCACCCTATTCACCTGTCTATGATTGTGACTTCTATTAATTCAATTCCAACAACCAACAATCAATCATCATAGAGGTTGGAGAGGAAACCACAATAGGGCGCCTGAAATATACCTCTTATCTAAGCCCAATGGTAGGATACAATACCCCCCCTTGGCCCACATGTGGCAGGATGTCACCCATCCATCATGGGGTGGCCTACTTAGAACTGAATATTGTATTTTCTCTCCCTCGTATTTCTTTACTTAACTTTACATGATTGCTTGTGGTTGAATAAATAAAATTGGGAGTAGCATTTCATATATTCGCCTATACAAAATATATGTATTAAATATACTACCCCAATGCATACCACAATATTTACTATATCACCCAAATTGCTGAATGAGAATGCAGGTTCTTACAATAGAGATTATCTGCTCTGAATTCCTTTCTCTTGTTTGATCTTCCTTGATTTTTGATCCTTTGTGGATGTCTTCCACAAATGGGACTTCCTTTTATTCCCTCCATAATGGAAAGGGTCATACCTTTTTGTCTTGAAAGGATACACCTATTTGCAATTGCTTCTCTTTTAAAGAGTCACGACTCTTCCTCTTAAATACTGGCCTGAACCTTAATTATATTTTAATGAAAATCTTTTATTGTAGGAAATCACTGCCCTTTGATACGTTCTTTAATTTATAACCTGCATCCTTTATGGATCGCTAACATCTTTTATTTATTTAATTTTCCTAAGTTATACTTTTTTGAGGGCTGCGACCACGATTAATAATGCAGAGATTTTCCCTAACATGGTAGGGACATGACAGTTACATTTTATGGACTGTGGAAAATTGGTACCAATAATTAATTATTAATTTTTAAAATAATTTAAATATTTTTCAAATTATTATGTTATTGAATATATCTGTGCTTGGCCCCCTTAGCTGAGGACTTTAATTTCACTTCACATCCTTGGTGCTCAGGAAGCCTCCCATGTGTCACTGATATACACTCCACACCTTGTATTCCCAAGTGACCAAAATCAAAGGGTAAAATAGCTATAAACCTCCATTAAAATTTATCAAAATTCCAATTAACGTGTTTATTTTTAGATCATTCTTTCCAAGTTAGCTAGTAGAGTAAAAAAGCCATCCTAAAATATAGTTTTGATTAAGTTTACCAAACATGTTCTTTCTTAACCCCTTAATTTCAAACACTTCCTCCTGAACCGCCAAAAGGTTCAAGACCTGAAAATGAGCTATGAAGATTGGCATGAATTATTCCCTATGACCATATGATGTAAAGGAAATGGTACTTGTAACATTATCCAAAAATAATAATTAAAATGATTGAGCTATGAATTGCCAAACTTTATAAATAGATCAAATGACAGGGGCTCTTGTGTGGAGGTGATGAATTTGTTGTAGAAATTGATATGATTGTATTTGAAATAAATTCTTATGAAAATCACTAGATGCTATTTTCAACATTGAGTTGCTTATTATAGGTTCATCTTGTCTGAATCACCTTTGCTAACCAGATCGAATCTAATTTAGAAATTACAGATTGTAAGTGCTATCTGCATGGGGGTTATAAATTGACTTGCCACTCTGAATTCCAAAACTTGATGCATACAGATTGTATTGCAACACATGATGAGTTTAATAAATTGAAAATCAAATGGCAAACAAACATTACCTATTGTTTTGTCATTCCAGAGGATTAAATTGTTCCCAATTTCTATTGCAGGCCTTGGAACTGTCTCTAAACAGGGCAATACGATCAAATTAACTTGTTAATACAAGAAACAATATACCTATTTGATAGTCTATTTCTGTCTTATCTTATATTTCCTTGTATCTAGCAGAATCTCTGTAGAGATCGAACAATGAAAATCTTAAATAAAGTCCCATAGATGTATAAGCAGTACCTCTAACTCCAATCATACTGGCCTCATCAGTCAGCTGACAGGTCCAAGCACAAAAGTATTAGGTCCAATAGCTTGCAGTTTGGTACAATGACTGTATCTATCAGGCTTCAACTTGTGAAGATACTGGGTTTTGAACCTGTAGTTGTCCAAATCAAGCCATATTGTTTTGCCCATGTGGAATTTACGTATGATCCATTTTATAAAATTGTAGAACCTTTATTTTACACGTGCCTTGACAAAAATATCCTTGGATATTGGAACATAGAGGTATTAGATACTTCTACAAAGGTTATGACACTATCTTGCTTCTATTTGTGATTGGTGGATAAAGTAGAGATGTTTGACTACTCATGAATCATGGGTCAATGAGTTTGACTCTAAAAAACTACACAGTTAAATCCTGATAGTAATATCAAAGTAGAGATGTGCTCATAATGTGCAAAGGGGGGTTAAAAGCTATAGCAAACCTTGTTTAGGGCCAGAAAATTGCCATTTTGTGTGATGTGGAGGAATTTGTCCCATTGCTTGATATATGCATATTGCATATGCAATATATTGACAAATTTTCTTTGGCCATCTGTCTGATAATAGGAAAAGTTTAATTGTCTAATTAGAATCTTCACAAGCACTTCAAGTTTTAACAATGGTCAAAGAAAATAACATCCTCGTGTGTGTGTGTGTATATATATATATATATATAATCCCAGATCCACATGACTTTATTCTAATTGCATCCTTGCATCACTTCCAGATTGAATAGAAATGCCTTAATAGTAGCCTATACATGCCCATACATATATTCTTCCAAAAGCAACCTCAATGATATGCATAGGAATATAAAAGTTCTAGTTTTTGAATAATTGTGCACATAGATACACAGCTAAATATTTATCCTTTACTATAAGAACTGTTCAAATTAAAATGTGATGTTGACTTCATCGATAATATGCAACATCACATTTGTGTCATATCCAATTTAAGTTTTTAATATTTAATTCTGAACATAGCACTAAGAAAACATTGGTAACAAAGGTTTCTTCTGATGTGCAGCTGTTCTCCTGGACTAAAATAGGATTTTCAAATATAGCTGGAGAGATCGCTTTGTTGGCAGGCCTGATAATTTGGTTGACATCAATAAAACCCATCAGACAACGTTTCTTTGAATTATTTTACTACACTCACCACCTGTATTTGATATTCATTGTCTTCTTTGCACTGCACGTTGGAGACATGGCATTCTCTCTTGCGCTACCTGGAATTTTCCTTTTTCTTCTCGATCGTTACCTCCGGTTCCTCCAGTCACAGAAAACTGTACATGTTATGTCTGCCAGAAAACTGCCTTCAAACATAGTGCAACTGGTTATTGCAAAGCACCCGAGTAAGTATACATGCCTTATTTTCAAACTCAATTTGTTTATGTACACATGAAAACAGGTGGACTTGGAGTGGAAAAGATACAAATAAAACACTTTTCTTGATCAATCTATATTTTTCTTGTATAAACACTTGTATTCACGAACAAAATCACTTTAGGGCTCACAGACTGTAAAGTAAAGAATCCTTTATTCTGTGTTTCTATGAATTGAATTTCGTGCATTTATATCAGATTCTCATTTGCATAGAACTATGTTATTCTAACAAAACATTTAAGCATATTTGAAGATATTGTAAACCCCTTTGAGCCTTAGGAGTTAGTTGGTCATTCATTTATCTTATGCTAATCATTTTCACAATATTTGACAGAAGGCTCATTCTGACATTTCTAGAAGTTTTTTGAGAAGTTATCAGAGTATTAGTATGTCTATTTTCAACTTTTCAGGTTTTTAAAGGATTTTGAGATTGTTTCTCCTCTTTATATTTTTGTTCTGCATTAACTGTCATTACGGATTTGTCCAATTCTCTAGGGAATAAGGTAGAGTTTCAATTTGATCTTTAAATGTTTTCAAATTATTGGGAGACCAAGGATGGTTAGGAAGCTTCTGATATTGTTCTGTTTGAAGTTTTGATCTGCCAATAAATGTAATTCTCAGGCACATTTTACAATTTCATTTGGTAATGTCAATGACAAGATACTAAGGCTTGTTAAGGGATAAAATTATCATTTTATCAGGATTCTGATCAGCCTTTGTATGCACAGATTATTAGCTAGAGAAGATATTGAATATAAACTTACATACCTAAAACTTATAATTTTGTAAATTACCTTATTTATACAACATCTTATTATCATATACATATGGATATTAGAAGATCAACAAGTCTACCATGGCAAAACAAGTTAAGTACATAAGATGTAAATGAGTCAAGACACTCCTCAACTAAGCAACTGCTATGCATGCAGGTCTGGTGTACAACCCTATGAGTGTTATTCTTTTGAACCTTCCTTTTATATCACGTTCAGAATGGCATCCTTTCAGCATTGTTTCTACTTCAAGCATTGACTCTGACCGATTGTCGATACTAATCAAGTGCCAACAAGGATGGACCAAAAAGCTTGACAACTTCATGGAATGTATAAGCTCTGTGGAAAGACCTTTGCATCTTCAAGCAGCTATTGAAGGTCCTTATGGTCCAGCTTCTAGTGACTTCTTAAGGTATCAATTTATCTGTTTAGTTTCAAAAGTTATACGGTAAAGACAGTTAGAGATGTCATGGTGAGAAAACGTAAGCTGCAGCATATTTTATATGGTGCATATGTTTGGGCATTTATCAACCTAAATCAAGACACAACATATGCTTAGAAGCTGCTGAGAAATTAGAGAGCCTTGATAACTCCAACAATTAGGTATTCAAGAGGGAATAGTAGAAGTTGGCCAGGGACCATTACAAAATTAAAGAAAAATATATTGAAAATACTCCTTTTTCATCCAACATAAAATGTAAAACACCTAATTTCATTTATGTTTGTGTCTGCAGGTATGAAGCATTGATACTAATTGGTGGAGGGAGTGGAATAGCCCCACTGCTGAGCATTTTATCAGAAACATTGCATCAGCATAACATTAACAATGGAAACCATGTTCCCAGGGAAGTCCTACTCATATACTCAGTCAAAAAAACTGAAGAACTGTCTATCTTAAATCTAATATCTCCCTCAACAATCTGTCCAAATTATTCTGGGCTGATGAAAATAGAGGTGCAAGCATATGTAACTCGGGCAGAAACCCCAGATACTGAAATGGGAAAACTAGATACGGAGGGAATACCTTCACCCACCAAAATATTTTTTAACAATGACCACATCAAAGGAGTAAAAATCTCTGAGGCGGATAGATGTATGGGTTCTATACATTCTATAACAAGCACAAACAATACTTTATGGCAGGCAGCAATAATTGCTTCTGCGTTGTTAGGATATCTTATATTGAGCGTCCTACTAAATCACTTTTATATATACCCATCGGATGGCAACACTTACGCTGTGTTCCCATGGTGGGCCAGAGGACTTATAACATTTCTTTGCATGAGTTTGGGGATTGTAATCTTTGGAGGCTTAATTTATATGGTCTGGAAAAGAGTTCAAACCAAGAAAGTCCACAAGTCAACAGAGGAAATGTATGAGATGCAGTCTAGCGGCAATGTAGGGGAGCAGAAAATTGACACCATTTTAAGTGGATGTAGTATCCATTATCATCAACGGCCTAATCTTCAAGGTAATTTCATTTCATGTGCAATCAAATCAGCTTTAGTCCCTTATAGATCTGCTGCCGAAACCATGGAAGAATGCCACCCCCATTGTTTACTCACCATTTATAATTAAGCAAAGAAACTGGCTGTGTAGAAACTTTGACTAGGGGCAATTCAGAAATTTTATACGGGGTCTAGTAACAACCTCTATAGAATTCAGGAAACACAATTTATTTTTTATTTCTATTTTTATCTATCTAAAAATGTCAGAAAAGTACAAAACTGTACACGCTTTCAAGTTTCTAGTAGATAAGTAGGAGTTTCCATTGCAAGTCAAATTGTGATATTGCTATTAGGATTCAACTGTGTAGTTTTCGGGTCAAACTCATTAACATGTATTTCATGAGTAGTGGTTCACAAGAATCCATCTCTCATGAGAATGAATGAAACACTTAGCAGTCATTGCATTCATTGACCCATGAATGGAACACCTAGATGCAATGAGTGCTAAGTGTTCCATTCATTCTCATGAGGAGATGGGGTCTTGTGAAACACTACTCATGAAACATGGGTCAATGAGTTTGACCTGAAAACTACACAGTTGAATCCTGATAGCAATATCACAAGTTTCTAGTACTCAAGATGTTATATACCTTTCTTTCTGTAACCACTGTTTTATATGGCTCTGTGTTGAACTAAACATTCTTGTAGTTTACAAGATCCAAATACTTATAATTTATCTTATGATTGGCATGTCAAATTGGAAGACATCATTGGAAAATTTGGTCAGAAATTGGATGGAAAAACTGTGGGTGTTATAGTGTGTGGACCAGAAAGTATGCAGGAGAGTGTAGCATCAGCCTGCAGGCGTCACACTTCCTTACCAGGTTTCAAATCCTCTGCTGCACTGGATTTTCACTCTATCAGTTACACTCTCTAATCAAGTCTTCCCACAAGATTTGAAGACCTTCATGCGTTTCCTTCTAAAGTGCACCCCAGTGCATGCAAGAAAAGATTGTACTTTAAACGTTCCCCATACTTCATGAATTTACCTATATCATGTCATATAATTCATAGACCCCATAGACTATTTTTCTCTTTACCAAATCCTGTAGTTTGCCCGAGCACTGTGTAACTTATTTGTAAAGAATTTAATAAGATTGATATAGTTTGAGCCATTGTGGAGGTTTCAACTTTTTTCTTTGTTCAACCTTTCCTTATGGTATCAGCTGAGCATTCTCACTAATGGATCAAAAATAAAAAATTAAAAGAAACTTTAAGATTATGGAAGATGATTTTGGATGATGTCAAAATACTAACAATAGGTTCCAATTATCTGGAAAATAAATATGTAATGAAATTCATATTGACTACATTAGAAAAAATTTGAATACGTAAACAAGGGATGTGGATCCCCTTTCCCTCTGTATTTATATTTGATAATAACAATTATGTAGACTCTTTTTTTCTTTAATTGGATTAAGAAACAAAATTAACAATATTGTTACAGCAGCTATGACAACATCATTACAGCAATGTTACAAAGAGGATATCATTACATGTTCATCACAACTGTATTCATTATAAGCTAAGTTGCCAGTTCGGGTTCAGGTTCAAGTTCGGGTTTGAAGAACCGGTTTGTTGGTACAGAAATTTTTTGAAATAGGGTTTGGGTTCGTTAGTACAAAAATATTAGGATGCCAGTTCAGGTCCGGTTCCAAGTTCGGGTATGAAGGACTGGTTCACTGGTGTGGCAAAATTTTGAAAAGGGGTTTGGGTTCGTTAGTACAAAAACATGTAAAAATTATATATATATATATATATGAAGCCTAGAAGATGAGTTAAGATTAGAATGTCACATAGTATCATAAAAATATTTAAACAACAAAAACACCATAAACTTGTAATCATAGCATCATGAATCATGATCATACCATCATAGCATCATATACTTCAAGTTCAACATCAAAGATTCAAAACATTAAAATTAAATCATAACATCAAGTTCAAGTATCATTGTTTGAAGTTCAACTAATGAATTAAAAATTTATTGATATTCTTCTCCATCATCTTCTTCTTCATCTTCTTCACTTCCCTTTTAAAGATTTTTCTCTTGGAAACATGTTTAAGGTTGTCTTAGGTGGTAGCAATTTTCAAGTCTTTGAGTCCGAGAGTGAGTTTGAGCAATTTTGGTCTGCTGGAAAGTAATGTTTGTCTAGGGTGTGAGCAAGTGTTGAGCTATGTCTGTCACGAATATAGAATTGAAACCAAGTGATTTGTGAGGAAATGAGTTAGAAACATTAGAAAATCCTTGTTCTAGCTTTAATTTGACCTCCAAAATCTAGGACAGGTTGTGGGAGATAACACCGCTGAAGGCATGTTGAATCTTGAATTTTTTTGGCTAAGTCTACAACTTATTGAAAACCCCCTAAATCTAGAATCTGCATTTTAAATCCTATGAAGTTGAAACCTATCTCAAACATCCTCAGAGTATTTATACAAATATAACTTAAAGTATAAGAAATAAATAAATGTAACTTATACTTAAATGGAAGAAGAAATATTTATTAAATTTGTCAAAATTCGCATCTAGTTTGATCGGGGTCCACCTATTTTGTGTTTGGTCCGCTCGGGTCCAACTAACCCATGGTTTGGTTCGAACCAGACCTATGTGGACCGGAACCAGGCCTATGTGGACCGGACCCTGCCCGGACCCACAAACGAACTGGACCAGTACCACGGACCAGTTCGAACCGTGGCTGGTCCGAGAGCCCATTTGGATGAATTGGACATCCTAGCAAAAATATGTAAAAATTATATATATGTGTGTGTGTGTGTGCACGCAACATAGAGGCATGAATTAAGACTAGAATGTCACATAGCATCATAAAAATGAAAGAAACACCATAAAATTGTAATCATAGCACCGTATCAACCTCAAAATATTAAATAATAATACTGAGTTCAAGTATCATTGTTTTGACTTTCAACAATTGGAACTTTATACTAAGTTTCATAATGAATTATCTAAATCTTCACCCTCTTCTTCCTCTTCATCAAAGACATTAGTTGATTCACAAATAGTGTCGATGCCAATGGGATCAACTTCACCAATAACATTCTCTCTTTCCAAGTCCTCAAATGTTTATTACTTTATCACTCTACAAAGAGCTTGTTTGTTTGTAATTAACATCCTATTTGAAAAATGTTAAAAAAAGTAGCTTGCAACTCCCTTTACCTATTGAAGATAGTGTTTAATGTTTAAAATATAATTTATCACTATATAGAGCTTGCAATTAATCAGACATGAGTCGTTATCAACAAATTGGATATAAAAATTTCATTGGAAGAAATCTTGAGGGTTAGTTTAATTTGATGTAATAAATATCTGAACTATAGAAAATTTTGTTTTGTAATGTTAAAGAATCAAGATCTTATTCAAATTTTGTAATAATTGTTTCCCACGCTAAATTATAGAATGTTTCTCAGTGGAAATGCACCTAGTTCGTACTTGGTTTGCCCTGGTCCAACTCTGTTTTGACCTGGGTTCGGCCTGGACGAACCATCCTGCCTGGGTTCGAACCTTGGCCAAACCCATAGGTGAACTAGACCCGAACCAAGAATCCGTTCAAACACTGGGTGAACCAGGGTCCCAGGTAGGTGAACCAGACTTCATAGATTATAAGCACAATAGACATATCCATGAGGCATCGATGGAGAAGCAACTTATGTTATAAAACTAGAGCTGTAAGAAGATAGTATCTTAACATTACATGAGTGCTTAAAGAACTTCCCAAGTTGCCAAATAGATAGGATACACTCTGCTAGTCAGATGGAAACCCCTTCTTGTTGTGTCTTTTCATTATTTGTTGCAGAGGCAAGTAGAGAAGAATTTGAAATGAAGAATGTTGTAGTTGGCTTAACTCTATCTTGTAACTATGCCTAGAGATTTTTGGCCTATAGATTAGTTGCAATGTCGTGAAAGGAGGATACTAGCCAAGTCATTAGAGCTAGCGAATTGGAGCATATTGTTTGAATTTATAATTCCAATGGGAGAAAAGAGTGGGACAAGGCAGCCCGAATCTTCCAAATATTTTTAATAATGACAAGCCTGCAAGAGTATATTATGGGCATTAGAGCATCCAAGAATAATAGATTTACATGACCATGTGAAATGGAAGAGAGTTGGAATGGAAGTTTTAAGTGCAATCCATAGCAATCTCACATGTGAACAAAGTCGGAAACAATGTTTTAAATATTCTCCATTACCACAAAAGGGGCAGGGTAGGGTTGGAATGAGGAATTTAAGACGAGGTTCCACTAGAAGTTTGGCATGAAGGAGATTCCAAGGAGTAAATTGCGATTGGGAATTAGCTTTGGTTTTCTAGATTTGATAAGATAAGTTAAGATAAGATAAATTTATTAATGTCCAACGAAAGACCAACAAGGGTCTATGGGACAAGAATCATACAACAAAAGTAGCAAGAAACCAGCGGACCATCAAACAGTGGTCGGGGGAACATGCTAAAAGAACAAGGAACCAAACAAGAAGAAGAAGAGAACAAAGATCCAAGAACCACTAGGGAAAGGACTAGGGGTCCTTCCCGAGCGGAAAGAAATCCAATATAGAAGGATAGTGACCTGGAAGAATATGGGTATGGAGGTCTGTCGTCGTGATCTATTGGTGGTCTGCCGCTGATGGGTAGAAGCAGTGCGAGGTCTCACGGATCTGGAGTGACCGATGGCGGAGGCACATGAGAGCCACTTCACACCCCAAGCCGGGGGCGAGGGCGAGAAGAAATCCATAATGAGCTTCTCGGTGACCTTCTTCTGGAGAAATAGAAGCTGCAGGGTCTGGTCATGGAGTCGTACAGTCTCCCGTAAATAGAGTGCCAGACATCTCTGGTCAGAGTAACAAAAGAAGGAAGTCAAGGAGCTACAATCTCTGAATAAGCAATAGAATCTCCCTCTGATCTCATAGTATATAGGGCAATGGAAAATGAAATGTGCCTCAGTCTCAATCTTAGACAATGTCCATAAACAACAAATGTGATCCTCTCTATCAATGTGATGATCAGTCTGCGCTCGCAGGCAGTGAGAGCTGACTCTGAAATATCCCAGCGCGATCTGAAGAGCATGGCACCGATGCTGTGATAAATATCTAGGTCAAACGATGATCCCATCTTGAATGTGTAAGAAGTGCTCAGCATAAAAATCCATCCTCGGACATAAGCCCCCACTAGGGTTGGTCTAGGTCGATGATGTATTGCCTATAGATGTCAAGTCTTACATGCTCATTCAACTCTTGTTTGGAGGGGAGAAGATGAGCCAGAGCATCCAAAGAAAACTGAAAGGGAGGTAGGTGATCAATATCAATCCCAATGGAACCCAAAAGGGAAGTGGCCTGAGCATACTAGCAACAAGCTCTAGGGGAGGTGTCAGATCTAGCCAGCTCAACAGAAGAGCAATAGGCAAGGTAAGAGTACCTACTCCAGTCATCCAAAGAGTTAGTGAAGCAACGTAGGCGGTGAAGAAACCAAACCAAATCGAAGATGGCTCCTAACCTAAAGGGATGAGCCCCGAACTCCGCAAGGATGATGTTGTGGGAGGTGGTACAAAGACTAAGTTTATTCCAATAGGCACAACGTCTTCGATTACACTTCCAAAGAGTGTTGAGATGGTGAGTGATGGTCAAATTAGGAACAAGCTTCTTGTACAATACTTCAAGTGGAAATGTTCTAAATTAGAAGCAAAAATCTACAAAATATCTCAATTATAACTGATCAATTCTAAATCCTAGAGCCAGCCAACATTTTCCCTAGAAAAATCTTGATTCATAAAAAAAATTGTTGACCTGATTTTCAATAACTTTTTTGCATTTAAAGTGTATTAAAATTATATTAAAATCCATAAAAATGACAAAAATAAAAATAAAAAATCATTGCAAAAATCTACAAAACCCTACCTAAAACTCACAAAATTGATGAATCACTAAAAAATAGGGTTGATTACAAGACGAAAACAAAGTCAATGCAAAATCAGCATGGAAAAAAAATTGTAATTATCCCTTTAGTTTTCTTTCCGACCTCTGGAAAACCCTAAAAAAAGGAGCAAGAGGAGCCATGACAGTCATCAATAAAATTTGAAAGGGCCTCAATCATCCTAAATTGCGGAAGACATGTGAGATAGTGTCAAACCAACTAATGAATTTGTTCTAAATTGTAGTTTCAATATGCCCCGAGCTCTTTACACGCCTCGCCTCATGGATTCTGATGAGATCAAATATATAATTAATATTATACATTAATTTTAAAATTATAACTACTATGCACTATTATAGATGACCCTTTAACAAAAAGTAGCGAACCCCTATAGTTTATAATTAATTTTATAAAGTAGTTTCAAAATTTAAATTATTATTGACTATTAATATATATTAATGGCATAAAAGTAAAAAACCACAAAAAATGAATAATTGGGAGTTGTCATGTATAGTGATTAATTCCCCCCTAAAACTAGGATTTTGGGTTAGAGAATTTCAACGCTTTTTTTTCTTGATTTATTAGGCAATTAATCGACAAAAAGCGATGGTTAATCGACTTTTTTTTAAAAAAACTAGCAGAAACCCTAAGTGTGACATTGAGGGGAAAAATCCAAAAAATGTGATGTGATTTTCTACCACACTAAAGACGTAGCCATGAAAGTTGTTGCAAAGTCTCAAAGTGTTGCAAAGTCAAATATTTAATTTGTTGCACTATGAAACAAAAGAAGACCATAACAAAGTTGTCTTATTTATTTGTTGCAATATGATCTAAAAGAGCAATAATCATTATATTCATTTTAAGCTTGTCAATTATGATGTATAAGTTCTTATGATTAATCAAATTGCTAGACATTTAAGACTCTACTCAAAATTAAATTAAATAATTCACGCAATCTGGTCTCTAAGTTCAACACATATAAAGTTTTTTTCGTAAATACATATGTACATATCACTTCACATGTGTATATTATGCCAAATTTTCATATAATTGGTGGTTTGAGTATATATAATAAAAGGAACTTTGAGAATTTTAGAAAATGAATTCTACTTATATGTGTTAAAGTGGATAAGATTTATATGTTAAGGAATTTTAATTTTGCATTTTCTAATATTATGCAGATACATTATTATCAAATATTAAACTTGTTGGAGTTGATGAGAAAACAACACACAGCTCCCAAGAACACTTGCATGCAAACACCTGCCATAGAAAGAGAGAAGCAAACAGATATGGAGGCTTGAACGCATTGATCCATAAGAGAGGAGACATTCTTGATGTGCAAAAACAAAATTTGCAATCAAATAATAATGAATGTATTCTCAATAAGATTACAAGAGAGATCAATCCTTATAAAAGGAGATCAAAACCCTAAAAAGGGTGAACAAACCTAGGTTGCATGATAATAATAATTATAACAATTAATTATTATTTGCCTAAAGTTTAGCTTAAATAGAAAGAGATAACAAGTGACTTAATAATTAAATCAATATGATTTAATTAATAAGAAAACTAACACCCCCCTTAAGATAAACTTTGGGAGAAGCTAAAACCCTAGAAATAACTACTGAAAACAAATGGGTCTCGACAACAAAAAGCTTGATCAGGTAACGAAGTACAAAAGAGAGTCTCTATAAAAAGGAGAAATAGAGAAAACCATATGAGAAAAACTCTACTCCATAAAGAGACGAAGACTAGTTTGAAGGATTGAAGAAGCCTCCAAAACTAGGAAATGTTCTAGAAAATAGGAACAAGGATGAACAAGTACAGCATAACTGAAGCAAGAAGCTACAAACTCTGTCAAGAAGTAACTGCTAATCTAAAGATCCTCCACTGAAATATGACTAGGTAGAAAAGACTGTAATATGCATGAGTTCTCTCAAATGACACTACTCGAATTAGGAGGCAAACAAAAGGAAAACAACTAAAGTCGAAGATACCGAATATTGTAATATGCACGAGTGCCCTCAAATGACACTACTCGAATCAAGAGGCAAATAAAGGCAAACACCTGAATTCGAAGATACAGATGACATAAAAAACACCAAAGTGTGAAGAGTTGATCAATCAAAGCTGGAAGACTGCTTCCAAAAATAGGAAAGAAAAGAGTGTCCATATGGTAAATGATCCATCTCACCGGAATGCATAGGTTGTTAAGCATGAATGTTGAATATGTCCTATGGGGGAGTATTACAACAGTTCTATATCAATGACATGTTTCATTCATGACTATGTTTGTCGTTGATGTCAACGCATTGCTTATACTAGAGATTAGCAGAGAAGCATATAGAGTTTGAATTAGCGCACATGAAGAATTTTAGATAAGGTTATGCAGAGTTGAGGACATGTTCCTTATGGTGTCTTGATATTATGGTTAAGAGCACGTACAAAAATTCAATTATTTGTGTCAATTATGAGTACTCTAGTGGAAACTATATTTTGTCAGTGTTCCTGAGAAGCAGTTTGTAATAATTGGATTATATCTCCTAGCCTGGATAGAATCTAGACATGCAAAGTTAAACAAAGGCTGAAGACATTGTGGAAGTGACTTGGATGAGTCAGCATAGTCAGAGGTCACACGTGTGAAGATTTATTATGTTTGTGAGCCGACAGTTTTATGTGGTATGGAAATATTATGTAACATATAATGTTTTATATTTTGTAATTGGTTAAGCCTAATTGGTCGACTCAATTATGAAATATTATGCACGATATAAAGGAAGGATTATTTTCTCTAATTGAGAAATAGTATGTGTAATATGAGAAGTATATGATGCGAAGGTGAAACGGTGATTGATGTATGATGTGAAGTGAGGAGATCTGGTAAAGCATTTGGTGTGGTTTTTGGTACAACTAGAGGAGAGAAGAAAATTTGTTGAGATCAATAATTATTGGTATTATTATGTTCGGATAACATAGAGATCAGTTGGATAGTGTATTCAGTGATCTCACCCTTCAAGCTGTTTGGACAGTGGATCCTTCTGCCTTAACTCCTAACAGGGTTAGAATCTTCTCACAGGGATTCAAAGTCTCCTAACATGGACTGATATGTACTGAATCTATTTCATAAAACTCCTTACAGAGTTCATCCTCTCACAAGGAATTTTCATATTAGTACATCTTTTGTGGGTACCATCCCCACTGGGGTTTACTCTTTGATCAAGAGGTTCCCTAGTTAACAAATTTAATGTCATTGTGTATGATTATCTTTCTGTGGTTGTTATTTATGTTGATTACATGTTTCAAATTTAACAAAGTTAATAAAAGTTATTTTTATCAAATAACTAATTCACCCCCCTCTCAGTTATCTTGGTGAACTTTACTTTCTAACAATTGGTATCAGAGCAACAAATCCTTGAAGGAAAAGTTTAACAACTTAAGGAGATTTATGGCGAGTCATTTCAGAAAAGAAAGTCCTAAGTTTGATGGAGTTAACTATGACAGATGGAAAGAAAAGATGAAGACTCATCTGCTATGTTTAGGACAAAGATATTGGTTGATTACAAAGAATGACAAGACTATCATTGACGAAGACAAAATTGAAGATTGCATTAAGAAAGAAAGAGATCTATTTATGTGTAGCATACTTGCAAGAGAAGCACTTTTGTCAACTCTTCCTGAGAATGAATATAGTTAGGTAAAAACTCTAAAGACATCTCATGAAATTTGGTTAGCTTTAGAATCTACTTTTGAGGGTGATAAACATGCTAAGAGAACCAGAATACAAAATTCGATATGTTTATTTGAAGAAGCAAAGATGATGGAAGATGAATCTATTAGAAGTTATATTGATATAATGCCAGAGATTGTTGCATGTATCAAAGCTTATGAAGGAAATAAGCCTAAAGATGAAATCATATGAAAGATCTTGAAAACTCTAACCCCGGTGTTTAAGTAGACAACACAGATGATTGAACAAGTCATACCTTGTACTAAGAAATTCACCAGAGAGACTCTTCTTGGAAGATTAGAAGTAGCAGAGATAGGTTTGAGATAATCTCGAGATTTGCCTAGAATTGAAACTGCATTCAATGCACTTAGTGTTCACCCTACTTTGTCAAGAAGTGCAAGTGTAAGTGGAGATTATGCTAGTAGTAGAAGATCTAAGACTGAAGAAGACATAAATATTGAAGGAATTGCCTTGCTTGTAAAAAGAGAACCAAAACGTAAGAAAATCTTTAAATGTTGGACATGTCAAGAATAGGGTCATTTTGCATCTAAGTGTCCTAAGAGAGTGAATAAATATAATAACTTTAAGCCTAGAAGACATAAATAATGTTATTATGCTAATGATGAAGAATTTGAAGCTAGCATTGAGAAATTCTTAAGTGAAAGTAATAATGAAAGTGATGACATAGGATTTGTTGCAATAAAAGAAGAAAATTCTGAAACTGAAGTTAAAGAAGAAAAAGCTTTAGTATGTCAACTTAAAAAGAAAACTGATTGGATCATAGACAGTGGTTGTTCACATCATATGACTGGCGATATGAATAACTTTATAAAGTTTAATAATTATGATGGAGGAATTGTTAGAGTTGAAAATAATGCACCTTGCCAAATAAAAGGAATAGGATCTATTACTCTTGATGGAAATACTAACACTGATGATGTTTACTTTGTGGATGGATTGAAACATAATATTTTAAGTGTTGGACAATTAGTTGACAAGGGATATCAAGTTTTATTTAGATAGATACTAACTAGCTTGCTTGTACTAAACTTGGTTAGGAACCTCCTAACTCCTAATCCACCAAGATCCCAATCACTCCTAGGATCTTCTAAGTCCCCTCCCACTTGGTTTAGGACTTCTTAATGCCTCCATGCAAGGTGACATTCTTCTAGTGCTCCAATAGGGTATCTACCTTCAATTTCATCCATCTTCCCTTCTCCATTAGCTCTCCTCTAATGGCTCCTTAGGCTATAGAAATAAACATGGTGTCTTGCAAGGATTCCTAGGTTTCATTCAACCTCTTTGGATTAGTCTTGGTCTCCTTATTCCAAGGTATCAAGATCAATACTACCGATCTCCAGTTTTGTCTCAAAAAGGCCTATTAGGCCTAATAGCCCTCTACTAGGTCTTCCTGACTGGTTTTTGGCTTTTTGAGTAAAATGTCACTCAACAAACCACCAAAAAAATTATGGATTTCAATACCCTTTTCAAAGTTATTAAATATTTTTTGGGTCTCTCCACCTCAAGTGATCTGTACATGCCCTTCCTATATTTAAGGGATGCTAGGGCTAATTTGGGCTTCCTGAACTAGCCAGGATTTCTTGTCTCTAAAGTCTCCTTGATTGGATAGTTCAGACCTCAATCTTCTTGTAGGGTCTCTGTATGAGTCCAAAGAATCTCTCCATGCATTCAACTTGGTTCTACCATCAAACCCCTGCATCAACACATGCAATAACAAGTGCAAGCTCCTTAATCGAGCTGATTGTGCTCGCCTAGGGCTTGCTTACATTCCTAGCCAATGAAACTTCCAGGCCTTCTCCATGAGTATGTACACTATAAATAGGATCTCCTAACATATCCCAAAGCCCCGTGATGAATGCATGGTACAGTTTCATGTGGGAGCCATGGAAACACAGCTCAGTCCTGGGTAGGCTAGTGACTGGCTACTTCACAAAATAATAAGTAAATCTTAAAAGAAATGCAGGGAAAGAACTCCAAATCTATGGAAATGAAAAAAACCTAATCTATATACAATAATCTAATTCTAAAACTCAAGATTCAATCATCCTCCATACATTGCATTGATTTCATAAAAGACTGTGTATACAAAAGGTAGGGTACATTGATCTTTCTAAAACTTGTTAAAACTTCTAATACTATCCAACCTCAGGATTTAGGCTCAAAAGGTCTTAAATACCTTGAACCAATGTGGAAAAGTGGTCAAAACCCTGACCATGCCCTAAAAACTCCATTGTCTTCGCCTATACAAATGTTGTCATGCAACATTTCAAAGTTGTTAATGTTGTCATGACAACATTTTTACAACTTTTGGATTTCTTGCTCTCCTTAGGTCCAATGACCTCAAAACCTTCCCAAATGGTGGATAAACCTTGTAAACACTATTTTTGTTTCATTTCCATATTTTCTCACCATAATTGAATCTTTTGGCACAAATCCCAATGCAAAGCCAAAAATGGATCTCTAGAGCATTAACTAACTCTTAGACCTAGACCAAGGTACTAGATTGAACTAAACCAAGTCTAGACATTCTAAATATACCAAAAATATCCTACCTAAGACCTCTAACTATCCTGACCTGGCTAGGGTTAGTACAAGCCAAAAATGAGTAGGACCTTAGCCAAGATCCTAAGTGCTCCTGCACCATTCTCCCAAACAAAAATAAATCAAATTACCAGTGAAGTGATCAAGCTAGGGTCAAGTCCTAACTTATAAAATTCAATCTCCTATACCCATGTTTCCTCTACATCATCCTTACCTTTCCATTTGACCAAGTGTTTCTTATAGATCTTATGCCTGGTCTTTTTACTAACCCTTGAGTTTAGGATCTTCTCTGCTTTTGGTTTTTCTATAGGAGGTAGTTGAAGTGTTGCTACCTCATTAGTGACCTTTGTGAGGTTGTGAACTATATTGGGGATTGTTCCTTTATAGAGTACCAAATTTGCAACATTGAAGATAGGGGAGAGTCCTATATCTTCCAGGAGCTCCACCTTGTAGGCGTTGTCACCATACTTGGCTATTATAGCACAAGGTCCCAATCTCCTCATCTAAAACTTATTGGGAATTCCATTCTACAACCTCTACTTGTTCAAATGTACCATTACAAGGTCTCCCACTTGGAATTGGAGATCCTTCTTCTTTTCATCAACCTTGTGCTTGATCTTGGCAGTGTTCTTTGTGAGAGACTTTCTGACCGAGTCATGGATTTCCTTCATGGATAGGGAAAAATCTTATGCATATCCACTCCTTGAGGTTCTTTCTCCCAAGTCTCTAAGTTCAAGAACACCTCTTAGGTGTATACCATAGACAACCTCAAATGGGCTCTTCCCTGTGGTCTGGTTGACTGTATCATTATAAGCATACTCAGCTTGGGCTAGGATTTGGTCCCAGGTTTTACCATACTCCTTGGTAAGGAACCTCAATAGGTTACATAGGCTCCTATTGATCACCTCGGTCTAACCATCAGTTTGCAAATGGTATGCAAACCCAAAAGAGAGGTTGGTTCCAAGCTCGTGCCAGAGTGTCTTCCAAAAGTGACTAAGGAACTTGGAGTCCCTATCTGATACTATGTTGAGGAGTAGGCCATGGATCGTGACAACCTCCTTGAAGAACAAGTGAGCTATTTGTGTGGCATCATGAGTGGTCTTGCAAGGTACAAAATGTGCCATTTTATTGAATCTCTCTACTATAACATAGATGCTATCATAACCTTGCTTTGTTTTAGGTAGGCCTACCAAAAAGTCCATGCTTAGAAATTCCCATGGTCAAATAGGAATGGGCAGAGGTTGATAAAGGCTTGCATTAGAGGATGTGCCCTTGGCCTTTTGACAAACAATGCAACACTCCACATATTTTCTGATATCTTGATTCATTTTGGGCCAAAAGTAGTATCTTTGCACTAACTCTTGAGTCTTTTTAACCCCAAAGTGTCCACTAAGGGCTCCATTATGCTTCTCTTGAATCAAATTATCTCTCATTGATCCTTTTGGCAAAAAATGATGACCTCCTCTAAACAACAAGTCATTTTGCAAGGTGTAATCAGAGAACTCTCCATGGAAGTGGTTTTGGTGTTTTCTACATACCTTGTAGGCCTCTATGAAGTCTTCATCACCTGAATATAGTTCCTTGAAACTATCAATCCCTATGCTTTTCAACTAAACTTCTTGCATTGTCATGAGTCTCCTACTCAATGTATCAACAACCTTGTTTTGTTGTCCTTTATTATGCTTGGTGGTGAAAGTATATGCCTGGATATACTCCACCCATTTCATATGCTTGTGACTAAGTTTATCTTGAGAATTCAAGAAACTAATGGCCTGATTATCTGTATATACTAAAAATTCCTTAGGAAGGAGGTAGTCCCTCCACTTCCTTAAGGCTTGGACTAGAGCATATAACTCTAGGTCATAGAAGGAATACTTTCTTTTTGCCTCATTGAGATTCTTATTGTGGAAAGCAACTAGTCTACCCTCCTGGCTTAAGACAACCCCAATGGAAATATTGATAGCATCACATTCAATAGTAAAAAGCTTTTCAAAATTAGGGAGGACTAAAATAGGTTGTGTGGCTATCCTTTTATTTAACACTTCAAACCCTTGATATTCTTGGGCATTCCATTGGAACTTAGATTTTACACCACCCTTGATCGTCTCGATCATTGGTGCACATATAGCACTAAATTGTTTAATAAACTTTCTATAGTATTGAGCTAATCCATGAAAGCTTCTCACCTCTGTGGCAATCTTATGAGTGGGCCAATTTATTATTGCCTCCACCTTTCTTGGGTCCATTTTGATATTCCCTTGTGACAACACAAAGCTAAGGTACACTAGATCCTGCTTCAAAAATTCACATTTGGCCAAGATGATCTTCTTTGGTCTTACTATAAATTAGGATATCATCTAATTAAAATACCACAAACTTACCAATGAAGTCTTTCAACACTTCATTCATGAGCCTCATAAAGGTGCTAGGGGAATTAGACAACCCAAATGACATGACAAGCCATTCATACAATGCCTTATTGGTTTTAAAGGAAGTTTTCCACTCATCCCCCCTTTTGATTCTAATTTGGTGGTACCCACTCTTTAGATCAATCTTGGTGAAGTATTTGGCTTCCCATAAACAATCCATCAAGTCCTCTATCCTTGGAATAGGGAACTTATACCTAATGGTGATAATATTTATGGCCCTAGAATTAGTACATAACCTCCAAGTACCCCCATTTTTAGGAGCTAAGACAGTAGGAACAACACATGGGCTAATACTTTTCCTAATTAGGCCTTGGTCTATGAGCTCTTGGATTTGTTTAGAAATTTCCTCATTCTATTGAGGTATCATTTTATAGGCAACTTTGTTTGGAAGGGTAGCTCCCAGAATGAAATCTATTTGATGGCTAATAGCTCTTTTAAGGGGTAGGGTAGCTGGTTGTCCTTTACTCATAATGTCTTGGAACTGCTCTAACATTTCTTGAATCTCCTTAGGAATTTTTGTCTTCTTTTCTGGTTTCTCCTCCTTGGGTTTTAAGACTAGGGCATACCCCACTCCATCACCTTCTTCAAGAGTCTTAAAGAAATCCTTCTCACCCACTAAAAGAACATATGGTCCTATTGACATTGCTTCCCCTTCCTCTAGCAAATATTGTATCTTGAAAGTTACTCCATCCTTCTTGAATGTGTAGGCATTCTTGGCTCCTTCATGCATGGCTTGTCTATCAAATTTCCATGGCCTTCCCAATAGGAGATGTCATGCATCCATTGGAAAGACATCACATAGCACTCTGTCCTTGTATCTCCCAATGGAGAAGTCCACCCATGCTTGCTTATTAACTAGGACACAGTGTCCCTTGTTTAACAAAGTGACCTTGTAAGGATTATTGTGAGGAATCATTTGGAGTTTGAGCTTAGTCACTGCCTCCACTGACATAATGTTGTCAGTAGATCCTGAATCAATGATGACATTACACACTTTTCCCAATATTTTAGACTTTATTCTAAATAGTTCTCTTCTCTGGCCAGGTTCTTCTCAGATTGGTTCCTTGATAAGTGTTCTTTTGATCATCAAATTCTCCTCCTCCTTGAATCTAAAGGTACTTCTACATGCTTGCTAAAAGATGCTTCTTCTTGGACATAGCTCACTCTTCTCTCATTACCTTGTGATGTAGACCCTTTCTCCAGACACCTATAGACTAGATGTCCTAACTGGTTGTAGTGGTAACACTTCATATTGGAAAAATATGACCCTCTCCCTTGACCATTGTTTCTTCCTCTTCCACTATTGTGAGAACCTCTACCTTGATTGTAGCCTCCTCTGCTTGAGCCACCTTTATGTTGTTCTATCAACTTAGTCTCCCCTTGGGTCTTTGGTTCCACACTTCTACCTCCAAAACCTCCTCTATGACCCCAACCATCTCTACCTCTTCCTCTTCCTTTATTACTGCTAGGGTCTTGTTTCTAATTTATCTTCCACCTTGATGGCTAATTGATGACATCTTTGGACTATGGTAGGAGTCAAGAGACTAAGTTCATCTTGCATATTCCACCATAGGCCATTTAGATATCTAGCCACCTTCACACTCTTATCTTCAGCCACTCTAGATCTCATACACAACCTTTGGAATTCTTTGGTATATAAGTTAACATCTAGTTATTTTTGCCTAAGACTCTATCTTTTCTTGTGCAATTGGATTTCATAGTCCTTAGGGACATATGCTTCTTTGATCTTAGCCACCATAGCCTTCCATGTAGCTATAGGCTTCTTCCCTTCTTTCTCCCTCTCATCTTGGATGAACTTCGACCAAGTGAAGGAAGATCCTCTAAGTATTGCTTTTTCTACCCTTACCTTTTGGGCCTCAGTTATTTCATCACATTCAAAATGGTTTTAAAGACCCTCAATCCAGTCCATTACCACCTCTGGTTCCATTTCTGCATTGAATATGGGTACTCCCTCCAAAGATTTCCCACTTAGGGTCATCAATGCTTTAAGGAATGGTTCCTCTGTAATGACAAGGTCTGGTTCAAGGACCTCATCATCTAGGGGTATTTCTTTATTCTTTCCTTCTAACCTGTCCTTGACTTCTTGAGTCTTTTCATCCACTTGATCCAATTTTTGTTCCAACTGAGATAGTCTTTCTCTGAGTATCTGGTTCTCTTCTTTTTGATCCTCCACTTTCGTGGATAACTCTGCATTATTCACCATTGTAAAATCCCCAACTGATTCTTATGGTTGAAACATTCACCCACAAGTCAAATCTTGTGGCTCTGATACCAATCTGATAGATACTAACTAGCTTGCTTGCACTAAACTTGGTTAGGAACCTCCTATCTCCCAATCCACCAAGATCCCAATCACTCCTAGGATCTTCTAAGTCCCCTCCCACTTGGTTTAGGACTTCTTAATGCCTCCATGCAAGGTGACATTCTTCTAGTGCTCCACTAGGGTATCTACCTTCAATTTCATCCATCTTCCCTTCTCCATTAGCTCTCCTCTAATGGCTCCTTAGGCTATATAAATGAACATGGTGTCTTACAGGGATTCCTTGTTAGAAAGTAAAGTCCACCAAGATAACTAAGAAGGGGGGGGGGGTTGAATTAGTTATTAGATAAATACAAATTTTATTACTATTGACATATTTTAACCACGTAAGTAATGTAAAAAACAACCATAGAAAGATATACATACGCAACAACACAATAACACAAGATATGTTGACTAGGGAACCTCTTGATCAAAGAGTAAACCCCGGTGAGAATGATGCCCACAAAAGATGCACTAATATGAAAATTCCTTGTGAGAGGATGGACTCTATTAGGAGCCTTATGAAATACATTTAGTACATATGAATCTCTGTTAGGAGACTTTGAATCCCTATTAGAAGATTCTAACCCTGTTAGGAGTTTATGGAAGACAGAAGGACCCACTATCCAAACAACTTCAAGGGAAAGATCACTGAACACACTGTCCAACTAATCTCTATATTACTCAACAGAATAATACCCAAATATTATTGATCTCAACAATTTATCACTTCTCCTCTGACTATGCCAAACTACACCAGCTACTCCATCATATCTCAATACCAGATCTCTATACTTCGCATATCCTCTTACAACAAATATTGCTCAATTCCGCAATTCAATTTCATAAAATATCCCATTACTTATTACAATAAAGGAAAACAATTATTCATTTATACCACACTCAAATAAGTACAAATGAGTCGGCCAACAAAGCTTAACCAATTACAAAATACAAACTTCCACACGTTACACAATATTTTATAATTACATAAAACTGTTGGCTTCTAGACAAGATAATTCTTTACTCATGCAACCTCTAACCTTGTTGTCATGTCCACATCACTATCATAATGTCTTTATCAACTGTATAAATTTACATTCTTAGATTCTATCCCAATTAGGAGATATCATCCAGTTTCCACAAGCCGCTTCTCAGGAACACTGTCTGAATACTACTTCCATTGATTTACACATAACTTTCATGAATAGTTGAATGTTTGTCTGTGCTCTTGGCCACAAACACATGACACTACATAAAGTAATTCCTTAAATCCACATAGCTTGATCTTCAATATCCCATGTGCGCTAATACAAACATTATCTGCTTCACTGCTAATCTCCAGTAGATCACTGTGTTGGCATCAATGACAATCATAGTCATGAATGCAACAAAAACTACTATAGAATGGCTGTGAATACTC
Organism: Chamaecyparis obtusa; assembly: GCA_027943335.1. NCBI lineage: Eukaryota > Viridiplantae > Streptophyta > Pinopsida > Cupressales > Cupressaceae > Chamaecyparis > Chamaecyparis obtusa. The sequence goes on along the minus strand of BSBK01006985.1, from coordinate 1,768,981 downwards.
CCCCATAGGATATATTCAAAATTCATTCCTAACAATCTCCCCCTTTGGAATTGATGGCAACATAGATGAAAAAAATATCCAAGTTCCATCAATACCAACACTGCAACACTACTGTTATGAAATGTTTTCAAATCATCTTCAGTAATCAAATATTGCTTCATTTTCCTATTCAATTCTTATAGTTTTTGATGCAGGAGCATTTTGGGTTCCTGGAGATATTTCTTAGCCTTGGAGGAATTCCTTGTCAGAGGGATACAATAATTTATTTTTGGCAGCTTTTTGAGTTTTTGTGTTGCGATGATCTATGGAGATCTCTGGAATGTGCGATGAAAGGGTTTTGTTCCTTGATGTTTGTGGAGGCTATGTCTAAGATCACATATCTTAAGGTGGCATGGTTTGGGAGATCTGATATTATCTTCTCTAAATGGTTATGTTCGTTTCCTATCTGGACCATTGGGAAGATTGGTTATGCGGTCAATGACCGTTGGGAGTTAGCTTGTGTGGTCTTGGCTCATGGTTGTTGGACTTTGTGTGGACCTATGTCTATGTTCACACCTCCTGATGTTCTTTCACATTGGAGATGGAGATGTTCTTATTTAGGTTTGGACCTAAATGTTCTTCATATTTTGGGTGATTAGATTGGGCTTATTAGCCTTGCAATGGTGTTTCATGATTTGCGGTGTTTGATGGAGTATTGGACAATGTTCTTATGTTTGATGTCGACCCTTGTGTGTGGGCACATGTCATTTAGTGTTTGTTTAAGGGTGATCCTTATGATTTGGGTCTTTCCCTTTATTTTTAAATTATCTTGGGGTTTGGGGATTGAATAAGACAACTCGTGGCTTGCAATCTAGTATTTAAGTAGAGGTGTAGTTCTTGTTTTAGGGATCAGTAGGAGATGTGGAAGTAGAAGCAGATTTGCGAATCTGGGAGTTTGTAGCAGAACTAGTGGCTTGAGGGCTTAGGATGATAAGAGGTTTCTTGGTGTCTTGCGAGTACAAGTTTAGATCCTATCTTGATTGTTCCTATCAAAGGCTTCCTATTGCAGATCTGAACTAGTTGGTGGTTACTTGGATCTAGCAAGATCTTACAGATTCATTTTTATTGTATATATAAGGCTGAAACTCGGAAGGCCTCACAGCCGGGAATGTTGAATGAAATTCTATTTTGAAACATTATATTATTGTATTCCGCTATGCATATTGTTGTTTTAAGTGCTAGTGTAGGATTGGACTATCCATTATTGGATCCTCCATCCCCGCCCTGCATCAGTTTTCCATTTTATATTGCTTGTATCCTTCTCCCTCAAATTCTCTTCAATAGATGATTTTTCATGTATCCTTCTCCCCCATTGACATCAATGACAAATAATACATCACTATGTCGACAACAAATTCAATGTCAAAAGACACTTTTCAGAGAATACATTTACTAGAGTCCTCATGACTCAGCTCAGAAACACATACTCCCCCATAGAGGAAGTACCGACATCTAGTCCAGAAAAAGATAGAGCTCATATACCATTGGACCAATGCAACAATCTGCATCACTTCTCAAAATTAGGTTGGGGCATAACCCCAAGCATACCTCTCAGGTACTCAAATGTATCTTTAGGTAAAGTCTTTGTAAATATATCTACAATCTTCTCTTTTGTACTTATATACTCAAATCTGACTTCTTTCTCTGCAACTTTCTCTCTTACTACATGATACTTTATTTCTATATGCTTTGTCTTAGAATGTAGTACCGAATTCTTAGACATACTTATTGTACTAGTATTATCGCAGTGTATAACAACAAGCTCATCAAATTTTATTCCAATATCCTTCAACATTTCTTTCATCCATATTATCTGGTTACAATTGTTTGCTTCTACTAAATATTCTTCTTCTGTTGTGCTTTGTGAAATACAATTTTGTTTCTTGCTTAGCCAAGAAACCAATCTTCCTCCAAGGAAAAATGGTCCACCACTTGTACTCTTTTTGTCATCAAAACTGCCTCCCCAATCTACATCTGTATATGCACATAGGGTAAAATCATCAAATTTTTCACACCACAATCCATATTCAATTGTGCCTTTCAAGTACCTCAGTATCCTTTTTATTTTTGCGTAATGTGATTCTTTAGGATCAAATTAAATTCTTGCAATGATTCCAACCACATGTGATATGTCAGGTCTTGTATGAGTTAAATATTGCAATCCTCCAATCATAGATTTGTACCTCTTTTGTTCAACTAAAGGAGTCCCATATGTGCTGGATAACTTGTGTCTAGTTACCATAGGCATGCCAACCGGTTTACAATTCTCCATTCAAAATCTCTTCAATAAGTCATTCAAGTACTTTGTTTGACATAAGAATATACCATCACTATTCTATGTTATTTGCAATCCTAAAAAATATTTCATTTCACCAATCATACTCATTTCAAATTCAGTCTTCATTTCATCTGAAAATTTATCACTGGCTTCATCTTCTCCTCCAAAGATAATATCATTAAAAAAAAAAACTACAACCAACAAACCATTTTCAATTTATTTCATATATAGGTTTATTTATGTTGTGCCTTTAGTGAATCCTAATTTTATCAAATACTTATCCAATCTTGCATACCAAGTTCTAGGTGCTTGTTTAAGTCCATATAAAGCTTTATTCAGTTTACATACCATGTCTCCTTCATGAGTTAAGGGAAAACCTTCAGGCTACTCAATGTAGACTTCTTCTAATTCTCCATTCAGAAATACTGACTTCACATCCATCTGATATACTTTGAATTTCTTATAGGCTGCATAAGCCAAAAATATTCTTACTGCTTCAATTCTTGCAGCAGGTGCAAAAGTTTCTTCATAGTCAATTCCTTCTTGCTGCGAGTATCCTTTACATACCAATCTTGCTTTGTTCCTTACAACTTCTCCTTGTTCATTCATTTTGTTTCTAAATACCCATTTAGTTCGCATAACATTCTTATCTTTAGGTCTAGGGACCAATTCCCAAGTCTTGTTCTTAATTATTCTAACTTATCAAATGCCTCAGAATTTTCTGTAAGAAATGCAATCCACATCATTCTTGTAAAATCATCAACAAGAATCATAAAATACCTTTCACCGTAGAATCATCTAGTCCTTGTGGGACCGCTCAAATCTGTATGAACAATTTCCAACTTCTCTGCTGATGTAAACTTCTTGCTAGGAAATGAGCTTCTCTTTTGTTTAGCCATAACACATTCCTTGTAAATCATGTTAGTAGGTTTCATAATTTTAGGCAAATCTCTTATTGCGAGTGTAGTACTTACTTTCACAATGTTATCAAAGTTTATATGAAAAAATCTTCTGTGTTATAACCAACTGTCATCAATCTTAGTAATCAAGCATGTTATCTCAACACGATTCAACTAAAATATATTACCTCTAGTTTTTGATCCAGTTCCAATCAAATTACCATCCTTATCTTTGATTACACAAGTTTTCTCAGTAAACCAAACTTGATATCCCTTATCAACTAACTGTCCAACACTCAAAAGATTATGTTTCAATCCATCCACAAAATAAACATCATCAGTGTTAGTCTTCCCATCAAGAGAAATAGATCCTATTCCTTTTATCAAACAAGGTGCATTGTTTCCAACTCTAAAAATTCATCCATAATAATTGTTAAACTTTATAAACTTCTTCATGTCACCAGTCATATGATGTGAACAACCATTGTCTATAATCCAATCATATCTCTTTTCTACTTGAGAAACTAAAGCTTTTTCTTTTCTAACTTCAGTTTCAGAGTTTTCTTCTTTTATTGCTACAAATCCTATATCACCATTTTCATTATCACTTTCACTTAGGAATTTCTCCATAATAGCCTCAAATTATTCATCATTAGCATAGTAACATTCTTTGTGATTCAGTATTTAGGTAGTGTTCCTGAGAAATGGCTTGTGGAAACTAGATGATATCTCCTAATTGGGATAGAATCTAGGAATGCAAAGTTATATAGTTGATAAAGACATTATGATAGTGACATGGACATGAAAGAAAGGTCAGAGGTTGCACGAGTGAAGAATTATCTTGTCTAGAAGCCAATAGTTTTATGTAATTATAAAATATTGTGTAATGTGTGGAAGTTTATATTTTGTAATTACATAAAACTGGCAGCTTCCAGACAAGATAATTATTCACTCGTGCAACCTCTGACCTTACTGTCATGTCCACGTCACTATCATAATGTCTTTATCAACTATATAACTTCACATTCCCAAATTCTATCCCAATTAGGAGATATCATCTAGTTTCCACAAGCCGCTTCTCAGGAACACTCCCTAAATACTGCTTCCATTGATTTACACATAACTGTCATGAATAGTTGAATTTTTGTATGCGCTCTTGACCACGAAGAAAAGACACTACATAAAGTAAGTCCTTAAATCCACATAGCTTGATCTTCAATATCCCATGTTCCCTTATACAAACATTGTCTACTTCACTACTAATCTCCATTAGATCATTGTGTTGACATCAATGACAATCACAGTCATGAATGCAACAACAATTGCTACAGAATGGCTGTGAATACTCCCCCATAGGATATATTTAGTATTCATTCCTAAAATTCCTAGGTTTCATTCAGAATTCTTTGATTAGCCTTGGTCTCCTTGTTCCAAGGTATCAAGATCAAGATTATCGATCTCCACTTTTGTCTCAAAAAGGCCTATTACGCCTAATAGCCCTCTACTAGGTCTTCCTAATTGGTTTTTGGTTTTTTGAGTAAAATGTCACTAAAAACCCACCAAAAAAATTATGGATTTCAATACCCTTTTTAGATTTATTAAATATTTTGTGGGTCTCTCCACCTTAAGTGATCCATACACACCCTTCCTATATTTAAGGGATGCTAGGGCTAATTTGGGCTTCCTGAACTAGTCAGGCTTTTTTGTCTCCAAAGCCTCCTCGATTGGATTGTTCAGACCTCAATCTTATTGGAGGGTCTCTGTATGAGTCCAAAGACTCTCTTCATGCATTCAACTTGGTTCTACCATCGAACCCCTACATCAACACATGCAATAACAAGTGCAAGCTCCTTAACCAGGCTTACTGTGCTCTCCTAGGGCTTGCTTACATTCGTGGCCAATGCAACTTCTAGGCCTTCTCCATGAGTATGTAAACTATACATAGGATCCCCTAACATGTCCCAAATCCCTATGATGAATGCATGCTATGGTTTCGTGTGGGAGCCATGGAAACACACCTCAATCTTGGGTAGGCTAGTGACTAGCTACTTCACAAAACAATAAGTAAAACTTAAAAGAAATGCAAGGAAAGAACTCCTAATCTATGGAAATGAAAAAAAACTAATATAGATACAATAATCCAATGCTAAAACTCAAGATTCAATCATCCTCCATACATTTCATTGATTTCATAAAAGATTGTGTATAAAAAAGCCAGGGTACAATGATCTTTCTAAAACTTGTTAAAACTTCTAATACTGTCTAACCTCAGGATTTGGGCTCAAAAGGTCTTAAATACCTTGACCCAATGTGGACAAGTGGTCAAAACCCTAACCATGCCCTAAAAACTCCATTGCCTTCGCCTAGACAAATGTTGTCATGCAACATTTCAAAGTTGTAAATGTTGTCATGACAACGTTTTTACAACTTTTGGATTTCTTTCTCTCCTTAGGTCCAATGACCTCAAAAACTTCCCAAATGGCTGATAAACCTTGTAAACACTATTTTTGGTTCATTGCCACATTTTATCATCATAATTGATTCTTTTGGCACAAATCCCAATGCCAAGCCAAAAATGGATCTCTAGAGCATTAACTAACTCTTAGACCTAGACCAAGGTACTAGATTGAACTAAACCAAGTCTAGACCTTCTAAACATACCAAAAATATCCTACCTAAGACCTCTAATTATCCTGACCTAGCTATGGTTAGTACAAGCCAAAAATGAGTAGGACCTTATGCAAGATCCTAGGTGCCCCTGCACCAGTTTAGTGAGAAGACTTGTGTGATTAAAGATAAGAATGGTAAGATGATTGGAACATAAGAAAAAACTAGAGGTAATGTATTTCAGTTGAATCCTACTGAGATGACATGTTTGATTGCTAAAATTGATGATGGTTTTTTATGGCACAAAAGGTTTTGTCACATAAACTTTGATAATATTGTGAAAGCAAGTACCACATTTGTTGTAAGAGATTTGCCTAAATTGTGAAACCTACTAACATGGTATGTGTAATGCCTAGAAATTGACTACTAGGCAAAACACAACAAAGTTACTCTATTAAAAAAAAACCAGATGCTTATTACAAATAGGAAGAGGAGATAAATGACCTTTAAAAGTAAGATGCTTTATTTCTTTTGTAAACCCAAAAAAACTCTTCTGTTCTAAGGAAAATAATGAAACTACATTAGAATCAAATATGTCCCTAAACCAAAAATCAACATTTACTTACAAGGAACTTTTCTAATACAGTCTTGTCTTACATTTCATCCTTTTTTTGAAACACAAAAATATGCCAAAAATGCACAATTATTTAAATCTTCTTATAATGTCATGTTAACATAGATTCTTTTACAACACAATGGCTTCAAATAATTTTACATGCACTGAAATGGTGACATCTAACTTCAAATGAGAAATACATATATTTACATCTCCTTATACAAACATCATACTTTTTGTAAAGAACTTAACAAAGAGATCTTCTCCTTTACATTTATAAGAGGACCAAAACTCCTCCATCACAAGCATATTCCTCTTTACAATCTCTTCATGGAAACAAGATGCTTCAAGGACCTGCAAAAGAAAGTTTTTTAGGATGGCCATGGGAAGCTCACCTCCCATCCTAGGCCTCTAAGAGGCCACCCCCGAGCTAGGAGAACCAATGCTAACCCCGGGTATGCATGAAGCCAAATGAAACACATTCAAAAACATAATACACACATAATTACACCCTCCCATGGCTAACTCAAGGAGCTTGAAATAAAGCTTCCTAAGGGTGAAGGTGGACCAAGTACCCAATGGGAGACAAGGCTAGAGATGAAATTCAAGCCTTCAACAAGGCAACAACTCTTTCACACAAAATCAACATAACTTCTCATTTCTTTCATACAAGAGCAACATAAATCCTCTTCACAACCCAAAACAAATCAACCAAATATGTCCAAAACCCTTATGACTCCCAAGCATATCAATGCTACTAGCCTACCATGGACCCCATTATCCATGGTGCATCCCTCTCTCCCAAGGAGAGAGACTCTACACCAAGAGGGTTGTCAAACTCCCTTCACCCACAAGGCTACTCTTCCCTCCCAAAGGTGAGTAAGGCCTTGAACAAGAATCCCTTAAACAACGCACAAAAAAATGACAAGAAAATGCATGCAGATTTTTACTTCACATAACAACACTTCATACTACAAAATCAGCATACCAGTAAGAACATACACTATACAACATAAACATGAACAATCCTTCTTCATTCTTCCATGGAAACCATAAGCAAGACACCATAAAAGAGAAGTGTAAAGCTTGAGAGCTACCAACCTTGCAATAGAAGTCATGGTAATGAATATTGAAGTTGAGCCCTTCCCTTTTGTCTTTCCTTCCTTTTCTCCTAAATCCCTTAGTAGTCTCTAAAGTTAGATAGTGGGTGATTGAGAGGAAATCTCTCCAATTTCCCTTCTATATTCAAAATCCTCCCATTCTCCCATCCTAGGAAGGAGTGTGAGCTCCTATTGGTCACTCTTCCCAAACTCTCACACATTTCTAAAATAAAGGTTCTTTAAAAGATAGTGGCATGAAAATTAGAAAAGGCTTGTCTTCCCAAAGTATGTGATCTTCCCAAGGTCATGCTTCCCATTATGATTTTCGGCCATCTTGGATAAGTAACTTTTTGGAGGCTTCCCAAGGCCTAAATAAGGTATCCTATGGTCAAAAACTCCCCTAACCCATAGGTATATGAAGTGGGCTAGTCAAAAATAGGTTAAACTCAACCCTAGGTGGCCATATAACCCCTTCAAAAACCCTAGTTAAGGTCACCTACAAATTTCAATGGATATAACTCCACCTTGGGCTCACAAACCAAGTGGTCCTTATGGAAAATAGAGCTAGGTACCTGGTGGAAAAAGGTGGGTCCTCAAGCTTTCCAAGTGGACATGCCATGACACATCATTTTCACAATAGGTGTGCTAATTGGCACTATATTACATATCACAACACACTTGGCAAGTCCACTTATTAATTTCACAATTTAATGAATGCAAATAAAATTCACACTATACACTATACAAAGGAAAATACATTACAACAAGGTTTTGTCTCTTCAATAGATGCAACCTTGGTTTTTACAGGATTCACATAGGGGTTAGTCATGGTTCTCTGATAAAATTTCATGGCCATGATCCTGCACACTCAATTTAAACATTAATAACCTCAAGAAGTATAGTCATCAAAAATTAAAATGCAGAATCAACATTACCATTAAAATTATCTAACACACGAAGTACATGCTTTTAGTCTCTATAATCCTTCATCATAATTTTAATAGTTACTTTAATCATTACTTTCAAATAAACATATGTAAATTGAATCAGAAGAACATAATCTCAGTAACCCATATGCCACACTAATCATTCCAGATCTATATAATTTGTGATGTAGTTTTATCCAATTTACATAAGCATTACTTTTGTCATTTCTACAATCATTTATGTGGAATACAATCAAGTAACTAAATCATCAAGTAATTCTCATAATAATGTCTTGAAATCCATCAATATATTTCATCACCTAACCTTCAACCTTCAAAAAATTTCACATCGCAACAATCAATTTAAACTGTGATTAATCATTTTCCTAAACAACTCATAACAACATATATATACCCAAATTGCAACATCTCAGTATTCATCTAAATCATTTATCTTAATGTCAGTTATAATGTATCATAGGGTCGACAGTCAACATCCTATGTATGGAAAACATTAGACAAATATTAAGTCTTATCATCTACTGTAATCAAATTCTTATCACAAAGATAAAATCATATTAATTCATTAAAACCTTAGACCAATTACTAGGTCTATCATACTGATAATGAAAAGGTTATGATGGGTCTAGGGTGAGGCCTCACAGTATGCAAAGAATGTGTTATGGAAAAATAGAAAAGATGTTATTTTCCTAGTAAGAAGTTCGCCACAACAACAAAATTGGAGATTGTTCATACAAATATGAGTGGTTCCATAAGAACAAGAGGATTCTATGGCAAAAGGTATTTCATGTTTCTTGTTGATGATTTTACTAGAATGATGTGGGTAGCATTTCTTAAAGAAAAATAAGAAGCATTTGATAAGATTAGATTGCTTAAGAATAAAGTTGAGAATGTATCATGAATCAAGATTAAATGTTTAAGATCTGATGGAGGTGGAGAATTACTTCAAAAGAATTTAATACTTTTTTTGAAGTGAATGACATTAAGAGACAACTTTCAACCCCTAAAACACCTGAGCAAAATGGTATTGCTAAAAGAAGAAACAGATTAGTAACTGAGGCAAAAAGAGCTATGTTGTTTGAGAATGATGTAGAAAATACATTCTGGAGAGAAGCAGTGAATACATCAATTTATACAATAAATAGAGTACAAATTAGAGAAGATGTAGACAAGACTCCTTATGAATTATGGTTTGGACATACATCATCAGTAAAATATTTCAAAATTTTTGGAAGTGTTATATTAAGAGAAATGATGACATTGGTAAATTTGATCCGAGAAGTGATGAAGGTATGTTTCTTGGTTATTCATTGAAAAGAAAAGCCTATAGATGTTTTAATAAGAGAACTAAGACTATTGTTGAGAGCGCAAATGTTAATGTGGATGAAATGTTTAGAATTCGGGAAAGAATACTTGATTATGATTCAAATGAGGAAGTCTATCTTAAAACTGAAAATAAAAAGTTGAGTTATTTTATGAAACTAACAATGATTTGCAAAATGAGATTCATGTTGAGGAATCAAGAGAAGAATTGAGACCAGAACCTAGAATTGAAGCAATAATTGAGACAATAACACCTAATAAGAATTTGATGAGGAATCATCCTACTGATCAGATTATTGGGAGAAAAGAAAAAGGATTTATGACAAGAAATAAGGTACAAGAAGAACTATGTTTGATTTCTCAAATTGAACCTAAGACTACTGATGAAGCTTGTAAAGATAACAATTAGATTCAAGAAATGAAGGAAGAACTAGAATAGATTGAAAAGAATAATACTTGGGAATTGGTCCCTAGACCAAATGATAAAAATGTTATAGGAACTAAATGGGTTTTCAGAAACAAGATGAATGAAAAAGGTGAAGTTGTAAGAAACAAAGAAAGATTGTTATGTAAAGGATACTCACAACAAGAAGGTATTGATTATGAAGAAACATTTACAACTACTGCAAGAATTGAAGTAGTAAGAATGTTCTTAGCCTATGCAACTTATAAGAAATTCAAAGCGTATTAGATGGATGTGAAGTCAACATTTCTGAATGGAGAATTGGAAGAAGAAGTCTACATTGAGTAGTCGGATGATTTTCCTTTGACTCAAGAAGGAGACATGGTATGTAAACTGAAAAAAGCCTTATATGGACTAAAACAAGCACCTAGAACCTGGTATGCAAGATTGGACAAATATTTGGTGAAATTGAGAGTTTCTAAAGGCACTGCAGATAGTAATTTTTATCTGAAAGAAATAGAAAACAATTTATTAATTGTAGTTATTTTTGTTGATGATATAATCTTTGGAGGTGAAGATGAAGCGAGTGATAAATTTGCTAATGAAATGAAGACATAATTTGAGATGAGCATGATTGGAGAAATAAAAAATTTCTTAGGATTATAGATTATGTAGAGATTAGCATGATGGTATTTTCTTATCTCAGACTAAGTATCTAAAAGACTTATTGCAGAGATTTGGTTTGGAAAATTGTAAGCCTGTTGGTGTTAGGAATGGGAACACTGAGAGGGGGGGGGGGTGAATCAGTGTTCACTGAACTTTAACTTTTCACTTTAATCTTTATATTGAACTTTAAATACTTAAGTACTGAATTAAACATTCACATAAACATGAAACATGAAATCAACCCATGACACTAATATGGTTACGGGAAAACTCAAATAGGTAAAAACCCTGGTGGGAATTGACACCCACTAATATTCTGCACTAGTGTTTTGTGATCCTTGTTAGAAGATCCTTTACCCTATTAGGAGTAGCTTTACAATGCTTTAAGTACAGTAGAACTTGTTAAGGGTTGGACCCTGTTAGGAGTCTTTTACAATAATCCCTGTTATGGGAGTGGACTCACTGTCCTAGAGCTCACTGCTCAAATGGTGAAGGCTACAACCTTCTGATTTGAGATACACACTATATCTGTAGGTGAACTGTCACTGTGACACTGCTTGCCTGGTCAGTTCCTTTGATGCGATGATGCTTTGACCTCTTACAAAGCTTTAATACATCTCATAGTGTCTTCACACACTTCTGCTATGCTTAACACATCTCTCTTACAACTTCCATGCTGAATACAATGGGCACATCTTATATTTATACGCTCATACAAACTAAACAATTAGATCGGCCCTATAACTACTTACAAACAATGCTTCCAAATAAATTGGCTTAAGAGTGCTTACAATTATACATATAAACATGTCAGTAACCTAAATACAATGGGCACATGGCCTTTACAATATTATATTATCACCGCAAACCAAAATACTAACTGTTAGCTCCATGCTTTGTTCTCTACTGGCACACACTGGCTATGCAACTTTAGCTGACTGTAACTTTCTCATCTTTGCATATCTGATTATGCACTCATAGACTAAGCATGAGTATAGTCTAACAAACTTAACTTCCAGGGTGCATACCATAATTTTTCCGTACACACGTGCACTGATGCTCTGAGCTGCAGGAACTCTGTACACTATCTAGTCTTCAACACTTAGCTAATTTCTAATCTTGTCATCAGGTGCGCTGACTCCAAACTGCTATATGACTTTGTTTCCATAATGATAACACTATATCTAGTCATATACCTCAGTATAGACAACTTTCCAACAATCTCCCCCTTTTTCATTGATGGCAACAAAGGAATATGGCCAAGTTGCTAATTGTCCCTTAACACAAAAACTTTTGTCTTCTATACATACTTTATACATAATCTTATATCTCCCTATACATATATATACTCCATATTCTATACACAACTCCCCCTTTGACATTAATGACAAAGGTGTTACAAAAAACTGTATCTACACATACTCACTAAGGGAAAACATTCGAATATGCAATCTTGAGGTTCTGGATCTCCTTCTTCCAAAAGGTGATCAGTGAATTGACTATTTGGAGATGGGCACATAAAGAATAATGTAGCTTCTCCATCTTCTCCAAAACTGTGCTCGGGCCTTGATCATATGTTATCATGGTGTCATCAATTTCCTTTATATTCTGATTGAGAATGTCTAGTGAGGGCGCAAGAGCATTCCTCAACTGAGTTTGTCTAGACCTTATCTTTTCCATCTCTTTCTCTACCTGTTCAATCTTGTCCAACTGACCTTGGTAGATATTGTTGCACATGTTCACATCAGTGGATTTGTCTTTCACTGAACTCTTCACTTGCTCAATCATAGCTTCTGCCTCTTTTATTTTGAAATGAGCATTAGTAAGCTTATCTTGTTCCATGCATTCTACAATGATTTTCCTTCTTTCATCTGCAAATTCTTTCAAGGATGCTTGACAAGTCCTAAGTGAATTCAAGTCTAGTGCAAAATTTCTCATTAGTTCATTTAGTCTCTTCTTTAAGTACTTCTCTTCTGCCACTATGGACATAGATTCTTCTAGGCTATAAAAATTTCTTTTGAACTGTGAGATGACTGTACTCACATCATCAACTGAGTGTACTTTTAGCACTTTCTTATCCGCAGGCAACAAACTATTGAGAATGTTCACTGATTCCACAAGGAGAGGATTTCTCATGACTTGCTTCTCCTTTTCCTTCTCCATAGCCAAGATGCTGAACTTAGTTAGGTGTTCTTCTTTCTAGGAGTCCAAACTGCTTGTGTCAGGTGTCAAACTTGACAACAATGTTAAGGAGGGAGTGATGGGAGTGCTATCCATCACTTCTTGTTTCACCTTGAATAATTTATCTAATGTTTCATCCTTATGTTCATTTTGTTTTTCCTCTTTTTCTTCTTTCTTATCAGATATGTCTTCAATGAGCACTTCTTCTTGATGAGTGGGAGGTGAGCTGCTACATAAGATTTCAGCTTCTTGTGTGCTCACAAAAGCTTCCTCAAACTTATCCAACTCTGTGTCAGTGGTCGCCAAGGCTATGTCCACATTATCTATGATAATGGTGCTGTCCTTGGGTGATTCTGACATGGGTGCAAACTTATCTACCTCTAATTGTGTTCCATTTGTGGGTGTTGAGTCCTATGGACCTGTCACTGGTATATTAGAGATCTCTGCTGCTTTGTCTTGCTTACTAGGTGTATGAGTGATGGGCGCAGAAGGAGGTTTCATGTGTTGTTCTAAGAACACTTTCTCAAAGGCCTTCTCTGTTTCCTTTGTTATCAGTTCATAGTCTTTGTTCATAATGTGTAGAATCCTCATCTTTGTCCTTAAGTGTGGCTTCACTAAATTTAATATTAGTACCTTTTCTTCATTAGAACATACTGGCAGAATATCTTCTAATATCTTTTCTCTGATCCTTAGATCCTCTTCATTTGCTTGTCTCTTTTGGAATTCTAAAATATCCCATACTTTATCTGGAATAGCGGTCTTCAATTTAAGGACTGTCTTCTTGAACTTGATCATATGTTTGACAATCATACTATGTATTTCTGATTTGTCAATCTCACTGTATGTTTCATAATACTTCCCTACTTGATCAATTATGCCCTCATCAACAATTCTTGCATTCAAAACTTTAAGGCTTGGTCTGAATCCTACCTTGGGAGGTGCTTGAATTTTTTTCTTGATCCTTGTTGCTCACGAGGATGGATGACTAGTGCTAGCTTCTTTCTTCCTCTTGACTATTGGCTTATACTCCGGAGGAGTGGTAAGGTCAATAGTATCTTTGGGCACAGAAGGAGTATTATCTTCTTTACCCTTATGACTATCATCTTTTTCAGTTTTCATCTTCTTCAGCTTAGGATCTTCTTGTTCTTCCTCTACTACTGTACTTTTCAATTCTAAGGCAATATTTTCATCCCTTGCTTTATCAAGGTCTGCTTGAGACACACCATGTATTCTCAAGATCTCGGATGTGACCTTAGCAACCTTTCTTTTAGTTGTTGCACTGTTAAGTTTTGCATCAACTTCTCTGGTCTTTTCTTCATATGTTCCCCATCTAGGTTCATTAGGATCTTTGGGGGCTGATAGCAATACCTACGCATATGCTTCAAGAACTTGTTCTTCTCCTCATAGTCATGTGGATGAATCCACTTAGTTCTTGGTTCAACAACTTCCATACATGTAGTATCTTTTTCAACAATAAAGAATATTGAATCCTTATACTTTTCCACAATGCTTTCTGGAATCTTGTACCTCATCTACATCTTAGCTCTAAAGGTCTTCAATTCCAATGTTACATAGTCTCTCAATGTACTCTCAGTGGATTCTTTGTTGGATATCTGTGGCATGGTTGGAATGGACTTTTCCAAGTACAGATCTGAAACTCTTCCAACTATATGAAGGTACATATAGATGATTAAGGACCCAAACCTAAAAATCTTTGTCTTGTCATGTTTGATAGCTTTGATATTATCAATCAAATATGCATGAAAGATCTCACGCAAGTTGAACTCTCCATCTTCCTTCACAAGTCTGATGGCTGCTATAATAGTGCCTGCAGACACACTATTCACCCTGCTAGTGTGATGAAACCTGTATCCCAATATCATTGACATCAATTTGATTTCTGCTTGCTCAATAGGCTCGATTGTCATGCCGCGCCTATCACTTCTTGACTTACAAGTTTGCTCAACCATCTTTCTGACATCCTTTCCCACAGGAAGGACGGCGCCTGTTCTAGAAAGTCCTATCATCTCATGAATCAAGTCACTAGTGATCCTTACTGGCACATCACCAATCCAAAACAAATCATCATGAATTTTTCTCAACAATATCTTAATCCATTCTATCTCATTTCATATGCCATAGCATACTCAATAATAGGGTGATCATTCCATTTGACATATTCATCCATGAAGGTTCTATCTGGTTTCAACATGGTATCCATGTGCGCCCTTAACCTATCCAATCCAACTGGTTCCTTCTTATAGTAAATGTAAGTCCTAATGTCTTCCACATGCATGATGCCCATAGGCGTGCAGGAGAAAGCTCCCTCTAAATCATCTAGGGTTGATTTAAATGGGTGCCTCTTGAAAACATATCTTTTCTTCTCAACGACATCATAAACAATGGGAGTGGCCGTGACTTACTTGATAATCACTTTACAACTAATCTCTGAGATAATTTGATGACTTCCAAATTGGCGCAAGGAACTAGGGTTTCTACAACCAACCAAATGCACTAAAAACACTGATAGTTCAATCTCCAAGTCTTCACAACAACTTCCAAGGCTCAATCTGCTCTTCAACCGCTCTGAATTCGAATGCAATGAGTAATGAAACAACTTTATGTGTACTTAAAGTGAGAATTCTGCCATTAATGCAAGTCGTGTAAACTAGGTTGTCACTTCAAAATTTCCAACTTGAGTTCTACTAACAATCAATATGTGCACTCTTGCACAAAGGTTCCTATACATTCCAAAAGCTTAAGTCCAAAGGTGCATACTCTTAGGATGAGTATACCAGCCACGCAGGGGTCTAGAGCTAAATTAGCTTCCCCTATGACCTTGAGATCCATTCATGCAGATGTAGAGGGTGCATCCACTGCAGATGCATCCAATACATTCTCATCAGTTGTGTCCTTCTTTCCTTCTGACCAAATCAAGCTCACATCCTCTGAGGCTTTTACAAACTTGACTTCTCCTTCAGGATCTAGTACTAGTTCTTCGACCTGTTTAGGGCTTTCCTGACCTTGTGTCCTTGATCTAAAAAACTTTGAGATATGTCTAGCCTTGTTACAAGAGTGACAAATGACTGGAGGTCTAATATTCCTTGGCACATTGACATAAGTCACCATTTTACATGTTCTAGCTGAGTGACCACTATAGTTACATATCTAACATGTAACATTCTAAGAACTTCTTACATTTGTCTGATTCTAATTTCTTTGATCATGTTGAATCCTGTTCTTCTTACTAGTCTTGCAATTCATATCTTTATGACCAAATCTATTGCATGAGTAATAGTAACCATTAAAATTTCTTACCTCTATACAGTTCCTTGCAATGTGTCCATGCTTGTTACATGCAAAACAAGTGCGTTCTCCAGGCTTGCGCTCATTCTTAGGTGGTCCATCATTGTCTTTGGATTGATCTTTAGTCTTTTCAGTATCAGTAGAGTCCTTTTATGTCTCCTTTCTTGCTCGCATATTATCAATCTAATTTTGTGCTTCATTGTATCCAATACAGCTAGTGTCTCCTTTGATTCTTCTTGCATACAACGGAGATTCTATCAAATCAGAACTGGTGTGCAATTTGTCAATGTGATTCTTTGCTTCTTTCAATTTAGACTCCAATATTTCTTTGTAATTCCTTAGATCCAAGATTTCCAAATTGGCTTCCCTTAATTCCTCATTGAGTTGAAGGTTCTCCTTGACTTGTTCATTGTAGACTTCTTGATTGTTGATCAGCTTGTCATAAAATTCTTCAAGTAGTTCTTTCATAGATGCATTGTCTTCATTCAGCTTCTTAAACTTTGCTCCTAGATCATTGTTAGAGCATTCTTTCAGATCCCTTAGCTTTTTGATAACTAATTGAGCATCACTGAATTTCTCTTTTAGTTCTTCAATTTCTCTTTCAGATTTGTCCAGGTCTTCAAGAGCGGCTTCAAGATTTTTCTCCAAATGTTTCATTTCTGCTTTGTCCATGATCTCCTCAAGTGGTTAAACTTCTTTGCTAAGGACCAGAGCTCTGATACCAATTGTTAGGAATGGGAACACTAAGAGGGGTGGGGTGAATCAGTGTTCACTGAACTTTAACTTTTCACTTTAATCTTTATACCGAACTTTAAATGCTTAAGTACTGAATTAAACATTCACATAAACATGAAACATGAAATCAACACATGACACCAATATGGTCACTGGTACTATTTTCTTAGGACACTGCCAACTCCTATGACCAGCTTCACCACAATTATAACAAGTACCAGTGAACTCATTCTTCCATCTTCTTGTCTATCCAGCATTCTTAGTAACTTGACCATTGCTAGATCCAACATCAGGCTTAGGGTTCTCTATCACATTACTTTCAGCAACTGTCTCTCTAGTCTTACCACCTCAGTTCCTATTGTTCTATCTACCTTCAAACTTCTTATTCAGCTTCTCTTCAATCTTCAATGCCATCTAATAAGAATCTCCTATTATTGTCATCCGAACAGTAAGTAGTTCTTCTTGAATACTAGGTCTCAAACCATAGACATACCTAGCAACCTTCTCTTTATCAGCTTCTAAATGACCAGTCCTAATCAGGAGTCTATAAAACTCTTCAGCATACTCTTGCACTAATTTTTTTGTCTGCTTCAAAGCTTTCATCTTTTTAAACATTTGCAATTCATAATCCACTGTAATGAATTGCTTCTTCAACTTATCAACCTTTCGGTTCCACTTAGTGATCTTTTCTTTTCCTCTTCTACCTCTTTCCAACTGAACTTCTCTCCACCAAATATTTGCATGACTCTTGAGCTTAGTCTCTGCAAACCTAACCCTATCAGGATCTTCTATTTCTTCATACTCAAAATATTCATCAATCTCATTGATCCAATCAATCAATTCTTTGGGCCTAAGGCTTCCAGCAAATGCAGAAACTTTAATCTTAGATCTCTTTCCAATTTTAGACATAGCTTTCAGGATTCTATTCTCCTCTAGATCTCTAGCTTCTTCTACAGCTTCTTCAAAATGATCTTCTTCCTTGGATTTGTTATCACTATCTTCTTTCAAGGTAGGCTTCTTCTTTCTCAATTCCTCTCGTAGGTCTTGCACTTATTTCTGAAAAGCCCTAAAATCATCAAGACTAAATTCTCCAGCAGCCTCTTCCTCTGAGGTCTCACAATTTCTCCTCGGAGGCATCTTCAAATTAAGATCTAAACACACAAGATCCACTCAGCTCTAATAGGAACAAACTTTTCTCAAATAGGAACAAACTTTGCTCTGATACCACCTGCTGCAATCAAGGTTGGTGAATCCAATTAAGGATAGACCAACCTTGTAGCCAAACCAATATGTAGCAGAAATACACAATAATAACACAAGATCTGACATACAACAAAAGTCTTTATTCATCAAATCACTGATTACATGCAATGTGTCAAGCTGCAAGGCCTTCTCGGTTACGACTAGGTACAAAGCAAATAATAGACTACAAGATCATGTAGGATCCAAATCTTTTCCACAACATCAGCATTTAGCTAGCCCAGGTTTGCAACATAGTATAGTACACTGGTAGGCACCCAAGAAAGATCTAAGCTTGTACTCAAACTTCCAAGCAATCTTCCTATTCCTAAGCTCACAGGCTACTAACTTCCAACCACTATGCCCAAAACAACTACCCAAGCATCTACATAAATACGAAATCTTAGCCACAAGTTGGCTCAATAGGATATACAAATATTAAATGTCAAAACATCAGTCGGCTCTCAAATAGCCTTACAAAATAAATAAACTCTTCAAGATGGCCCCAACAGTCATTAGATCCACATAGAAGAATGCAACATGCCAGATCTAGGTCCCCACACATCCAACGATCAATCCATAACATGAGAAGCGTGACCCAAATTAAATGTACCAGTCGGCCAAGCTGATTCATCCAAACAATCCAGTCAGTAAGCAAGAACATCGAGCATCAGAGGAAATAACCGAGCACCAGTTAACTGACCATGCCAAGCATGACTGAGCAACATAGTTATCACTGAGCATCAGGAAATTGACACCTTCAGTTATCAAGCGTTCTTCAGAGATCGAGCACCTTGGTAACCACAAAAACTAAGCAACCAGTCTCTCAAACTGAGCAAGTACTCCATCAAACCAAGATCAAAACTAATAATATATCATCAAAGACAAACATACTTTTGGTTGATACAGGATTGCCAAGAATCCTAGGATGCTCCTGCATCATTTCTATTGGGCATGGTCAATGCACATAGTCGCCAATCTCTTACACACAGAGAAAAAATAAAAATAGAGGAACCAAATATCAGGCATTGATCTTTGCTTCCGAGTCCCCAGCAGAGTCACCAAAAACTATTAGTGAACAGATTTGTCTTTGTTGAAATGCCTTCACAACTAACTCTTAGATGCCCAGATTTAGAAGACAAACTACACTAACAATTGGAAAGGCTATCATGAGATTGATAGCTTTCCTCTGAATTGTGAGGTACAACTCCCTCTTCAATGATATTCAATAATAAAAAATAATTGGTTATGTCTTTTACCAGAAGACACAAAGGCTTTCTAACATTCACCCATCATTATGGGATGAATGTGATTATAAGATTCAGAGATTGGCAATGAGAGTAAAACTAGAAAATAGCCACAGGACTATCTACCAAGTCTTTCACATTACAAAGAAACTTGAGAGAATTACATGACTTGTTCTACAAATTACAAATTTGTCAACCAACTGATTTACAAACATGCACATTCTTAACATAATACTGCAAGACTGTATCCTAGAATAAAAAAGAAACCACCATATGATTGATTTCAATTAGAAAAATAAATGTTTAGACCTCAAGATCTGACATGCAAATATTCCTCTTTATTTCAAGAAAACATAACAAAATAACTGTATAATCATTTTGTCCCTGTCATTACAATCAAGTTGCAGAAAAATAAATTAATTCCCCACTCTCTCTGTTACAATCAATCTATAAAAATGTATTCTCCTTCCTCCCTTGCAGCCACATGACTTACAAAAAAGCAGAAAAGAGAACCCCCATTATGCTGAGTCTTTTACAATATATAATGCCTTGCACAGTTGTTGTATTTCAATTCCTATAACTGAATCTTGAAAACTGAATCCTTTCTAAAGTTTTAATAAAACTTTTATAAATATCCTTATAATATTTAGATATGAAAACCAAACATTATTTTAATATCTTTAGCATTATTAAATGATATTTAATCAAAAATCTGGGCTGGCATGCATATGTCTTTGACATGTGGCGTGATCTTAATAACTCCTTCATTTTGTTCTTTGAAGAAATTTTTCTGCAAATCGGATACTTGTTGGATTTCCATGTAGACCCATACACTAACCTTCATAACTTTCAAACTAGGAAATATTTACTTGATCACTCCAGTGAGGATTTACAAAACTTGATTTTGGAAAACATATCAAAAATTCAGGAAGATCCAACGGTTGAGCTAAGATTTATTGGTCCTGTATCGAGACTGATTTTTCTGTCATCACAAAAATATGGAAACATGTTTATTTTTAAAGACCTATATTTTTTTATTCATATCTTTCGAACCATATCTAATTGTAGAAATCCCTCCAGTGAAGATTTATAAAATTAGATTTCTCACAACATATCTGAAAATGCGGAAAATCCAATGGTGGAGAATAAAGTTATGGCCCTTGCATTGAGACCCATTTTTATGTCATAAAATTCAAGATTATAGACTACTTAACCTTGTGAATTGTAAAATATTTCACACCAGGCATCCAACTTGAACTTGAATTTGAACTTAGGAAGGTTCAAGGTTCAAGTTAAAATTTCACATATTATTGACTAAAAGACTGACAACATAAAGACTCCGAACTTCTTGTGACCTCTGACAGAACTTGAACTTGAACTTGAACTTAGGAAGGTTCAAGTTCAAGTTCAACTAAGACTTTTACCTAAACAAAATAATTAGCCATGAGAGAAAAGAATAATACAAGTGTAACAACCTACAAGAAAAAAAGGTTTTTGTTGTTTGGATGAGGGGTTTGCCTTGGTCAAACCCCGGTTTGGAATCAACCTTTAAAATAGAATTGAAATAAAGAATACTAGCAAGTAGTAGAAGTAGATCTAACAATGAAGCTATGATATTCAATAGATATGCAATTGTATTTGGAATGTAAACAAGTATGTTGATATGAAATCTTGGACTCAACACTAACAAATTTAAATCAAAACCTCCATGATTGTATGCTTGGAATCCACCTTGAAGGGAGAATGAATAGATCTTGAAGATGAACAAAGGATCTTGAAGGAAGATCACACCACCATGATGGATAGATCTAGGGTTTGAATGATGAATCTTGAATGCTTGAACCAAATCCCTCCAAAGGCTTGAATGCTTGAATCCTTGATCTTCAATGGAGAATTTGAATTCTTGAATGCACTTGAGAAATGATAACAACATATCACTAAAATGAGAGAGGAAGGCTTCCTTTTATACTAGTCTAGGGCACAAATTTCTAGAGAGGCCGACATAGAAGAATTAAATTCTCATTTAAACCTTAACCCCTTGAAATGGACCTATATTAAATGTACTTTAAGAGTTTACCATTCTGAAATCTGAAACAATCGACCCAGAAGCGGGAAAATAAACTTTTCAAAGACCAACATTCAGAAACTTCTGGAATCTAAAATCTGGACCCAGGGTCAGGGTCGAGGTTGACTCTGACGTAGGTCAAGGTCGAGGTCGACCTTGAACTAGAAGGTTGACCTTGACCCTGAGGTCAAGAATCTTAGGGTTTTAGGTTAGGATGCCAGAAACAGTCTGGAAAGAGGTGGAAAGAGGGATAGAATAGGGGGAGAAATAAGATCCAAGCCAGAGATCCCATCAAAGCATCTAACATGACCTCAAACCACCTACTCGAAGGGCTAAACCAGTCCTAAATGGAAGTGCTTCCATTTTTTGACGATACATTTAGCCCCCACTTTAGCAAGAGTATGGATTCAATACAAACTCTTGGTAAAGGACAAGAAAAATCCAAGTGGATTCACAACGAGATAGAATAACACTTGGTTAAAGACACGAGCCCCCAAGCTAAGGATTCTAACTCAACACACACGTACAAGGGTGTGAAAATAAAGACAAAGCTAAAAGACACAAAAAGAGGGGTTAGTACAAAAATAAACCCAAATCAACTAGCAAAGGAAACCTTTCTAAGAAATGCTTCCTATACTAATATCATATTTGGAAAGCTATCATAAAAGCATAAATGATTACATAAGAAAGACAAGAGCAACACTATAAATAACATAGCTTCATGATCTAATCCTACTAGCATGAAAGAAAAAAGAGAGAAAAAGAAAGTGATTACCTCGCCCAGTAAGATGTCCACCTTACCATGAATCGCCAAGGAGGGAGAGACCAATAGGTAGCAAAACCTGATAGTTGACCCAAAAAATGTGCTTTAACTTGTAATGTGTCCTCTGAAGGCTTTTGGAATACTCATAGATCTACCTTCCTACATCACTATGAATATAAAATGTGTGTCTCTCCAAGATTTAACAACTTATGTGTGTTACCTTCCAAGGATTTAGCATATTGAAAAATGAAAAATGCGTCTCTTCAGGATTTAGAAACTTATGTGTGTTACCTTCGGAAGACTTAGCATATTGAAAATTGAAAAATGTGTGTCTCTTCAGGATTTAGCAACTTATGTGCATTACCTTTGGATGATTTAGCATATTGAAAATTGAAAAATGCATGTCTCTTCAGGGTTTAGCAACTTATGTGCGTTACCTTCGGAGGATTTAGCATATTGAAAATTGAAAAGTGCGGCATAGGGGAGACCCTATATAAGCCCCCCTCCTTATCGTGGCTATCTACTAGACATGATAAGTAAGAGATGGAGGATACCTACTTCACAAAGTAAGGAGATATCCTATTAACAACAATATACACTATATTCTTAGCGAAAGGTATTGACCTTTACACCCAAGACCATAGATAATCATGAAAAGGATATGTCACTTATGGAAAAAGGATCCTCAAAGAAAAAGATCTTATCAACATGACCCCCACCATAGAAGAGTGCTTTAGATAAAATATCATCTTTAAAGAGAAACAAAGATTCAATCATCTAGCCCTCTATAACCAAGAGGAAGAGGAATCTTTGAACAAAGGAATCAAACTCTAACCCTACAACAAGGGAAAGAATTTATAAAGAACATAATTTGTAGAATAAAGAAGAGGTGATGACCTAGGACAACAACCTCTCACATAAAAGGATATCCATAGCCAAAACCTCAGTCAGTATAATGAAATAATGTTGCAAGATAAACCAATGCCACCAAGCTAAGGAAAATAGATCCCTAAACAAAGAGAAAGAAGGAAGAACCTTTCCCCCCAAGGATGAAAGAAAGGGATACCTTTGAAAAAAAAAGTCTTTAGAAAAGATATCTTGAATATAAAATAGAATCTATGGATGATTATAATATAATACAAAACCATAGGGAGGAAAGAAAGAAAGAATAGCAATTAAGCTCAAGACAAAATATATGCTAAGAGCCTAATGGATCCTAGAAGAATGGATTAAATGCCTCTTGCTCCCTAGTCATGAGACAAGAGGATAAAAGATCTATATTATGGAAAAATCAAGGGGATGCTCCTTATCAAAGTTATGAAGGAATTGTATGACCGCACGAGAGAGGGATATAATTCCTAAAGCAACTCTTTCTCTAACATATAACTTGAATTGCACACCATCAGAAAGTAAATGTGTATTACTATAATGAAAAGGACATTTGTACTTGCATAAAGAATCTTTCACCATAGGTTTAAAGATTTCTTTCTTGGAATTCATTAACTGAACATACACCTTCTTAGCTACATCTTGAGGAGTATCAGGGTAATCTAAGGTAGGTTTAGGGAGAAGAACATGAAGAGGTGGATGCTGATCAAAATCAACCACCTTGAATTGAGATTGTGAACAACCAAAATGACGCATATCTTGTTTAGGGGATATATGAACTGGATACTTAATACCATTCTCATTAACACCAAGCCCTAAACCTTTATAACCTTGTTTAGTCATCATATTATATCCTATAGTGTACATATCATGTAAAGCTTCTACATGAGGTGATTTTTAACATGTTCATGAGAAAAGGTTGTATAAGGTGGAATAATAGGTTTAGAAGAAGTTTTTTTTATCTTCCCTTTATCATCATTATGAATTAGATGAGAAGGGGAAGGTAAAACCAAGAATAATCATACACTAAAGCATCTTAAAGATCTTCATAGCAAATGAAATGAAAGAAATATTTTTGTATTTTGTAGAATATATAATTTTTTTATTTTTTGAAATTTAAAATGAAAGAGCATAAAAGAAATCTAACCTTAAGGAAGGAAAGAAAAGCATCTAACACCAAAAAGAAAGAGTTGTCTATCGCGGGTTCACCAAAATGTAGGATATAAAAATATTTCTTTTTGGGATATATTTTTATATGTATTTTTTGTGTATGTTGATGTGTGGAAAATTTTGTGGACATAAAAACTTAATAAAACATGAATACTTATCTTAAAAAGGAAAAGATTTGGAACTCACTATTTTCTGGTGCCTGTGTTCAGTTTCGAGAAATTCTGCAACCGGATCTGGCCTGGAAATGTAGAAACAAAGAAAACCTAGAACCCTTATGTCTTTCTGAGAGAGGTTGAACTTGACCCAAAATAGGGGTAAGATCTTACCCCTGGGCCACAATCTTACACCAAAAAGTCAACCTTGACTTGTATTGTTTCGACAAAAAATCTATTCATAGATCCCAGAAGTTCGTCAAAAAGGGTACTCAGATCTAAACTACAATTCATTGTCCCACACCTGTACCTACAAGAAGAAAAGGTTGTTGTTGTTTGGATGAGGGGTTTTCCTTGGTCAAACCCCAGTTTGGAATCAACCTTTAAAATAGAATTGAAATAGAGAATGCTAGCAAGTAGTAGAAGTAAATCTAACAACGAAGCTATGATATTCAATAGATATGCAATTTTATTTGGAAAGTAAACAAGTATGTTGATATGAAAGCTTGGACTCAACACTAATAAATGTAAATCAAAACCTCCATGATTGTATGCTTGGAATCCACCTTGAAGGGAGAATGAATAGATCTTGAAGATGAACAAAGGATCTTGAAGGAAGATCACACCACCATGATGGATAGATCTAGGGTTTTAATGATGAATCTTGAATAATTGAACCAAATCCCTCCAAAGGCTTGAATGCTTGAATCCTTGATCTTCAATGGAGAACTTGAATGCTTGAACGCACTTGAGAAATGATAACAATGGATCGCTAAAATGAGAGAGGAAGGCTTCCTTTTATACTAGTCTAGGGCACAAACTTCTAGAGAGGCCAACATAGGAGAATTAAATTCCCATTTAAACCTTAACCCCTTGAAATGGACCTAGATTAAATATAATTTAAGAGTTTACCATTTTGAAATCCAAAATAGTCAACTCGAAAGTAGGAAAATAAACTTTCGAAAGCCCGACATCCGAAAACTTATGGAATCTGAAATCTGGACCCAGGGTCAAGGTCAAGGTCAACTCTAACCTAGGTCAAGGTCGAGGTCCACCTTGACCTAGGTCAAGGTCAAGGTCAACCTTGACCCAAAAGGTCAACCTTGACCTTGAGGCCAAGAATCTCAGGGTTTGAGGTCAGGATGCCAGAAACAGTCTGGAAAGAGGTGGAAAGAGGGATAGAATAGGGGGAAAAACAAGATCCAAGCCAAAGATCCCATCAAAGCGTCTAACATGACCCCAAACCACCTACTCTGAGGGCTAAACCAGTTTTAAATGGAAGTGCTTCCATTTTCCAACGATACAATGTTATCTCACAAGATTCGACGCATTGCAAAGATTGATCCCATGAAATATCTTCTCAATAAAACATCATTGAATGGTAGGTTGGCCAAATGGGTCATGGTTCTAAGTGAATTCGACATAGAATATGTGGACTGAAAATCTATCAAAGGCCAAGTAATAGCTAATTAATTAGAAGAATCACCTTTACAAGATGAACATCCAATCCAAGTGGAATTTTGAGATTTTGAAATTGTTAATGTTGAAACAAAGATATGGCAATTATATTTTTATGATTCTTATACACAACATTGATCAAGAGCAGAGATACTTTTGATTACTCCTCAAGGGTCTAAAATTCCAAAATCATACAAATTACTATTCCCATGTAGAAATAACATAGCCGAGTATGAAGCATTGGTCATTGGCATAAAATTGGCATTAGAATGGAAAGTAACAGAGCTAAAAATTTATGGAGATTCCCAACTAGTTATTAATCAGATTAATGATGATTATCAAACTAAAGCTGATAAGTTGATACCATACAAGAATATGATTGAGGATCTTAAGAAATACTTCACTCTAATCACATTTGAGCAAGTACCAAGGGATAAGAATAAAGCAATAGATGCAATGGATACTTTGGCATGACTTCTCCAAATACAAGATCAAAGCGCCAGATATGAATTCCTGGTAGAAGAAGTTGGGCAACCCAAATTTGACCCTTCCCATCCTCATACCATTTGTTTACTAAAAGCAGATGAATCACCTTGGCATGGAGCCATTTACACCTACTTGAAAGACCAAATCTTACCCTTAGACCAAACTATAAATCAAAAGAAAAGCTTTATACATAAAGCTTCTCTCTATACCTTGATATCCAATACGTTGTATCACAAGAGTCTAGATGGGATGCTTCTAAGATGTCTATAGAAAGAGGAATCAACCATATCCTTACAAGAAATTCAAGAGGGGATTTTTGGGTCGCATTCGAATGGTTTAACCCTAGCTAAGAAACTTCTTAGGATAGGATATTTTTGGCCTTCTATGGAAAAGGATGCTTGTCATTTTGCAAAAACTTGTTGTAAATGTCAATATCATGGGAACTTGATCCATGTACCAGCACAAGAGCTTCATCCTATGACAACACTTTGGCCCTTTTATCAATGGGGTTTGGATTGATAGGGATGATTTATCCACCATCTCCAAATGGTCATAAATTCATCATTACTAAAACAAAGTATTTTACCAAATGGGTGGAAATTGTACCCTTATCCACTGCCACAAGAAAGAAAATATCCCTATTCATATTAAATCACATAATCTATAAATATGATTTTCCTCATGTCATCATAACGGATAATGCACAACATTTCAAAAACAAGGATTTGAAAGAATTATGTACCAAATTTCATATGGTACATCACTCATCTTCAATATATTAACCACAAGGTAATGGGAAAGCAAAAGCTACAAGATCATTCTAAAAATATTGAAGAGAACTATGGATAATTCAGGTAGAGATTGGCACATTCAAACAAACCCTACTCTATGGGCTTATAGAATGAACATTAGACGCTAACAGGAGCTACACCATTTTCCCTAGTCTATGGAGTAGTAGTAGTTTTACCTTTGGAGGTAGAAATTCCGTCCTTAAGGATCTCATTGCATGGGTTACTAAGTGAAGAAGATTATAGATTTTCTAGATTGCATGAACTAGAACTTCTAAATGAAAGACAACAACAAGATTTTGACCAATTAAAAGTGTATCAGAACCGAGTGACCAAAAATTATAACAAGCATATCAAACCAAGGGCATTCCAAATAGGTGACTTAGTGTTGTGAGAAAATCCCAAGGATCAAGAAGAAAGGGAGAAGAAAGGAAAATAGGAAGCAAACTAGTTAGGACCCTTTGTGATTACTTCATCTTTTAGCACTAGCACTTACAAACTAGTTGATTGTGAAGGAGAAGATTTGCAAGAGCCGATAAATAGTATACACTTGAAAAAGTTCTACACATGAAGCAATGGAAGAGGGATAGAGAAAAAGAGTATCAGAACTATCAGATGAGAGAGCATCCTATTTATTGTATATAGTTAAAAGAGATCTTGAAAATTCAAAAACATCGAAAACAATAAAAGAGAAAACAAATCAGAAATGTAGAAAAGATAAAAAGCAGTGGAAAATTGAGCATGAAGAAAGCCAAAAATATTCAAAAATAATCCTCAAAAAGATGTTGTCTGGGTGAAAACCTAGCAAATAGGCACCTTGATGATATGGAAACAAAAAAATTGAAAAAGGGGAAAATACAAAAAAAATCAAAAAGAGAAAAAGTACCTTGGTGAAAACCTAGCAAATTGGCACCTTGGTAGCAAAAAAAGGAGAAAAAGCTTTAAAAATAGAAAAAAAAAAAAGAGAAAATCCATTCAATCAGTGAAAATCTAGTAAACAGGCACCATTGAAAGTCCAATTCAGTCTCATACCTAGTGGTCATCCTTGTAAATATTGCATTCACCAACATTTGTATATATTACATAATAAAACACCATAGTTGCATTTGCAAGTACCTAAAGATTTTGTCACTAATCCAATCTGCAAATTGTCCCAAGTCCCATAAATGCAATTACATCAAACTAGGGGAAAAATATACTCTCAAGGAGGAAGGATTCATCAAAGAAAACATCAATTGGATACTAAATCAATTCATCAAAACGCAAGTGAAACGCTCAATCAAATCCAAATCCTAATCCAATTTTCAATCAAATGCAAAATTGTGATCCAAGATCTCACAAGAACACTTATCTTTATCAAGATTAAAAGTATGAAATGGATAGAACTAAACTCAAAATATGGATTTGAAAAATGATGCAAATTATTTCTAAGTGTTGACTTGATTGATGAAATCATGTCTTTCTAGCGAATCAATGAAAGTTTTTAAACTAGACAAGCTATGATGAAAGCATGATATTTTATTGATTTCTAAATGAGTGTCTTAAGATCAACATTTTGAAGTGTGTATTATTTTTCTAAGGGCATGATCATCAAAGAATCATTGAGGACATGTACATATGGGGAAACTGAGATCTTTGTTTGTTTACGCAAAAGGATACTTTGGATATTTGGATGTTAAATATCATAATTCCAAAATCCACTTGCAACATAGAATCTGACAAAATCAGTATTCATACTCTCATGATTGGTCTCAATCAGTGGCAATCGTACCAAGGATGGGAAAGCATCGTGAAAAAGGAAAGAAGTATTCATATCATCATAGTTGAACTAGTGATGATTGTACTAATTTTAGGATCCCAAAAACTACTCAATGATGAATATTGTATGTGACTGAATGTGACCTCTAAATCAAGCACAACACAACATGGTCATTATTCACTTGATAGAATTCAGGAGAAAGTATGAAGAACTCAATCCAAATTCCATGGTGAGGCGACCTGTTGCCTCCTATGTGAATGGGGTGTTTGAATACTCTCAGAACGAGAGCCAACAGCCGGGAGACCAATTCAACAATGGAGGATTTCCAAGAAGCAATAAAGATGAGCAAGATGAAATTAATCTAAGATGAAGTGCAATTTAATCTAAGAATGAGGATGCAATTAATCTAAGAGCTTGAAAATAAAGATGAGATGCAACTTAATCTAAGAACTTGAAACAAATATGATGTTAAACTAAGAACAAATAAGCAAATTTAGTCTAAAATGTGATGGAAAGATTATACTATTAATGAGATAGTAATCTAATAAATGCAATAAAAAGCTTTGAAAACAATGAATCAAATGAGACTAAAAAAATGCCTATAGTGTAGATGCTCTCAAAAATTGCTCTCCCTTGAATGAGAAAAAGAGGTTCATTAAATAGAGAAGCCCGGAGAGGAATGAAGAGTTTCTTGATTTGAAACTCATGACTCTTCATTCCCCTTTGAGACAAAAAGGTATGAATTATTTAATTAAAAGAATGAAATTTGCCACATGTGGGGAGTGACCATTTGAGTAATTTGAATTATTAAATTCAAATAAAGAGGTGTCCATTCAATTAACTAAATATTTATTAATTCCTTTTTAAGGGTAATTAGCCAAAGGGCTAGATTTTAATTTAATTCAAAGTGCTTAGGACTTTAGAACTAAATTAAATTATCATAGAGGTAATTTAGCTAATTAAAGTCAAGGACTTTAGGAATTAATATTAATATTTGATTATTGCAATTTATGGTCTTTACAATTGACATCAAGTCAAATTAAGTCAGGTAGGAGAGAGAAAATTACCTAGGGAACTAGGACTTTGGTGATGTAAAATCGAGATAATGCACCAAAATTGATGAAATTAAATAGGTGCCAATTTTGGGGTATTACAAATATAAGCTCCTAATTTGTGAATAGTGATAGTTAGTTGCATCTATCATAGATTAAATGCGTTTAAGTGATTTGTCTATCTTATTTTGAATGCATAAATTGGAAAATATAAAATCAAAAGGGGGTGGAGTAGATCAAAAATCAAAACGCACATCAAAAACTATGTGTGATAGAGTGTGTTGGAAATCAAAATAAAAAATAAAAAACAAAAGGTTCTTTGCATTAGATTATTGACATTTGTTAGATTCATTTTAAATCATGATAAATTTGCATCCATTTAAACCATTAACGTAAGTTCATTTAAATTAAAAGTGCACTAGTTTGCATTCATTTTAGCTTGCATTCATTTTGGTTTGCATTCCGCTAGCCATATTCATTACATTCATTTTCAAACAAATATTTCCATATCATTTTAGGTCATATCCATTAAACTCATTTGCTTTAGTTTCCATTCATCTTTAAATTCATTCATAATCATTTTTATTAAGTCATCACATTTCATTATTCATAGAAATTCATTACACTTCATTAAGTTCATCTTAAAACATTGCATACATTTAGTTTATTTCTTTCATTAGGTTGCACTCATATAAAATCTTTCACCGGGTCATTTCATTAAGTTGCATTAGTTACATTCATTGATTAGTCCTTATCATTTAGTGGCATTAGTTCATCATTAAGACATTACAAACATTGCATTCATTCTACATAATTAATTTTTTTTAAATCATATCATTAGTACATTGCATTGTTCATTTAGGTGTATTCATCCCAATTCATACATATAAAACGTTGCAGTATATTCAAATTTAGATCAACATTATTTCATTCATATAAATAATCATTAAAGCATCCAATTTCATAATTGCATCCATCACATTTGTATACCATAAATCCATTACATTTTTTATCCATCACATACATCCATATCATCAAATAATGCATCCATAAATACCATCACATTGCATTAATCATTAAACCATTACATCATCATACAACTTTAAAACATGTGACATATGCATCCATCTACTCTATGTCATAAATAAGACAAATATTTGCATCAATGGAAGATTAAACATGTGCATTCATATCATAACTTGCATTTGAGAAAAAGCATAAAAATAAAGCATGTAGAGATATAATCATATAGATCTACATATCATATAAAGCACCTAAAAAATGAAGCCCAACACATGATGACATCATATAAAGTAAATCTATCAACTTTGTATCAAAGTACATAGTATCATCAAAATAGACAGTATCTGGAAATCAAAGTCCATCAAAATATCAACAAGTATCAAAGCATAAGTAACATCAACTGATCAAAGAATAAATATGAGTCCAATATCTTGAGATCAAAAAATGAATCATCATATACATCAAAGAATAAGGAATTTCATCTCAATAACAGGTCAACTGCCAAAACCCCTAGCACCATCAGGACCACAATCAGCATCTGGAACTCTACTCGAGCTAGCCTATAATCCATGCTAACTTGTAGCAGCCATGAAGTTCGGCATCATACTACCTAGTTGACTGACTTGTTGTCTAATCTCTGATACATCAATCTGTAAAACTTGAACATCAGCAAAAAATATTGGAGCCTCTATAGGAGAAACCTGAGTAGGTGGAGCCTTTGGAGGAACTTGAGTAGGTGGATTATGTGGAGGAGCCATAGAAGAAGATGGAATGGAAGGAGACAAAGATGGAACGAAAGCAGGAGAAGATGGAAGAACAAAAGAAGATGGCATAGAAGAAGAAGTGGGAGCCTATAGTAGAGGAGCCTATGGAATAGTCTTTGGCGGTGCTAGTGGACCTCATGCCTGATCTAATAGTATCTGTGCGGCCTAAGCATCCACATTGGCCACAACCTGAGCACCCACCTACCTGAAAAAATCTCAATTTTTGTTGGCCTCATCTGGCCAATCTATCCACACCAACCCGATGCAGAGCTCTGTCCACACCACCTTTGACTCTGACTCGACCACCCCTCATCTAAATTCGACCACTTCTAGGAGGAATCAGCATAGAAGCAATCATCGGGATGATAACCCTACCTCTGTCATCTCGCTGACCCTATCGTCCCTAACGACCTCATCTCTGACCTCTACCCACATCATCATCATCTCCACCATCATCATCTAACTCCTCGATGCCCAATACTCTCTCCACTGGAGCTATGAATCTCAAAAATGGGTTCAAAGAAAACCACTCGGTGTAGTCATCTGTCATACCAGCATCCACGATATGATCTCGTATATCCCACGCAAGGTGGGGCAGCTATAGCAACTCCTAGTGAGCTATCCTGTAATCTATCTGAGGGCCCCAGAGTGACCTCTCCACATGTACACAAGTGTATAATGCCAATCCCTGTGGCATGCCCTGAATCTAGCCATACTGCCATAAAACCCTCTGAAAACAAAACAACTCAATAATCAATGGTGTACACCCTATCATCCATCACGACATACACATAAATGGTAACTCATCTGCATCCTCAGACCATGCCTCACATCCAATATATGGTCACCACACGACATGATCAATATCATCAATGATCAAATAATAGTAATCCAACTTGCCCAAGTGGGCCTACACTACCATCCCCTCATACATCCAAGCAAAGGGCCAGCCTAGATCATGGTGTCAAATAGAAATGGCTGAGTAACATGGATGTTCTCCCATGTCGAAAGCTATAGCAGAATCACACCAGCAGAAAGAGTCACCCCGCGATGGTATACAACAGAATGCAGCTCATGATACAGTTGCACTAGCACACATGTCCCCCAATTAAATCTTCATGGTTGTATGATCATATCCTCAAGGATACGACCCCAACCAAATGCAAAGCCACGACCTCACCAATCAGGAACGATGAAACCGCCAACCAATGCTCCCAAGATATCGGGAAGAGTAGGGAAGGAAGGAAAATGTGCCCATTGAATGGAATCGTCACCAATTTTAGGATCACCAAAGACTCACTTATAGGTGGTCCCATCATAAACTTGGTCATAATATATGAGCTCCCCATGAGTTGGGATGTACAGGAGCCTGTACACATCCTCGGAGTGATAGTTATCTCTCCCATTGGCAAGTGAAATGTGTTATGGTCAGAGTGCCATCACTCTGTCATAGTTGTGAGCAGACCTCGATTCATGTGAAATCGAGGGAGAGACAAAAGGAATGACAAACCACATCTACCTATGACTCAGTGCTCAGGACCAGTCAAGTCATCAATCATACTGGAGGGTAATGGGTACAAGCCTCAAACTCTGAGAGATTTAAGCTCACCCTGTAAAAAGAAAGTTAAACACATCAGAAATCAACATCATCACATATTGAATCATTTTAATTCAATCAAAATCTAAATCAAACCACAATCAATTTTCCTGATTCTATTCAAAGAGGACAAAAAATTTATCATCGGCCACCATTAAAATCAAGATTGACAATCAAACATTCAATATGACATGACTCAAACTGACATCATACGACTCGCTATCACATCAGACTTGTTACCTAAGCCAACTGACAGATTGACGACACCAGACGGTTCAGAAGACTGACTCAACAGTTTGCATATTTAACCAAACAGGGTATACGTGCTATTTAATTGTTTAAAAGTGCTAAAAGGAAAAAGTGCAGTTAAAAATGGTGAATGCGCTGAAGAAAATATTGAAAGCATTGTTTTAAGGTGTACGCGCTATAGAATTTAGTATGAACTACAAGAAACCCCTGCACGTGTTGCTAAAATACTAATATGTGCAATCCAACTTGTACATGCAATAGAAAAGGGCAAATGCAATTTATGCCCTAGTTCTACCATTTGTATGTGCTATTAAAACTAGAGGATGCACTGCGGAAAACCGCAGATATGCTAGAGAAAAGTTGTACGCGCTATTAAAAGTCTTAAATGCGCTATTTAAATTGAAAACAAGAAAAAAATAGGGTTTTTCCTATAAAAATCTAATTTTTTTCAAATTAAATGCATTTGATTGACAAAGTAAGTTGTCGGAGTACATATCAGAGGTCCATAGCTAGGTGAACACATGTATTGATGGCCTCGCTCGAATGTGTGCGCATGAATCGGGATCACCATTGTCAGAAGGGAAAAAAGGGCTCAGAGCAAAAAGTCAGAAGTGAAGGTAAAAATAAATAGTAAAAATGACTTTTACCCTTATATATAGCCCATTTTGACCTAAAAAGGGCACCTTTGACCATAAAATGACTAGGGACCCAAATTTTTCACTCATTTTGCCAAATCAAGGGCATTTGACATCAAACAATTGAGAATGCATTATCAAAAATGAAATCAAAATTCATTACTAATTGACCTAATTCACGCAAATTGACCTAAAACATCATATTTTTCAACAATGTTCAAATTTCATTTCATTCTCGAGGGGGCATACACTCAGACAATCAGGAACGACATCATAATCAGTGAATCAGGGGTACGACCATCAAATCAAAGCGTAATCTTTTATCAAAAAAAAATTCATTTATCAATCAGGCATCAAACATCGAATCATATCAAATTGGGTACCATATCAGGCAACTAATCATTAGAACGACCATCGAGGACCTAAACTAAATCAGAACTGCATTTGTATTATCATCAAAATATGCATCTTCTATCACATCAAATCAGACATCAGTTGATCAGGACTTCGCATCAAAACAATCAGGACATTCTTTGAACCGATACGCTTTGTGCATTGATTCAAAGAGGGGCATTTGTAATCACCTTAAAATGGACAAGATCAATCAAGTGATAAACTGAGGCAAACATCAAAGCAATTAAATCAAATCAAGCTAAAATCAAAGCAAAATTACAATTGGGCCATAATCAAAATTTAATTAAAAATCAAAAGCCATAAAATCAATTAAAATCGAATAAATCATGATAAATCAATTAACTATGCAATTAATCTAATTAATTGCATAGTTCATTTAAATCAAATCAACCCATTCAAGGGGTACACATGGCTAAACATATTAATTAAATACAATTAATTAAATCCTATTTTCCCTCAACCACCAAATGGGAGGAAAATTCATCAACCAATAAGATTTGAGAACCAAGCTCACATGGATCAAGCTCACGTCGAATCTCCACCACCCATAAGGAGAAAGAATCTTGTCCACCCATTTTGTCCTCTTGTCCCAAGCTTTGAGGACAAAATATTTAAATGGTCTCCAAAGGTGGAACCATGGACTTAACCCTCATCAGACCATGATCAAATCAACTACACCCCCTACCCTTGCCAAAATCTATAAAAGCAAGGCATAATTTAAGCAATAATCATCCACAATTTTTGAGAAGCATCAAACCTCTTGCAATTTTAAGCTAGAAAGGAAAATCTAAAGCTAATTAGTCTATTTATTTTGGAATGAACTTTGTTTAGCTTTGATTATCATATTTTCGCATATTAGGACTGTCACTAGTGAGAGCTTGCTGAGAGCTCGTCATTAGCATCCCTAATTAGAGAGTCATAGAGTGCTCATTTGTTTTTTAAATAGCTTAATTGAATTGCATTTGTGGTAATTTAGTTCTTATTGTGATTTATTTGACAAAGCTACCTATGAAGGTACTAATCCTAGTACACAGAAATCTAAGGCTTCATTCACTCTTTCTACTTTGAAGAAACCATCAATTAGGATGTTACATGCAACAATATCTGGAGAATAATGGGAATGTCTCATTCTAGCTAATAAATTCAAAGCTTCATCATCCCTACCCACCTCACAAAGACCATTGATTAGGGAATTGCATGAAAAAGTGTTTGGGAAAATGTCATCGTGTATCACTTGAGCTACCATTACCAGAGCTTCTTCTACCCTACCTTTCTTGTAGAGAGTTCCAATGAGGGTGTTGTAGGTAACAATATTAGGAAAACAATGGTTGCTCCTCACTTTGTCCAAGAGCTCTAGTTCTTCCTCAATTTCACCCAATGTACACAAAGTCTTTGTGAGGGTGTTGTAAGTGATGACATTTGAAATGATGGTCATCTCTTCCATTTCAACAAGGAGAAGGTAATTTTTGTGGAGGTTGTAGTCATTCCCAATACCATACAAAAGGACATTCAAGGATACAACATCAAGAGGAAGGCATTTAGTAATGGTTGAATGGAAGAGGTCCCAAGCCTTAATATTTATAGAAGGCCTTAATAGATTTGTTGAATTGTACAATATTAGAGGTAGGAAATATGTTTTGTAAAAACTTTTCAGTGTGTAGGGGGTTGTGGTAGTCTGCAAAAAAATATAGGTGTAGGAATAATGAAAACAAATAAAATGAGTGGGTAATATTTGTTACCTATCTTAAGATTGGGAGTCACCATTTCATGGTGATGTTGGTAATAGAGAGGGTTATCTACGCTCACAAATTTCTTCTCAGCTGAACTTAGCCCTAATTTATCTTTTGTTCACTATTCCAACATGTAAATAGCTCCATGAAAGCCGATATTTAATGGATATTGTGTTTTTATTTCATGTATGTAAGTGGTAAGAGATAGATAAGCGATACATCGATTTGTTGATGAGAGCTTTTCACATGTGTTTTTAGAATATATTCATAAGATTTGGATTCATCTTGTTTTATAGATCTTTTGTTGAGGACTTTTGAGGATCTCGACATCTTTTGTGAAGAAAATTTTGTTATGGAAGATTTATTTATTTATATTAATTCTTATAGATTTTTATTTTTAGAATTTTTCACAATTAACTTTATTTAACACTATTCATTTCTAAGACTTTTAACATTTATGTCATTAGTTTGATGAAAGTGGAATCTTTTTAGTCTTTTGTGCAAGTTTTCTTTATCATTGATTCACAATTATGTAGTTTAATAATTCATCTTCTTAGAAAAACAATGCCACTTTATTCTAGCATTTTATTTCATTAGTATTCCAAGTCCTCGCTTCTTTCTTCATCTCTTCTAATACTATTGAGAGGGAGTTCCACAATTGTGTATGGGCACCTAATTAAATGCTCTCATTAAGAACCATATTTAAGAATTTTCCTCCTTTAATTTTTATTTTATCTCCAGGTAATTTGTTTGCAAGTTGCATGTTATTATCCTTAAAATTTCATATTTGACTAGGAGTTCATTTAATTTTAGTATGCTAGTATTAGTCCCGTTTTTATTTATTTATCCACTCTATTTACTTAAGCTTACTAAGGGGGTTGTTCATTGAATTATTAACCCACATCTTATGCACATGATTAATACTTGTCTAGTTTAAGTTGAGTTATCTCTCCTTTAAATTACTATTTTAGTTTTAGTTAGTTTACACCAATCATACCACATCGGCTTTAGTTAACTTTCAATTATTATGCTAGTTTAGCTATAAATAGATTTTGTTGATCATGTATATATTAACTTCAACCTTGCTATACATAAGAATGAAAAAAAAGTACTCTATAATTAATAAATAAACTAAAATGCCCAATCAATTAGGTGTGTTTTCTCCTTCTATACTAAAAATTAGGATATAATCTAAATACACAATCTCACATGCATTTATGAAATCTATCAATAATTCAACAATCAATCTTATAAAATCATGTAGAGAATTACATAAACTAAAAGAAAGAATACACATTCATATAGTTTTTGTTATTTTATGAAAGTTGTCTTCCATGCATCCTCCTTGTGAGATTGATGATATCTAGTCATAGGATCCAAATTTTATGAAAAACTTAGTATGTTGAAGTTGGTCCAACAAAATATCTATATGTGGGAGGGGATAAATATTATAATAATGATAATATCCATTTCCTTTCGATCAACATAAACCTCCAAGATCCATGTTTATTTCATACCATGACCATAGGTGAACTACAAGATGAAACATTTGGTTGAATACCTTTGTGCTCTAACAACACTTCAAATTGTTTTTTGATCTCATTTCTCTCCAAAAGTGAGAATAGGTAAATGTTAATGTTAGGTAAAAGATATTTAGAAGAAAATTAAATTTTATGCTTTAACTCCCTTCTTGGTGAGAAACCTTTGGGCCCATTAAAAATTTGTTGAAAAGATGTCAAATGTTAAATAAAGCATCCAAAACCTTGCATTTCTGCGTACTGTCGAACATTATAAAAATCCCAGGTCCAAACATTATATTAAAACCATCAAAAGGAATCACATTTTCATCCATTTTATCAATTCTCTATGGATTGATAATATCAAACTAGTACTGAAACTTATTTATAACTTTCATTTTCACACATTGATTATAACATTTATCTCTTAAAAGAACTCAATGGCGTCTCTTGGTTCCTGCTCTATAATCTTGAAACCTGATCGTGGTGTCGAACCACTGTCCGCTCCTACCAACAATACCTTTAATCTTGGTGCGGTCGTTGTGGGTCTCTGTACTACGATGGATTTTGGCTCTCGTGGTGCGAGGGCTGCTGTTTGGGATGCGTCCAGTTCAAAATCTGCACCTCTCGTTTGGTTTGTGTCTTCCCTCCCTTCCACTACTCCGTCCAAGGTGTTGTCTATGGGTGGTGGGCTTGGACCTCCTGTAGTGGGTGTGGTTACCACATCTATAGAAAGACTTTTTCCTTCTCCGCTTAAGGGCCCGGGCTCGGCTGATCTGTCGGCGGGGAAAGCTTCAGGTGATGTCACTTCTGCATTGAAGATGCCTCGGAAGACCTCTATGGCTCTTAGGGATTCTTATGCGGATTGTTTGGCTAAAGGTGGGAGCAAGGGGTCTACCCTTGTCTCTAATTTGAAGCATGTTGAAACTAGGCCGTTTCTTGTTTGTCATTTTATTGCTCTAGACCTAGATGTGGAGATAATTACGAAGATTGATCAGAGTTCCCCTGACCTTTCTTCCAATGCGGTCATTTGTCAGTTCACGAGAAACTGGCCTAGTCTCCCGAGGCTCCATGCTTGGATTTATAAGCATTGAGAACCTTTATCATTTTAGAATTAGTTCAGATTTTTCCTATGGCTAAGGGCTTCTTTGTAGCCAAATTTGATTAATGTGGAGGATAGAAAGATCATGTTGTGCAAGCATTTTCCACATGGGAGAATCGCTTCCTATTGATGGTCAAACCTTGGCGCCTCGATTTTAACCCTTCTTCTGAATCTTTCTACAAGATGACAATCTGGGTTAGACTCCCATACCTCCAACTTCATTTGTGGGTGGATTCTCTCCTTGAGGAAGTAGATCAGGCACTTGGAGATATTATAATGGTAGACGCGGAATCTTCTAATATTATTCACTCCACCTACGCTCATATTTTGGTAGATATTGATGCTTCTAAGGGACTACTAGCGAAGATTAAACTTATAACTCTCGAGGGTTTTTGGATCCAACCTTTGGACTATGAATGGATTCCCTTCAGATGTAGGTGTTTCAAGATGGGGCATATGGCGGCTAAGTGTGATCTAGAGAAAGTGAATTCAAAGAAGCACTCTTCATGGTGGAAAGGTGCCTCTTCTCGACATTATATGGTATTTAAGAGTTCTTCTCAAGTGGTTGAGAAAGATCTTCTTGTTAATGATTCACAGGGGTCTGAAGCAGTTGTTGATTTTGATCCTGAGGATCTTGGGTTGGTTTTCATCTCAGCCCCTATGGATGTAGTTGATGGTGATGCTCCTCTTGTCAGCTCTGTGGATGTTCTTGATTTAATTTTTTCTAGGTCATCTGGTGTTTCTGATGTGGTTTTAGTTGATTTTGTTGGATTTGTTCCTATTGCACCTACTTTGGTGGATGATAGGGCTCCTACTGGTGAGTCTATTGGCACTGTCCAGCTGACTCTTGTTGTCTCTAGGCCTTTGTCTAGCTCTCGCTCTGCTGGCTCTACGCAGTGTGATAGCCTCTCCATGGGTTTTGGGATCTCTATGTTGGATTCATTGGCTTGGAAAAATGTGGTTGCTAAGGTGGAAGATGGTTGGATTTCGGTTAAAGGTAAACACTCCAAGAATTCTTTGCCTTGTTTTGATATGACCCTTCATTCCCATAAAAAGGGATCCAAAGGGAAATATTAATGTGTCTCTTTAGTGCACTATTTATTCCAGATTGTGGGAACCTTCTATCAAAACCCCCAAGGGCAATTTGGGCTTTGTTTGTCTCATTTCTTGACTATTGATTGTTGGATTTTTAGGGTGGATGGTGCTTTATTGGTTTATCTTTACTAGTTGTTGTTCGTTAGTTAGTTTTGGGCTATTAGATTGTAAGTGTTTTATCTGTGGCAGTGATTTACCTTTGTGGGGTTATTTTTCCCCTCAATTCGAATGTACAGTAGGGTTTCAAGGGCCCTTCAAAACCCTTTTTTCATTAATCAAAAACTATAATTTGCATAACCTTTTCATCCAACCAAATTTATATTGATGATGATGATTGTATGTTTAAAATAAAAAAATATTGAATTGGTTGAGATCAAAATGGGGATCTAAACAAATGAACTTGCCCTTGTTTTATTGACTGGTAATTTGAGAAGGAAAATCTTCTCTATCTTTACATGCTCCTTTTCTACGTTAATAACATTGGTGGCTATATGTCATAACCTCTTGTTTACATCCTACTCATTCTTTAGTTTCACCACTTTTTGGCCTCATTATTTGGCCATATTTTTCATTGCAACTTCAATTACTTAGCATCAATATGTTTATGAATGATTTAATGACTACAATATCTTGGTTCATAGCAATAATTTATTAACCTTCCATTTATCTATCTTGAAGAATTTTTTCTTGTCCTTATTAGGAGACTCCTCTTAGTGAAGGAAATATGCAAAAGCCTCCCGCTTTATATAAAGTAATACTTATTTTGGTATAAAGTAGTTTGAGTGGATTTCTAACATAGAAAATATCACTAATCAAAGAATGAAAATAGAGATTAGAAGAGGAGGAATAAAGAGACAACCACAATAAGAGAATGTTAAAATACCCTAGAAACATCCTTTCAAGAATTTTCCCCGTCAAATCAATGTATTATCAACAAAAATCAACAATTATAATACACCATTAAGCTTAGAGCTTCACACATCAATAGTATCAACTCTATAGGAATTATGGGAATACAACAACACAAAAATTAAAAAATTGATCTCCGTCCCAAGCCCTAAATATATATTCCAAGGAGTCCCAAGAAATTTCTAATATTTTCCCATGAACCATTAAGTAAAACAATGGGCCTGAAATGAGTTCTCAACTTCTCTTTGTAAAATTGTAATGCTCGAGCCATATGTGTGAAGCCTTTCAAAATAGAATGTAATTCCTCTTATAATTCATTTTTCACTTTTATAACATAATTTATCATAAGACGATTCCAAGAACTTGCTCATGAAGTGATAACTTCTCTTATACACTCTTGCATATAAATATAATTAGTGAGTCAATGCTAGTCCAATTTTGATAAGTTACCCTAAAATTAATGGATCTTACAAATTCCATAAGGAGAATGACATGTGGTTGATATTGCTAACTATAGAATCTCATTCCAAGAAAGTGGGGCCTCTCTTCCTACATTGTTATGAATTTTGACTAATTTGACTAGAGTTGGGACCTAAAAGGGTGTCAACTGCACTAAGTCTCGTAGTCCTAGTGATCTTTTACTTGTATATATTGCAAAATAGTAGGGGGGTTTGAGAGACTAAATTCAAATTATAGGAGTCTCTCCCCATAGCTAATTCACACCATCTAAACATTGGTATAATGGTCAGCACTCTTCTAGGGATTCACAACATGGCTTAACCACCTCTTGTGTTTTCTATAAGTCCAATGGTTGTATCGAGCATTAATAGGTTGATCTTTTGGTGCAACGACAACCACTAATTGTAACAAGTGGTATCAGAGCTTGGTCATAGGTTTGAATCCCCTCAAGTAGCGCTGAGGGGGTGATTGTTGGTATAATGGTCAGCGCTCCCCTTGACATTCGTGACATGGATTAACCACCTCATGTGTCTTCTATAAGTCTAATGGTTGTATTGAGCATTAATAGGTCAATCTTTTGGTGCAACGACAACCACTACTTGTAGCACTAAAATCATATATGCTTATGGGTCTTGTCAAAACATTTGTAACATTCACTAATATATCACCTTTTCAACCACAATTTATTTATCCTAGAGAGTATCATGAATAAACTGATAATATACATAAATATGCTTCTTTTTTACATGGATATTTTTTCTAATTTGATTGTACTATTATTATGCTTCTTTTTAATCACCGCAAGGAAACCCTCATTCCTGCCACATACAATCTCTAGCACGACCACCAATGTCGTCCCCACTAGCAACTACCTACATGATCACCAAGGTGGGCCCAAACCAAAATTAACACTTGTATTTGGGTTAGGAGGGGATTTGAACCTTGGTTGCACCATTATTAGTGCAACCAAGTC
Source organism: Chamaecyparis obtusa (assembly GCA_027943335.1). Classification (NCBI taxonomy): domain Eukaryota; kingdom Viridiplantae; phylum Streptophyta; class Pinopsida; order Cupressales; family Cupressaceae; genus Chamaecyparis; species Chamaecyparis obtusa. The sequence goes on along the minus strand of BSBK01006985.1, from coordinate 1,726,347 downwards.
ACCACTACACCACAAGGTGATCCCCAATAGTTAACTATTGAAAATAAGATATAACACTTGTAACAAATCAACTTGTTTGAAAATTAAAACTTTTATATGACATATATTGTTATACAAGACCTTATATTGTATATCCTATACACAAAATATTTTATGCTTGCTCTAAATTTATGGAATAGCTATCATTCATGTTTGGAGCATTCATCATGGTTGGAACTTTTATGCACTTCATCAATCTTTGTTTCATATGACCCAACTTCTCTAAAGAATTTGAATTATCTTATCATACTTTATGTTTGATAGGCTTCCCTTTGCAATTTTATGATCTTAATTTCTTTTAGCAATTTAGTATGTAATAATACATGGAACCTTACATTGCTTCTAAATGTTTTAAGTGTGTTGCTTCCAAATGTCTCAAGTATGTATAGATAAACTGATGAATTGATGAAACTATAGGTAACATCATCTATTGCACAATCTCCCAAAGATGTTCATCAAGACAAGCACAAGTTGAGGTTACCGCCTCAGAGTCACAATGAACCTTTAATAACTCAAAGCTTATCTATTTTCTATATTTGATTCAATTCATAGAGTAGATATTTATTTGCATAAGAAAATGAGTCTTTAAGAGGGTTAAGAATTAATTCCTTGGAAGGAATACAATACATGGTTGAGAAAATAGTACTTTTTTATAAATAATTCTTTGAATTTACACATTTTTTATAATTGCTCAATCAAATCAAGCTTCCCAGCATCAAATAAAATTTCATGATAAGCAACAATAAAGTAACATACAATTGATCAAACTTTCACCTTGATTGTATTTTCACAAAAACATGGCCAACTAAAATGGCAAATAACCATTTAAAACTGAATTCTACTTTCACCTTAATTGTATTGTCCAAAAGACATGGCCAGCTCCAAAGCCAGCGCAACCGTTTACCTATATCTTGATCGAGGAATACATAATGAAGATGTTTAATCTTTAGTGGATGCTATTCCCCATCGCTGTATATTTTGGTGTGAACCTGGATTAACTGTTTCCTACTTTTAAAGGCAAGTTTATCGTTACCATTTTTTGTTGGCTATAATATTGTATTGTTACCTATGCTACTCTCACCTGTTATGTGTTTATAGGATGATTGCTCTTACGCTCTCAACAACAAAAATGCTTATGCTACGTGTATTTTGTCCTGCCCTTGCACTATCTGCATCTCAACTGTAACTATTATAATTTTTGTACTCATTTATGCCTTCTTTGAATTAATCATTAATGTACACTTTTTAACACCTAGATGGATATGTTTTGTCTGTAATACAAGCATTTCATATTTGTTTGTCAGATGAAAAAATAGCTAAAGCTTTTATCACTTACATTGTTTCGCTCTCCTCCCATCTTCAAATGAAAAACTACTAACAATTTATATTTTGGAAGATTGTTCTTCCAATGCTTAACAGGAACTGTGCTGCAATGCAACTCTTGTTAAAATAGTATAAAAAATTACTTCTAAATAAAAAATTTCTATTGCAAATCTGAGTTGTGAAGCTATTAGTGAATTAGATTAGAGTTGATGACATTAATGAACAACTTCCACTGTACATTATTGAAATTAACTTAGATCATCTTTTAAGTTGTTAAAGATGCCCAGATCAATTCCAATAAAAAATCATTCTAGTCATAAAAATCTAATATCTGAAATAGACTTTTGAAAGTCTGTATAATGTCATTTATTGGACCCACAACTTCATAATAAATCTTTTGGTGCCTAGTTTAAAATTGATGCAAATTCATCAAAAGCCTCATTACATGTCATGCTTTAAGCAGACTATCTGTTTGTTACTATTTTTCAATTTATTTTTTAAAGTACCAAGTAAATCCTGCAAATCGACATAAATGTTTCTTGGAATACTCGATGGGTTTCTAGTTTTATCTCTCAAGGAATCATTGGCAAATATAGCTAGACCGAATTTGGAGAAGAATATTTTGAACTAGCAAATTCACAGTTAAACTAGTTTTCGTGGTGGCATCCAAGGTAGGAAAACATATCGAAAATAATATATTTAAAAGTAAGATAGCTGAATTGGGTAATGCTTGCCGTAACAGACAAACCCGCAAACACTTAACAAGAAAACATTCGTTCCAGGAATTACAAGAGTCCAGAGACATGGGGGCATTTGCCTGCATTGCTTTTGAACATCCCACGGTTGATTTCCTCTGGTTAGTTGGAGCTATGACAAAGTTGATCACCTGGCCTTAATGACAGAGCTCCTAAATGAGATGCCGAAGACAGTTTCTCCCAAATATTTTGACAAGTATGCTCGGTTAAAAGGCCATAGGAACTTGCAGCCATGGTCATTGGTCAAGGTGCTTAGAAATAAATATGGATTCGCTGAAACAGATGCTAATGATTTCAGTGATTTTCTTGTTCCCCTGTTACATTTTGAACCAGATAAAAGATCTACTGCGAGCCAAACCCTCCTTAACCCCTGGCTTGATTCTGCATCTCGTCTTCAAATATCATCATCTGGACGAACCCAGAAAAACCATGAGGTTAAACCAGAAAAGGAGGCAGCATTTTGAATCGAAAGCCATGATGAGCCTGCCAAGGAAAATGCTGAAGTTCAATGTTAAGCTGTCAAAGTGACATGTGACATACTGAAGCCAAATCAATCTAGAAAACCCATAACAGTGATGAGATTGTCCAAAACAAATTGTGTAAACAACAATTTATGGCACGTATAGAACAGTTTGTGATAGATTAGACATAAGGAGGAGGAGTAAATTAGAAAATGCAATAAATAGAGAAGAACACGTGGTAAATCATATATTTAAAAATATACTAGCTTTTAATAATTTTTATTTTATAAGAATGGAGAAGAGGAAAGATTGCATCTACTTATGATGAAAAGAACATCTAATTGGCTGATGATCTAAATATTCATCTTGCAAAAGCCTCTAAGAAGTGCATGCGGTGGAGCTTCATTTCTGAATTACTACTGCTATCATTTGGCATATTATTGAACAAACATTTTCTACATCACCGCTCCTCTGGATGACAGCAACCATGCACTGACTACAAGTTGTCCATCTCCAAGATCAAAGCATAATTTCTTACAGAAAGGTGGTTTGAAGCGTAAGGTGAGGAACATGGTACGAACTACATAAATAGAATACAGGGCGTGGCTAGTAAGGAGCAGAACAGTGCTATGAGTTTGACTCAAAAAACTACACAGTTGAATCTTGATAGCAATATCACAAATTTTATAGAATCATCTAGACTTCAAAGGCAGAATTGCAAAAATGGATACTTAGAATAAAATCATTTTGGATAGACTGATTTGCTTGTAGCATAAGAAAATGAGTGCAATTGAGAATTATTGAGATCTGGACTGTCAGTTTGTCACTACTCATTTTCTAGATTTGATTCAGTTTCTTGTTTGATTATGACTGCACATAATCTCCATAGATATGCCCAATTACGAACTATGATAAAAATACCAAACTAGCTGTAACAGTCGTGTACAAGTTGCCTTAATAAACTTCATATATGAAGATATGGAACGATTAAACTTATTTATTAGTGCCATACTCAACTTGCATGTCAGTGCAATCACTGAAAGTGAAAATCTTTTAGCATAGAACCGAATAGTCCACTAGAAAATAAAAATAGCATAGTCCACCATTTCAGTCCTTGAACAAAAGCAAGATTCTATGAACAAATCATACCAATCATAGAAAGACCCTCAAATTGATGACACAATGACGACTTCATACAGTGAGAAAGGAAATATACTAGAGTGACTTCAACAATTTGTCACTTTCGAGTCCATGACCCTTTATAAATAATAAAAGTACTGTCATTTGCAGAGTCTTTTAATTTTTATATTTGACCAGCATCAATCAGCTAGCAGTGTCTTAAAAGTCCTATCACTTGGAGCACAGCCTTGTTTCTGCATTTGATCCATCAAAAAAAAGTATTTTCCAAGTCACGTCTTTTGCAGGCAGCATCAAATAATGAGTTGTATGTGATCTCATTTGGAATCAAACCTTTTTCTCTCATTTCACCTAACATAGACAAAGCAATATCAGGTTTATCTTCTTTGCATAATGTGTCAATTAGCATGTTGTAATGTCCCCATCTTCTTAGCCTCTCAATGGAGTTCTTAGCCTTTCATTCCTTGAAGGCTAAGTGGAGAAATAAGGAGAAATAATTAAATTAATTTCTTATAAAGTCATTAAATAATTTAAAAATTAAAAGGTAACTTTATATTTAATTAATTTAATTAAATAGTGACTAAAATAAATATTAAATCATAAGTCACTAAAATAATATTATATGGGAAAAGGGAATCTTCTAGAAACACAACTAATATTTGTTGAAAAGGAGGAAGCTTCTAGAAAAGTGCAATAAAATAATATTTTATGTTCTTCTAGAAGGGATGAAGGAATAGAATAAATAGAGGAGAGAGCCTCATTGTAGGGCATCCAATTTTGATAATGATATTTGCTTGTGCACTTGTGGATCCAAGGGTTTCTGCAGACTTTGTCTTTGGGAACGAAAACTCCCATTGATAGCATAACTGAGGTGGTGAAAGATCTTCCGAAGGGTTGCAGCTATTGGAGGAGATAACTCAGTCTTCTCATTGTGCCAAATTTTGTGGCCTAGGGCCAAATTTGTGCAAACGTTTTGAGGAATAATTCTGATACAAATTTCAATCATATTACAGCAGTGCTGGGGTCCCATGATTTTTTTGTAAGGCTGAAGGTGACATGAACAGTAGTCGTGAACAGTGACGCTACAGTGCCACTACAGTGACGCTACAGTGCCGCTACAATAATTTCGATTTATTTTCCAGCTTTGAGAAGGTAGTTTGGGCTAAGAAGAAACTCCTTTCAGTAGTTATTGATTGCATCTTCGTCTTCAACATCAAGCGCTTCCATATAATCAGGTTCCTCTTATAATTTTCAGATGTTTGCATTGGTATATCAAGTGTATTTAGGTGCTGCTGTAGATGATCTTTCATATCAGATTTAGCATTATACTTGAATATCTATTGTAAGCCAAGAAGACTTGGCATTCCACTGTATTTAGAGATTTTAAGGAGCTTAAGTTTGAATTTCAAATTGATTACATTGTTCCTAGTTTTTATGTTTGCATGCCAATTGTATGACGAAATGTCACTTGGCTGTAAGTGTTAATTTGCATTGAATAGATGTCATATATTGCATCAGAAAAATACAAAAAGAATTGCATTCATGTTAGGTGTAGACTAAGTGGAAGAGAAGTTCATTTTTCAGTCATCCTATGATCTTAAGTCATCTTCCTTATTCTGAGAACAAACTGGAATAATAATCAGTCATATATCCCTCTGTTGTACAAGTGTTTGACAAAATTTCTAAAGCAAATATAGCAAGTTTCAATCAGATTTGGACAGGGATATTACACAGGTTATAGGTTACAACATCTGGAGTAATGCCAATCATTTCCATACTTTTAAAAATCTTGAAAGCCAATCCATTTCACCAATTTTACAATGACCATTAATCAAAGAGCTATAAGCCATGCCTTCATCAAGTATCTTATTCATTAGTAGATGTGCACTAGCAAGATCACCAGCTTTACACAAACAAACTAATGATTGTACTGCATGTCACTTCATTAGGTTTTATACTCTTTATTCTCATTTTGTATAACATTTGAAATGCCATGCTCATGTTTCCTGTTCTCCAGAATGTACGTATCAGAATAGTATATGTTACCACATTAGGTTTGAGAAAAAAGTGTGAATGCCTCCCTTGCCCTGTTACTCTGACAGAAACCAGCAATCAGAGAGCTGTATGTAACAACATTTGGTTGCAAACTCTTTCTCAACATATTTTGAAAACAATCCCAAGCCTTGTCCAGCTTGCCATCTTTGCAAAGTCTGTCAATAACTGTACGAAATGTCACTTGATTGGGAAATAGCCATCTTGTATAATTTTGCATACAAAAGGTAGAGCTTCATTTACTCTTTGTACTTCGAAGAAATGATCAATCAGAATGCTACATGTAATAATATCTGGAGAACAATGAGAACGTTTCATTCCAACTAATAAACCCAGAGCTTCATCTTCCCTACCCACCTTGCAAAAACCATAGCTTAGGGCACTATATGAAAAAGTATCTGGAAAAATGCCATCTTGTATCACTTGAGCTACCAATACTAAAGATTCATCTATACTACCTTTCTTGCAGAGAGCATCAATTATGGTGTTGTAGGTAATAATATTAAGAAACCAATGGCTACTCCTCATTTTGTCCAAGAGCACTAGTGCTTCCTCAATTTTACCCCATCTACACAAGTCTTTATAAGGGTGTTGTAAGTGATGACATTTGAATGTATGCCCATCTCTTCCATTTCAGCAAGGAGAAGACAAATTCTGTGGAGGTTGCCATGATTCCCAAGACCGTCCAAAAGGGCATTGAAAGATACAACATCAAGAGGAAGGCATTTAGTAATGGCTGAATGGAAGAGGTCCCACGCCTTGTTTGTGTTGCCCGATTTACAGAGGGCCTTAATGGATTTATTCAATTGTACATCATCAGAGGTAGGAGATATGTTCTGTAAGAACTTGTCGGTGTGTGGGGATTGGTGGCAGTCTGCAGAGAAAGGTAGAGGGCGTAGGAAGAATGAAAACAAATAAAATGAGTGGGTAATATTTGTTACCTGTTTCAAGATTGGAAGTCGCCATTTCATGGTGACGTTGGTAGCAGAGAGGGTTATCTACACCCACAAATTTCTTCTCAGCTGAGCTTAACCCTAGGTTCTCTCATATTTCTTCCCAACTTAACTTAACCCTTGTTTCTCTTTCTTCACTTGACCCTTGTTTCTATTACATTTTCTGGGTATTGCAATTTTATTTCATGTCATTGGACATAGATGTACCCTAGAGACGTGGTCATTAGCCTGCATTGCTTTTGAACTTACCACAGGTGAATTTTTGTGGGTAGCTGCAGCTATGACAAAGTTGAAGATCACCTGTCCTTAATGACAGAGCTCCTCAATGAGATCCCGAAGGCAATTTCTCCCAAATATTTTGACAAGCATGCTCAGCTAAATGGCCATAGGAACTTGGAGTCGTGGTCATTGGTTGAGGTGCTTAGAAATAAATATGGTTTGCTGAAATAGATGCTAATGATTTTGGTGATTTTCTTGTTCCCCTGTTACATTTTGAACCAGATAAAAGATCTACTGCCAGCCAAACCCTCCTTCACCCCTGGCTTGATACTGCACCTCATCTTCAAACATCATCATCTGGACAAACCCAGAAAAACCATGAGGCTAAACCAGACAAGGAGAAAACATTTTGAATCGAAAACCATGATGAGCCTGCTAAGGAAAGTTCAATGCTAAGCTGTCAAAGTGACATGTGACATACTGAAGCCAAATCAATCTAGACAACCCAGAATAGTCGTGAGATTGCCCAAAACAAATTGTGTAAACAACAATTTATGGTGCATACAGAACAGTTTATGTGGTGGATTATACATAAGGATGTGTAAATTACAGAACGCAATAAATAGAGAAAAACACATGGTAAACAATATATTTAAAAATATACTAACTTTTAACAATATGTAACTTATAAGAATGGAGAAGACGAAAGATTGTATCTAATTATGATGAAACAAACTTCTAATTGGCTGGTGATCAAAATATTCATCTTGCAAAAGCCTATAAGGAGTGGAAGGGATGGAGCTTCATTTCTGAATTACTACTGCTATCATTTGGCATATTATTGAAGAAACATTTTCTGCATCACTGCTCCTCTAGATGACAGCGACCCGCAAAGCACAGACTACAAAGTTGTTCAATGTCAAAGATCAAAGCATAATTTCTTACAGCAAAGGGGCTTGAAGTGTAAGAGGATGGACATGGTACGAACTACATAAATAGAATAGAGGCTGTGGCTAGCAAGGAGCAGAACAGTGCTTGGGTGTGGCTGGTAAGGAATAGAACAGTGCTTAGGAAAATTATGTCAAGCTTTATAGAATCATCTAGACTTCAAAAATGCATGCAGAATTGGAAAAATGGGTACTTAGGATATAATCGTTTTGTATTAGACTGATTTTCCCGTAGCGTAAAAGAATGAGTGCAATTGAGAATTACTGAGATCTGGACTGTCAGTTTGTCACTACTCATTTTTTGGATTTGATATTCAGTTTCTTGTTTGATTATGAATGCACAGAATCTCCACAGATATTCCCAATTATGAACTATGATAAAAATACCGAACTAGCTGTAGCAGTCATGTATAAGTTGCCTTAATATATTTCATAGTATATGAAGATATGTGTTGATAATGATAGATTCGGTCAGATAAACATAACTGATAAATATCAATATAATGATATATGATTCCATGTAAATACAGTAAGTATTTTGATATACATACATGCATAATTAAATGTCAAACCATGGTTCAAAAACTCACAGGACTCGCCACCGACTCGCATGGACTTGCGAGCCCAATGGCGAGCCGAGTCAACTCACCACGGACTTGCGAGCCGAGTCCAGCAAGTCTATCACAAGGACTCGCAAGTCCAAGGCGTGAGTCCAACATCAGGACTCGCAAGTCCTTGTGATGGACTCTTGCTGCTGCCTGGACATGCCCAGCAACTTATAATTTGACTTTTTTTCACTTTTTGAGTCATTTGTTCTTTGTGCTTGCTCAAAACAAGGTTTTAGAGTGACTCCGATGAAATGGAGGATGACAAGATGAGGAATTTGATGTTTGCAACGATGATGATATTTCATATATTGAGTGTTTGAGATTCATATAACATGTGTAATGTATCAATTATGGCTCTTATGTTCTTTAAAGGCATTAATTTTTTTGTGTTTTAATGTAAAACTATGGTTTTTTTCTTTTTGCCGAGATTTTCACGAGTCCAAGTCCGACTCCAATTTTTTGGTTTGTCGAGTCCGTGGTGAGTCCGAGTCTTTGAACTATGTGTCAAACCATACATCATTAAATTGATTAATTAAAGAGCAAATTAGCAGTCATGATTATCGATCAGCATTATTTTAATTTTCAAGTATAAAATCTGTAACTATCGATCTGCATTTAATCGATATTGGAGATCATTATTTCTGTCAGTTATTAAGTATCGATCTTAGACACTACTTATTGCCATTGATAATGATATCGATCATTTATAATCTGCATTGGTTACTATTTGTATATTACCGATGACGGTTTTTGTTAAAGTAACTAAAGGCACTGATAATGGAATGACATGTCAATGAAGAGACATGTCTCCACCTACGTGGAGGCATGTCTATCCATTGACATGTCTCCTCAAGATTATATATATATCAAATCTGATCGATCAAGATGTAATGTACAGAAAACTAATAGTGCAAAGCATTTTAGAGATCGATCTTTCTCTTATCCATATTCAGATCTGTGATACAATAATCAGAGTTAAATCAAAGTATTCAGAATTCTCTACAATAATTGTGAAGTATTATTATCTCATCATTCTTGTAACAACCTGCAAGAAATTATTAGATCAATAGGAGCACCATTCTAGAGATAGAAGATTAAAAGGATATCTACATTCTAATCTACAATAAATCTACTCAACATTAACAATATGGAATGATTAAACTTATTTAGAAGTGCAAAACTCAACTTGCATGTCAGTGCAACCACTGAAAATCTTTTAGCATAGAAAAGAACAGTCCACTAGACAATAAAAATAGGATAGTTCACCATTTCAGTCCTTGAACAAAAGCGAGTTTCTACAAATAAGTCATACCAATCATAGGAAGACCCTCAAATTGATGGCATGAGTACGACTTCATACAATGAGAAAGGAAATATACAAGAGTGAGTTCAACAATTTGTCACTCTCGAGTCCACGACCCCATATAAATAATAAAAGGATTGTGATTTGCAAAGTCTTTTAATTTTTCTATGTGACCAGCATCAATCAGCCAGCAGAGTGTCTTAACAGTCCTATCACTTGGAGCACAGCCTTGTTTCTGCATTTGATCTATAAAAAAAAGGGCTTTCCCAAGTCGTGTCTTTTGCAGACACCATCAAATAATGAGTTGTATGTGATCTCATTTGGAACCAAACCTTTTGCTTTCATTTCATCTACCATTGACAAAGCAATATCAAGTTTATCTTCTTTGCATAATGTGTCAATCAGCATGCTAAAGGTTACAACATCTGGAGTAATGCCAATCATTTCCATACTTTTAAAAAGCTTGAAAGCCTCATCCATTTCACCAATTTTACAATAACCATTAATCAAAGAGGTATAAGCCATTACATTAGGAGCCATGCCTTCATCAAGTATCTTATTCATTAGTAGATGTGCACTAGCAAGATCACCTGCTTTACACAGACCATCAATGATTGTGTTGCATGTCACTTCATCAGGTTTTATACTCTTTATTTTCATTTTGTCTAACATTTGAAATACCATGCTCATGTTTCCTGTCCTACAACATGCACATATCAGAATATTATACGTTACAACATTAGGAAGACATCCCCCATCTTCCATTTGAAAAAAAAAGTGTGAATGCCTCCCTTAACCTGTTACTCTGACAGAAACCAGCAATCAGAGAGCTGTATGTAACAACATTTGGTTGCAAACCTTCTTTCAACATGTTTTGAAAACAATCACAAGCCTTGTCGAGTTTGCCATATTTGCAAAGTCCATCAATTAGGGTAGTGTAGGTAACAATATTAGGAAAACAATGGCTAGTCTTCATTTCTTCCAAGAGCTCTAGTGCTTCCTCAATTTTACCCGACGTACAAAAGTTCCTTATGAGGATGGTGTAAGTGATGACATTTGGATGGATGCACATATCTTCCATTTCAGCAAGGAGAAGATAAATTCTGTGGAGGTCGCCGTCATTTACTCTTTCTACTTTGAAGAAATGGTCAATTAGGTGGTTATATGTAACAATATCTGGAGAATGATGAGAACGTTTCATTCCAACTAATAAACTAAGAGCTTCATCTTGCCTACCCACCTTGCAAAGACCACTGATTAGGGCATTGTATGAAAAAGTATTAGGAAAAATGCCATATTTCATCGCTTGAGCTACCAAAACTAAAGATTCATCTATCCTAGCTTTCTTGCACAGAGCATCAATTAGGGTGCTGTAGGTAACAATATCAGGGAAACAATGGCTACTCCTCATTTTGTTCAAGAGCTCCAGTGCTTTCTCAATTTTACCCCATCTACGGTAAGTCTTTATGAGGATGTTGTAAGTGATAATATCGGGATGGATGTCCATCTTTTCCATTTCAGCAAGGAGAAGATAAATTCTATGGAGGTCGCCGTCATTCCCAGGACCGTCCAAAAGCACATTGAAGGATACAACATCGAGAGGAAGGCGTTTAGTAATGGCTGAATGGAAGAGGTCCCACGCCTTGTTTGTGTTATCCGATTTACAGAGGGCATTAATGGATTTATTGAGTTGTACAACATTAGAGGTAGGAGGAGATATGTTCTGTACAAAAAACTTGTCGTTGTGTGGGGAGTTATGGCAGTCTGCAGACAAAGATAGACGGTGTAGGAAGAATGAAAAGAAATGAAATGAGTGGGTAATATTTGTTACCTGTTTCAAGATTGGGAGTCGACATTTCATGGTGATGTTGGTAACAGAGAGGGTTATCTACGCCCACGAATTTCTTGTCAGCTGAACTTAACCCTAGTTTCCCTCAGATTTCTTCTCAACTGAGCTGAACCATTGTTTTTCTTTCTTCACTTGTCTAGAGTGGCTATTGCAATTTTATTTCATGTCCGTAAGCGGTGGGACATAAATGTACGTACCCTAGAGGAGCGATCCATTACTTATTTGATGAGAGATTTTCACGTGTCTTATGGATATTTTGTGTTAAGAAATTTGTTTTTGGAAGAATTTTTTTTAATTGATTCTTATAATTCTTCCTCAACGGGTTCTTTCATGATTTATTTTTAGGATCATTTTAAACGCATTTTTAAAAAAAACTTTTGCCGTTAATATATCGTACATTTAGTATTTTATTTTAAATTATTTATATTTGAACTTGTTTTAATATCTTTTTATATTAATAAAAAGTATATTTTTATATTGTTTTTTATTTTATTTTGTATATCATAAATAATTAACCATCTACATATTATTTTATATATGATATGTTGTATAAATAAATAATATAATTAAGTGGATAAGCTTTTAATTATGGGCTTGCGCTTGTACTTTTATGTTAGAAAATTTATTTCACATTATAAAATTACTCAAAAAGATTAAAAAATAAATGTTCCCAAACCATTAAACCTCTTCATGCGAGTTGTCAAACCTCTTTACAACAAAGTTATCCATTAGTCTGCTTTATTTTTAATGTATAAATTTTATTGATAAAAAATAATTTTAATAATTTTAAATTCTTGTTGATGCAATTCTTGTCTTTCTAAATCATTGGGTGTCAATCTAGTTGATTATTTTGATGTTCATGTGGCTCATTCCAATCAGATTTTATGGAAAGATCCATCTTCCCTTCCAATAAGTCCTTTGCAAAAGCAAACCTTTTCCACTATCCTTAATAATTGTCCTACTTTCTTGTCTAAAGGGAGGGCTAAAATAATATGGTTCCCTTCAAAAAAATGGAAAATATTCTATAAAAGATGGCTACATGGCATTACAGCAAATGGTGACTCAATCTTCTAGGCACGGAGCTTATACTTTCTGTTGGGCTAATCCTATTCTTTCTAAAACAGGTGCTTTCTCGTGGTTTGCTCTAAAAAATAGAATTATTTCCAATTATCGACTTTCTAAATTAAATATTGCACAACCTTTTATTTGTGTGCTTTGTGGGGGTATGTTTGGAGACTTTGGATCATCTTTTTATTCAATGTCAATTCACTTATCTTTGTTGGCAATTTATCATGGGTAAGTTGGCCATATCCTTTCCTCTACCTAATAATCTTTGGGACATGTTTCAAGCTTGGCCTCACAACTTCTCTTGTTGCTTGCATATGGAGAATCATTACATCTACCATTATTTGGTCTATTTGGTGGGAAATAAATAAACGTATCTTCAGGAAAGTGTCATGTTATCAAGATGATGGTCTCAGTCATATAGAGAAATTAGTTTCAGAATTGATTAATAATTATGTTATGCATCACTTCAATTCAAATTATGTCTTCACCTCTTGGGATGGTCAAGTCATTAAAGCTTGGAAAGGAATATCTATAGCTTTATCACCCATTTTTTCGAGGATAAGGGGTACAAGAGTGGATAGATCTAGTATTAAATGGTGTCATGTGGACCCAAATTTCTTAAAGCTAAATTTTGATGGCTCCTCTAGAGGGGACCTGGGTGATTCAGGTGTAGGGGTGTGTATTCGGGATCATAGTAGATGTGTTAAATCATTTAAATCCATGCCTATCCCTCTAGGATATAATAACTTGGTAGAAGCACATGCTCTCCTTGAAGGTATCATGCTTGATAAAATGATGATTTTTTCAGACATTCACATAGAAGGTGATTCGACAGTAATTATTAATGCATGCAAATCAAGGGTATGTGATAATTGGTGGCTTGGTTATATTCTTGAGCAGGTTTGGTCATCTATTGATTCTTTTAAAAATTATCTAATTTCTCATACATATCATGAAGGGAACAAGGTTGTTGATATCCTAGCGAACATGGGTTGTAGCAAAATTGAAATTTGTTCTCTTGATTTGAACTGTGACTTGGCAGTTTATCCAGAATTGTTAAGTCTTGTCAAGAATGATGTGCCTTTGGGACAGTAATAAATTCTAAGTGGCCGATATTTATTTTTACTTTTCTTGGTTCAATAAGAATTATCAAAGTTTATTATGAAGGATGTGTCATTGGGGTAGAAACAAAAACAAGAGATTTAAGGTTGATATGCCATTGAGGCAATAATTATTACCATGAAGATTTTTTCTTGCTTAATTTATATGGTAGGAAGTTTTTACATTGCCTGTAATATTTGTCATGCCGTGCTTAATTATGTCATCATTATCCTTTAATCCTTCGACAATTTTCTTAGATTTTGATGAGATTATGCAGGCATGTGTAGTGTCATGTTTTAATTACGACATGTGTGATTTGTCCTCTTGCTGTATGTTATCATCTTTTCTTGGCAGGGTGGTACTGAGGTTTTTTCCTTTCTTTGGCTTTTAGTATTTATACAATGCAAGTTGCCCAATACTTTCATATGTGGATTGATTTTATTTATTAAGGTAGTGCAACTATTTTTCTGTCTGGTTTTTTGGCTAACCACACAGTTAGGATGGCTTTGCGCTCTAATCATATGGTGAGCATTTGTGCGAAATCAAAGGAGAATTATTGGAGATGACATCTTGTTTCCTCATGGAAAATGCATTATTTTTCCATCTCATCTTTTGTCAATCTTTTTGTCTAATGCTTTCGACCTTTTGCAATCCCCCTTTCATTTGGAATTAATTGCAAGCAGGTTTGTCGAAATTGAATTCTTGGGTTCTAATAAGTTGTGGAAAGCATTGCAGAGGTATGATTTTATGGGGTGGTGATGCATTAGTTGGTAATTTATTCCATCATCATGCTCTTCTGAATAACCATGTGGTTTATTTTGTGTATGAGAGTATTAAAAGGGCTCTTGAGCGCCATACTTTTAGACATGTCAAACTTGCACTACATCAACATGGTAGATTTCTGAGTTTTGAATGTGCTAATGGTTTATGCTTTGTTGGACCTTCTAGATTATGAGGTGTGTCATCCAGTTAATTCCTCTGTTGTAGAGTCTCCACAACAAGACATCTCGATTCGTCCTCTACAAGGTTTTGTTTTGAACGATACTACAATATTTTGATCCTTCAATCTAATGGCCCCTTCAGTATGTTTCTATGAGTGGTTTTGTCAACTACACTCTTCTCAGGTCATGGACTTTGCACTTACATTTTCTCATCATTTGGTTACAATTTGTATGTCTTGTAAATATTGCAATTGGCTTTGACCTTGATGTATCTTCTTAGGTAGTCTCTAGGTCTCATGGATTTTGTATATAGCTCATGGCTAGCGGATAGGGATATCTAGATTAGGGTCCTCTCTTCTTATCATGTAATTATGAGCAAGGCTCCTTCACTTTGTATTTACGAGAAAGGATCAGAGTTTTTCTTTTCTCGTTCTTTTCTCCAAGAGCTCTTTCAACTAGTTTTAATAAAATATATAATATATTAAGTGGCATCGCCACCTTATTTAAAAAATAATAATAATAATTTTAAATTCTAAATTTTTTGAAAAAATATGTATATTTAAATATTATTACTAAGAAAAAAATATGCATAAAAAGAAAATTTTATATTTATTATTTCTTTTTTTCATAAGAATATCTGTTAATATTATCTTCTTTTATTAGGATATTTTATCAAAAAAGAAAAAAGAAAAGTTATTAAAAAATAACGTAAATACTAATTAAAAAAACTCTTTTCAATGCTCGTAGATAAGATTGTGATGGTTTTGTATTGCTTAAAAAATGAAGAAATATATATTTAAATATTATTACTAAGAAAAATAATGTGAAACTATATTTTATTATTATCTTCGTTTTATAAGAATATCTTTGAATATTGTCTTCTTTTATTGATCTATATTTTTTAAAGTTACAAAAAAAGAAAAAATAAGAGAAATATTATTAAAATATATTAGAATTAATTATCTATATTATTAAATAATAAATGAACAAAACAAAAAGAATGCATATCTTGTTTTTTTGTTTTTAAGACAATAATTTGATATTCGCATAAACATACACTAATCATATTTTTTTCACTTCTAAAACAACAATATATGATTCGCATACACTCCACCAAAAAGGCATTTGTACTTTCAAATCTTCAATCTTATTGATTATGTATTTAATATATTTTATTTTATTAGTTTTTAAATACAAATATTCACATTTCTATAAATATAAGTTTTTATTCAAATGCAGTAGGGATAAACAAGAGCTTGAGTATTCAATATCACTTTCAAAAGTGGATCAGACACATCTTAGCAAATTGCAGATTTGACCAAGTATCTATAGCCATTTCTTTTGTATTTCAGTACATTAAACAATGTGTTTTTGTTTTGGTAAAAACAATTATTAAACATGCATACCTTTATTGATGGTTTTCCACAATTTTGAAGACCATTCATTTTTTTTTCTAAAATATTGGATGAATAACAAAAAAGATTGTTGTATATGAATTTTATTTCTTTATTGGACCATAAATAGAGACAAGTATTTAACTAGCCTTACTCTCTCTACAATCTCCAAACTTTGAGAAATAAAATTAACCCTTACATGTGATGATTGATTAGAGGGAACACACGATCTTAAAATTGTCCACTCATAGTCCATAAACTATGGTTGTATGCCTAATTGCATGCCTCGAGATTTTTTTTCAAGTCTATACATATTGCATTTGGTTGAATATTTCTAATTCGAGTAGAGGTTTTATAAAATCCTTTCTAATAAGTTATAAATATTCTACCACTAAATCATTGTATTCTATGAAATAATAATCAATTATATCATATTAATCATGCACCTTGTTTTATGTCTACACATTTTGCATGCGTGTGTTGGATATTGCTAATGCATTGAGGAAATTGTTAATACATTTAATATGTTTAATCACTACATTGAATAATGTTGGAGCTCATGATGTTGTTGTCATTAGTGTTTTGTCACTGATGTCAACATATGTTTCTGTGAAGAGAACATGTTGGTTACTACAGTGTACAGACACTATACGGATGTTTCAGGATGTGTGAAGATAGATGAGAGTACAAGAAGATGTTGTGATCTTATATCCAAGATTGCATCATGTAATGTTGCATATTAGATGAGTTACAGATGTTTTGGTGAAGATTGGTTACTGAATTGTGACATGGAAGTTGACAAAGTGAGTCATTGTGTTTCTGGTATATCTTACAGAAGGTATGGATCCAATATATGCAAGCTTAAGGGATGACAAGCAAGCTAATGAAGAATTTTCATTGGTCAGCGCAAGGTAAGGAATGCTGGATGACGTTAGCTATGGCATGTGTTTTGGAGATGACTTATTTGGAAGCTGACTTGAGGGATGCAGTGTGCATTTTGGTTGGCAAATGTAAATTAAGGATGTTGGTCCTTAATTGTTGTAGTGTAATCATTGTATACTTTCTTTAGATATCGCGTGTATCTTAGCAAGGGTTTATGTAATTGTTTGTATATTAGGAAAGCCTAATCGGTTGACCTGATCATGTAGAATGTAATAGGGTATATATGTAAGTTCTTTTCTTTGGAAAAGACATGGTGAGAATGTATGTGATGTAAAGAAGATTGTGGAAGCTGTGAGCTTGTCTGCTAGATGTAGAGCAAAGGATTACTAGTGTACTTCATTGGAAGTGATCAAGCAAAGATAGTTGATGTTGGACAGTTCAAAAGATTGTGTATTTCTTCATATACACTTGTGTTGCGAACAATGAGTTCTTAAGGTGGATTTAACATTCTTTGGGCAGTGAGCCCACCCTTCTTTCTTGACTCCTAACAAGGTTTGTCCTCTAACAAGTATTGTGTACTATAATGTTTCAATAAGCTCCTAACAGGGCTAGATCTTCTAACAAGGATACTATACTCTCAGTACATCATTTGTGGGTGCTAATTCCCATAGGGGTTTTTACCTTTAATAGGGTTTCCCCGACACCAAAATATTGTGTTATTGTGTTGGCATTCATTGTGTTCATTGGATTTGATATTGCTGCTATTCAAAGTTTAAAGTTTAATAATCTATCATACAACTGATTCACCCTCCCCCCCTCTCAATTATATTGTGGACTGTTATTCCTAACTATTGGTATCAGAGATACTGCTCCTTAGAGAGAAAGCTTAACAACTTGAGGTGATCTTGGAGATGGCGTTCTATAGGAAGAATAGTCCAAAATTTGATCCTGAAAACTTTGACAGTTGGAAGAACAAGATGGGAATGCATTTTCTATGTTTGGGCATCGACTACTGGTTGATTAAAAATAATAAGGTAACTATGAAGACTAAGAATGATTTTCCATCATCTACTGATGATGAAAAGAAGGTATTCTCACACAACATGGTCATAAGGGAAGCATTGATCAGTGCACTCTCTGAAGGAGAATTCACTGAAGTTAAAGACTTGGATTCGCCACACCAAATTTGGAATAGATTAGAAGCACTATATGAAGGAGACAAGTATACCAAGCAATCAAAGTTATAGAACTGTAAAAACAAAGATGGAGAAGCTACAAATGAATGATTATGAAAGCATTAGGGCTTATGTTCAAAGGGTTACAGAAGTTGTGGTTGGAATCAGAAATTGTGGAGGCACTTATGATGAAGAAGAAGTCATTGCAAAGATCCTTAGATCATTGACACATGCTTACAAGATTAAGGCTGTATATATATACAAGAGACTATACCTTTGACTCTGAACTTTAGCAGAGAGATGTTGATTGCAAAGCTAACTACCTTTGAAGTTGCTGAAATGGGAGATTTTGTACCTAAAGTTGAATCTACATTTAAAGCATCTACACACAAGAGGATAATGTCTGCACCTCTGAGCACCAGCAGTGAGAACCTAAAAGAAGAGCTCGATGAATATGTTGAGGAATGGGAATAGATACAAGCAGAGGAAAGAAAGATGGATGAACTTGTTGCACTGATTGCTAGAAGACAAAAGAGAGGTGAGGGTAAATTTGAAGGAAAATTACCTTTGAAATGTTTTTCATGCAATAAGGTAGGTCATTTTGCATCTAGATATCCTACAAGAGTTCCTAAGTACAAGCCTAAGCTTTTCAAGTCTAAGTATTCAAAGGATAAGGAATGTTATTATGCTAGTGAAGGTATTTCTGATGATGATGATGATTTAGATTATGAGGAGATTGGATTTGTTGCTATTAAAGATGAACTAGTATATGAGGAAAAGGCTTTAGTATCACATGTTGATAAGAAATCTGAATGGATTATAGACAGTGGTTGTTCACATCATATGACTAGAGACAAAAACAAGTTTGTTAAATTAGTGAAGTATGATGGTGGTGTTGTAAGATTCAGAGACAATCTTCCTAAACTTATCATAGGAGTAGGATCTATTACTCTAGATGGAAAAACTAATACTGATAATGTACTACTTATTGATGGACTTAAGCATAACTTGTTGAGTGTTGGACAGTTGATGGACAAAGAATTTCAATTACAATTCAATGATGGTAAATGTTTTATCAGAAGTAAGGCAAGAAAGTTGATTGCAACTAGTACTAAATCTAGAGCTAATGTATTTGAATTAAATACATCTGGAGCCTCTTGTTTTATTGTGAAGGCAGATGACAGTTGGTTATGGCACAAAAATTTTTGTCATGTTAACTTTGATAATATTGTGAAGGCAAGTTTGACAAATGTAGTAAGAGATCTATTGAAGATTGTGAAACCATCTAATACTGTATGCAGAGAATGTGCTATGGGAAAATAGACTAGAAGCAGTTACAAAAGAAAAGCATATACATCAAAAGGAAAGTTGGATTTGGTACATACAAACCTATGTAGACCTACAAGGACAAGATCATACTATGGTGAAAGGTATTTCATACTTTTTGTTGATGACTTTTCTAGAATGATGTGGGTTACTTACTTAAAAGAGAAATCAAAAGCATTTGATAAATTCAAGATATTCAAAGCAAAAGTAGAGAATGAATTAGGTTTAAAGATAAAATTTTTGAGATTAGATAGAGGTGGAGAGTTTATTTCAGACTTATTCAATTCATATTGCGAAGAGCATGGAATACAAAGATAGACATCTTCTCTTAGGACTCCATAATAGAATGGGATAGTAGAGCGAAGAAACATGACTATACTTGATGTTGCTAGGACAATGTTGCTTGAAGGAAATGTATCTCATATGCATTTGAGAGAGGCTATTGG
The DNA here is from genome assembly GCA_027943335.1 of Chamaecyparis obtusa. NCBI lineage: Eukaryota > Viridiplantae > Streptophyta > Pinopsida > Cupressales > Cupressaceae > Chamaecyparis > Chamaecyparis obtusa. The sequence continues at coordinate 1,706,368 of BSBK01006985.1, read as the reverse complement.
GACAACAGTGTACACATTAAATAGAGTTCAAATCAGAGAAGGTGCAAGTAATACTCCTTATGAATTATGGTTTGATCATACTCCTACTATAAAATATTTCAGAATATTTGGTAGTAAGTGCTATATCAAGAGAGATGATGAGATAGGGAAGTTTGATGCTAGAAGTGATGAAGGAATTTTCCTTGGTTATTCTACTAAGAAAAAGGCTTACAAATGTTTCAATCTGAGATTAAGGAAGATGATTGAAAGTAACAATGTGAAGATAGATGAAAGGTTTTAGATACAAGAGAGAATGTATGATTGTAATCAAAATATAAAGATCAAAGAAGTTGCTGCTACAAAAAAACTTGTTGAGGTTGAATGTGAAAATGAGACTTGTGATGATAACACAAATGAGGCTACTGATATTCCTAAGACTCTGAGGTATGTAAAGAACAATCATCCTGAAAATCAAATTATTGGTAACTCTAATCAAGGAGTAATGACTAGATCAAAGGCTAGAGAAGAAATTTGTTTGATTTCTCAAGTTGAACCAAAAACTACAAATAAATCTTGGATAAATGCTATGAAGGAAGAGTTAGACCAGATAAAGAAGAATAACACTTGGGAATTAGTTCCTAGACCTAAGAAAAAAAATGTAATAGGAACTAAATGGGTTTTCAGAAACAAAATGAATGAAGAAGGAGTTGTAGTAAGAAACAAAGAAAGATTAGTATGTGAAGGCTATTCAAAACAAGAAGGCGTAGATTTTGAAGAGACATTTGCTCTTTTTACTAGAATAGAAGTTGTGAGATTATTTTTGGCCTATGCTACACATAAGAACTTCAAAGTATATCAGATGGATGTGAAATTTGCAATCTTGAATGGGGATCTTAAAGAAGAAGTGTATATGGAACAACTTGATGGATTTCCTTTATGCGAAGATGGAGACATGGTATGCAAGTTGAAGAAAGCTATGTATGGGCTGAAGCAAGCTCCAAGGGCTTGGTATGCAAGGTTAGACAAGTACTTACTTCGACTTGGATTCAGAAAAGGTAACGCTGATAGTAATTTGTATTTAAGAACTAGTGAAGATGGAGTTTTGATAATAGAAGTCTTTGTTGATGATATTATCTTTGGAGGCAATGATGATATATGTGAGAAATTTTCTAAAGAGATGGAAAATGAATTTGAGATGTCCATGATAGGTGAAATGAAATTCTTTCTTGGACTACAAATAAATCAGAGTAAGAATTGCATTTTTATTTCTCAAACTAAATATCTTAAAGAAATGTTGAATTTTTTTGGAATTGAAGACTGTAAACTAGTTGGTACACCAATGGTGACTAGTAATAAGTTGACAGTTGATGATGAATCAAAGTGTGTTTTTCAGACCAAGTACAGATAAATGGTTGGAGGATTACAATATTTGACTCACACCAGACCAGATATTGCTAATGTTTTTGGGATTGTGGCTAGATATCAGGCATAACCTAAAGAGACACACCTAGCTATTGTGAAAAGGATATTGAGATATCTGAAAGGAACAATAGACTATGTCTTATGGTATGATAGAAATGATAGCTTTGAACTTCATGCTTATATTGATGCTGATTGGGCAAGAAATATTGATGACAAGAAGAGTACTAGTGGTGGTCCATTTTTCCTTGGGAAAAAGTTAGTTTCATGGCTAAGTAAGAAGCAAGATTGTATAGCTCAATCTACTACTAAATCAAAGTATGTTTTTGCTACTATTAATTGCACTCAAATTGTTGGGATGAAACAAATGCTGAAGGATAGATCAAGAAAAGACTTCCTTTAAATGTGCATGGGGAACCTTTTGTTGGAATGCCATGCCATTTGGACTTAAAAATGTTGGAGCTACCTATCAAAGAGCTATGACTACTATCTTTCATGATATGATGCATAAAAATATGGAAGATTATGTAGATAATACCTTGACAAAAGAAAAGGAACATGCATCTTGAAGATTTGAGTTTGATCCTGGATAGGATGGAACAATTTCAACTCAGATTAAATCCTAAGAAATGTTCTTTTAGAGTCACCTTGAGAAAACTACTTGCATACATCATTTCAGCTAAAGGAATCAAGGTTGATCCCGCAAAGGTTTAAGCTATAATGGAGATGCCACCTCCCAAAACTATAAGTCAATTAAGGAGTCTACAAGAATGCATTCAGTGCATCATGAGGGTCATATCCCAACTTTCTGATGAAGCTCATCCTTTCAATAAGAATATATAAAAATGAGCTACATGCACATGGAATGAAGAATGTGAAAAAAGTCTCAATCAGATCAAGAAATATTTGGCTAAACCTCCAATCTTAATGCCTCCTATTTTAGGAAAACCTCTCATTTTTTACATCTCAACTATAGCTACATCCTTGGGGGAATTATTGGCACAACAAGATGAACATGGGAAAGAAAGAGTTATATACGACATCAATAGAATATTAGTAGCTTATGAGATCAATTACAAAAACATTGAAAAAGCTTTCCTTGTAGTGGTATTTGCGTCTAAAAAACTCAGACATTATATGCTGGCACATACTACACAGCTTATAGAAAAGATTGATCCTTTGAAATACTTACTATGTAAAGCTACTCTTACTAGTCGACTAGCTAAGTGGATGATGATTCTCTTTGAATTTGACATTGAGTATGTTGATCATAAGGCCATAAAAGGATAGGAGATTATTGATCAACAAGCTAAATTTCCTCTACAAGATAATAGTCATATGCAGATTGAATTTCTTGACTCATCTATTATGTATGTGACTTAGTGAACATGGAAGATGTTCCTTGATGGATCTCACACACAAAATGGTGCTGGAGTTGGTATTTTGTTTGTCACACCTCATGGTTATACTATTCCAAAGTCATAAGATATTATTTCCTTTCACAAACAAGCTAGTAGAATATGAGGCTTTGACAAATGAGATTAAACTAGACATTGAATGGAGAATCATTGAACTACATATTTTTGGAGACTCTCATCTTATCATCAATCAAACTAATGATGAATATCAAACCAAAGATGATAAATTTATTCCTTACAAGAAGATGATTGATGATCTCAAGAATTACTTCACTTTTTTCACATTCCAACATATCCATAGAGTTGAAAACATGGTGGCTGATGCTATGACTACTTTGGCTTCTATCTTACAGTTGGAGGAAAATAAGTTCAAATTTCAATTCCTAGTGGAAGAACTACACTATCGTGCCTATGATTCCCCTGAAAACCATGTAATATGTGTCATGATTCCTCCCAATATGCTAAAATTTACTCTTACATGTGTGACCAAATCATTCCCGATAAATTAACCCACAATGAAAAATGACAACTCATTCACAATACTTCTCACTATACCTTCATCTCTGGTGAATTGTTTAGGAAGGGTCTAGATGGAACACTTCTTAGGTATCTAGAGAAAGATGATTCTGAATGTGCATTAGATGATGTCCATGATGGCGTATGTGGGTCTCACTCTAATGGTCTTGTGCTAACTTGAAAATTACTTACAACTGGTTATTATTGGCCTACTATGCAGACAAATGTTGTACGCTATCGTAAGTCTTGTGAGAAGTGTCAGATACATGGGAATTTGATTCATGTTCTAGGAAGGGAACTTATTCCCTCTATTACACATTGGCTTTTCAACAGTGAGATTTTGATCTAGTAGGTCAAATACATCCTGTTGGAGCTCAAAATTTCATGCTGTGATTTTTATTCCATGCTTGCAAAATTTATCTAAGTGTCAGGTTAATGCATTGAAAGTCTTCGAAAGGGGCTTAGTCTGGGTGCATAGAAAATGGGGCCTATTGTTTTTCATGATGAGTCACTTTGATAGGGTGTTTTTCACCTATCATTTGACATATGTAATAGGTTTTAGGTCCTAGATTTCAGTTCTAATAATTTTTTGAAGTGGCTATTTGAAGGTGTTTCCCGAAACCTGCATAAAGCATGTTTCCTAATTTTCTTTAAGTAGCCCACTTCGAAGGTTTGAATATTTTTCCAAGTTGATGTTCATTGCATGGGAGTTTTTGCATCATGTTTTAGGCATGAGAAAGAGTGTCCATACCCATTTTTAGCCCCCCATGTGCCTGTTTGACCTCTTTTCCAGTGTCATCCAGTTTGTAGATTGTTAAGTTTCTCTGAGAATGCCTAGTCCAGTTTTCTAAGTGATCTACTTTGAGGATTTGTGATTTGTACCCAGTTCAAGGTCAAGCATAATCAAATGTTGTCCTGCATTATAGACCTAGGAGTGACCCTCCCTGAAGATTTTTAGATCTCTACCAATCCATCTGGTCGTTCTCCTAAGCTAGTTCCAAATCATGTTTCTACATATTTCACTGTTTCAAATCCTAAATATTTGTAATAAGATGACTTTGGTGTTTAATTGCATTTCACCATGTGATCTTTTGGGTGAGTTAATTGTGGATTCATATACCTTGTGGGGAAGTGAATCAGTGTCAAAGTTGTTGATTCATGAAGGTCTCAATTGGAAAATTTTCTGAGCTAGTTTCTGAGGTGATTTGTGCAATTTGGTAGTGTGGATAGAATCAATGTTCCAAAGTGTCAAGTTGGGTCAGTGATAACTTTTGGCTCAAATCTTTTTGAGCGATTTCCTCTGACAGGTGTACTTACATGTTGGGAGTGAGTGCAAGTGTTTGATGGCGTGCTCCTATGTGACTTGGTGGTCAATTTTTTGAGGCCACTTCTGAAGGCCAGCTGTTGATGTTGGGCATTTTTTCAGAGATAGAGTGAACTGAATGATGTGATTAAAAATTTAATGCACCATGGTCTTGTCTTCATCTTGACAGCTACATTTTGGATGAGTAAGAGGTAAAGATGGAGTCTAAGATGTTGATCCTCATTTCATATTCCTCAGCTGATGTTCAAGTCAAGCATGAAAATGCTTTGGTGCTATGGTTTGTCAGCCTTGTATGATCTTTGAAGTGCTACGCATACTCATATGTATTCATGGAGTTGGTCGGGTTTTGTCTCAATTTGATTGCACATGCCATATCAAATTTTTTTGCTATATAAAAAGGGGGAGATGATGAATATACTGGCATGTCTCTTAGTGTGTTGTGTGTGCACTTTCTTGTTGGGTACGAACACAAATGAAAGGCTAGGTAACAAAGAATGGTGTGCACACACATGTTGTTGTTGTGCCCATGATTAATAACAAATGATGTGCGCACATGTTTGTGAAGTGTTGTAGCACATTGTTTATGTATGTTGCGCACCACAAAGGAATTGAATACATAGTGGTTAGTAAGGAAGGTTGTGCACACTGGCATGGATGATGCATATGTGCTAGAGTAGAGAGTGCATACATTTTTTAGAGGAATGAACCAAGTTTTATTAGATGTGGGCACAAAATAGGAGAAGGTTGTGTGTGCACTGAAGATGTGTGCACAAGGTTTATGGTGTGCATAAATGTGAATTGGATCCATCTTCAAAAATGTGGGAGCCAACACATTAAGGGATGGAGTGTGTAAAGGAGGAAGCTTCCTGCAAGTTGGACTAGTGTGTGAGTTAGTAGAGACATTGTTTGATGAAGAGTATGTTATGTGTGTGGGTTTAGAATAAGGTTGTTGTACACACTAGATTGTGCACTTCTCTAAGTCATTACTTCCAAGGGAGTCCATGGATTGGAAACCTTGAGAAAGCGAATTAGATCTCCCTAGGCATGGAGTCACAAGGATGTTTGATAGTGCTCTCAGCTAGAGCTATTGAAGCATGCAACCTTGCTAGTAAACCACACAATGGGAGATTCAAAGAGACAAGGGCAAGAATGCCAATATCATCAAGAATCAACAATGGAAATGCAATGCAACTATGCTAAGAATGAAGATGCAAGCTAAGCTATGAAAGGAAAGTATTACAAGCCTTGCTAATTAAGCTATATGAGCTAATCTAAAGCATAAAGGAAACTGAGTTAGATGTCATGAAAGCTTAAGCTAAGAATGCAAGAATGGAAGCTAAATGCATGAAGAATGGTGAAAGCTCCAAAGTCTCCAAGAAATCCTGCAGCATAAGATTAGTATTCAAAGTTGGGATCCTAGAATGGGAAAAGAGCTCTCCCTTTAAAGGAATTGAGAGAGAATGGACCATGGAGATTAAGAGGCAAAAGATTTAATCAAGGGTAGAGTTTGAAAGAGGAACAATCCATGTGCACAAATCTCCTCCAATGAGAAAATAAGAGTTGACTTTTGTGTCCATATGAGACAAAAAGGCCTTTTCTTCTTTTTATAAAATAAGAATAACGCTTTATTTGTGCAACTTAGGATAAAAGGAAAGGTGGGGGCTTTTTATTTAATAAAAGGGGAGGGAATTCCTTTTAAATAAATAAAGACTTAGGATAAAATGGTTAGCCCATAGAAAATAATTGAATAAATGATAGAATTAGGATTTGATCAAGAAAATTGATATAATTTGAAAAATATTGATTTTTAAAAATATTGATTCAGGGATTTGATAAATTGCTGAATGGGGGCCCAAAGTCTAGGCGACCATTTTAGGGTGCATACATTTGCCCCTCTTTGACTAACGTGAGATCGATTTGGGATCACATGTGGTCAAAGAATGGAATTAAAATGTGAGATCAATTTGGGATCACAAAACAATCCAAACATGTGTTTGACGGATGGGAACATATCAGGACAACAATAAGCTGAAATACAAGACCAACATACCTGTAAATAGGAGATTGTCAAGTCTCAAATAAGAGATAAGAATCTCAAGCAAGGTTTGATTGAAAAAGCTGAATCAAGGATTAAAGCTGATAGGTACTGTCCCCTCAGAATCAAAATCGAAATCAAGTAGAGGAGAAATAGTAAATTGATAAATTTGATCAAATCACTAGAAATCATAATCGAAGGTGAAAGATGATAGGATAACCATCAAGTAGTGAAGATATGCCCTAGTTTGACTAAGTTTGACTAAGAAAGATATAGGATAAAAATGAAGTCAAACCTCAGAGAGATGAAGTGAATGAAAATGAATGAAAGACTAGAAGGTTGAGAGAGATGGGGATGAAGAAATGAAGATGCCCCAGTGAAGATCGAAGGATCAGGCCTCAAATGGTAAGCCAATTGCGCAAAAGAAAGAGAAATTTTGAAAAGCAATTTTGACTATCAAGATGAACTTAGATTTCAATTTCGATCCCAAAAATGGATCCAGGACGTCAAAATTAGCTAGGGGTGCAATTTTTACGCAATTTTGAGAGGTTTTGAAAATTGGTCAAAAAGTCAAAATGCTACAAAAGGGTAAAAAGGTCATTTTCAAATTCATTTGTCTTGTTGTGATTTGAGAACTTTGAGAGCTTAGAGAGAGAACATGGCCTAGCAAGCAGTGATTTTGGTACACAAACTTTGATTTGAGCATGCTCGGTTGCATAACCGGCCTCCTTAGTATGGTGCCCCGGTAAGTTTTCAGAAAGACTCACCCTTTGAGTCATTAATGAGCCATTTATTACATTTAAAACATGTTTTTAATATTTCAAATTTTACTTGTGTGAAAGTTCGTACAATACTTATAAAGTATCACACCCTTTTGATACTATTTATCGTGTGATAGTTCGCAGGTCCACAAAGTATCGCACAAGTGTTTAATCCAGTATCAGATGATACTGGATGAAACATCATGCGATCCTATGTGAACTATCTTACTCAAAAATATTATCACACTGTTATTGAGGAAAGTATCATATGATACTTTATCAAAAAATAGTATTGTAGTAGTGTAATAGGAAATATCATATGTTTCAAAGTTTGAGCAATATGACATGGGTCTAAACAATTTTTGCATTTAAGATTTTGATACTGATTGTAGACATCCATCATGATATGTTCTGACACCTAGTTTGGGGTTATGGCTTGTAGGAGAACTTTCCAGTGCTCCTCATTAGAGTGCCAAGAGTGATCGAGCTACGGTGCATCAGAGATCTCGATACTCCTGGACGAGATGACTTGATCGCTATGGGATTCAGTTTCTTGCTGGATATGCCCCATATTCGGGCAGATCATGGGCTATTGACAGCGTTGGCTGAGAGGTGGCATAGTGAGCACAACACCTTTCAACTGCCTACTGGAGAGGCGATTATCACCTTAGAGGATGTCTATTGGATCCTCTGAGTATCCAGCCATGGCGATCTAGTGAGTATAATCATGTTATTAAATGTGCATAGATGTAAAGTTTCCATATGATAGAAACTAACATTATTTGTTTGTTGACACAAGTATACTATGATCAGGATCCGACTGAGGGGCAACAGGCCATCCAGGACATGTTCTAGGATGTCACTATTATTGATAGACACCTCAGTTGGGACCGGCTGATGGAGGAGTTTGGTTGAGATTTTCTGGTTCCATGCATAGTGTTCTCTATAGTAGCACAGGCACTGATCACAGATAGGAGCCAGAGAGGGTTTCCATTAAACTGGGGCAGATTAGTTGTCAACTTGATAGCACACCCTCGATGGATGGCATGGGGCACAACCATCCTAGTAGACATGTACACCAAGCTCCATGAGATCATTTATAGGGAGAGCAAGACATGGGCATATGGGGTGGTCTTAGCACAGGTATGGGCATGGGAGTACATGCTCATTGTGCACCCACATGTGTAGCCTAGGGAGCGGAGATGCCTTTATATCTATAGGTACATAGGATTCATTTCACAGCCCCATAGCAGAGATGTGACATACTACAGGAGGCTTTTGGATGATCTCACATCATTTCAGTGGAGACCATACAGAGCCTATGAGCTGTAGAGTGATCGAGAGCAGGAGCTGGGATATATGCTATGCAGCTAGCCACTAGTAGGGTGGCACTCTAAGATAGTTGAGTGCTTCATCATCTCCTGGGTATGGAGGTAGTTTGGTCGACAACAGAGGGTACCCACAGAGACGACCACATATGTCCGAGTCAGGGATGAGGAGGGATAGGGATGGATGCCAATGCTGGACTACCAGTAGGTAGTACAAGACACCATAGGTATACGTAGGGAGCCATGGGACTATCTCCTAGATATGGTGAATGTAGGTGCAGATGCAGCCTACAGGATAGAGCAGCGGAGATATCCATTTCCACGATTCATAGTTCTTGATGCACAGTCAGTGGCACAGGGTGGTGACAGGGATGATGGAGATGGGGGAGACAGGGGAGATGGAGGGAGGGTGAGGGAGAGAGGAAAGGGATCTTGATCCAGTGTCCAGAAATGGTCACAGAGATAGGTTTTTGATGATGAGGCAGGGGATGCAGTGAGATTAGTTTGTTGACAGGTGGATGCTAGGTAGGATCAGCCTGCAGGGGGAGGAGGGGAGGATATCAGGGCTAGGATTTAGGTTTTGGAGACTAAGATCCAATAGCTTAGGATTACTATTTCTATGAGAGATCAGTAGCTAGCGGATGCACGAGCCGAGATAGATCGATGAGAGAGGGCAACATAGGTTGATACTGCAGAGATCCGGAGAGAGGCAGCACGAGTTGCATATTATCATGGTCTCTACATACAGGTTGTACCTATAGCACAATGAGTTCCACTATACTCTAAGAGGGTTGGGAGATTTGACATTGTACCAAATAGAGTAGCAACACCACCTCCACCACCACCACATGATGGGGAGAGTCAGACTTAGGTCTAGGGTGTTTAGATGTATAGAGACATATCCTGGGACATTATCCAGATTTTGGATCCCACATTGTATTTTGTATCATGACATTCATATATATATGAGATTTACTAGATTTGCAATGTATCTTGTGTATTTGTCCCACTTGTGATGGATGTTTCAGTTTTATATTGTCTTGTGATATTGCTCAAAATGTATGATGTATGCTTATATATGCTCATGTATAATCTCTCTCATAGATGTATGTTTAGTTCTCACGTTATGATATAGACTCATGTTTCTAAAAATGATCTCTTTGTGATATAGATATGATGATAAGATTAACCCCTTGTGATGACAGGAAAATGATGCGATGTGAAAGATAAGGAGTGAAAGACATGATTGAGAAAAAGTGAAAGGTGAGCACAGTTGACAAACAAGTCCATGAAAGATGAAAGGATAGCTCTCTCCATATGCAAGATGCAAAACTAAACTAACATGAAAGTCTCCAAGAAATCCTATAGCATAAGATTAGTATTCAAATTTGGGATCCTAGAATGAGAAAAGAGCTCTCCTTTTAAAGGAATTGAGAGAGAATGGACCATGGAAGATTAAGAGGCAAAAGATTTAATCAAGGGTGGTGTTTGAAAGAGGAACAATCCATGTGCACAAATCTCCTCCAATGAGAAAATAAGAGTTGACTTTTGTGTCCATATGAGACAAAAAAATGTTTTCTTATTTTTATAAAAGAAGAATAATGCTTTATTTGTGCAACTTAGAATAAGAGGAAAGGTGGGGGCTTTTTATTTAATAAAAGGGGAGGGAATTCCTTTTAAATAAATAAAGACTTAGGATAAAATGGTTAGCCCATAGAAAATAATTGAATAAATGATAGAATTAGGATTTGATCAAGGAAATTGATATAATTTGAAAAATATTGATTTTTGAAAATATTGATTCAAGGATTTGATAAATTGCTGAATGGGGGCCCAAAGTCTAGGTAACCATTTTAGGGTGCATACAGCTGCCAGTCAACATTGTAAAAGGCAAAGCCAGCATAAGAGCCAAGGCAAAGGGGGTTGCACATGGTGCTAATGCAGTGCTATGCTGCAATAGAAAAAAGACAAAAGGAGGCGTGTTAGATTCTTAACTCACGTAATGAATGGGGGTTGCCAAAGTAGACGTCAAACAAGGTGTGCATGAGTATTGAGGCAGCATGAGAAAGCTAATCAGAGGTGTGCATGAGCATGTGCATAAGGTTGGCACTTGATCAAAGGGTATATATGCATGCCAAGGCTGAAGGTAGCATACCAAACACTTGCAACCAAGGATGGTGTGTAAGAGTTTTTGGTGGCTGCCAGCAAGACAAAAATAGAACCAAAGGTAGAAGGTGCATGTTTAGACTGGTGCATACAACAAACAAGGGTACATGAGTCAAGAAATAGAGGCACATTTTTGGGAATGAAATTTTAACAGGCTTCTAGCAATCAAATGAGGTTTCCAATCATTGCTGGAGATTTGCGAGAGCCTTGGGAGGCAAGTTACCTGCAATTACTAGTGAAATGAAGTGTGCATTGGGTAGTTAAGGTAGAAGCACATAGGTGAGAAAGAAGTAAGAAAAATGAAGTAAAAATGAAAGGGGTTACATGCGGGTTTATCCCACATGCACCCCGAATTTGTTCTAAGAGTTGTTTATATGAAACAGGGCTCAACTTAGAGGTAAAGTCAAGTGAAAGGAGGCAAGGCTACCCCTTGAGTATGTGGGGCTCGGATTTGATGCATGCCAGCTAGGCATAAACATAAAGTTTTAGTGCAAATATTTAAAATGCTTAGAACATTAATCCCACATCGATGGGGATTGGGAAATTTCAAGTGTTTATAAGACCCAATGCACACATATGGATTGAAGAAGGAGTTTGAGGCTATGCACACACAAGTTCTCTGGAGGTGCCTTGGGGACTATGTCGGTGGGCTCGATAAGAAGATAATTTTGCAAACAGATGGCGGTGAGTAGGAAAAAAATGGGACACATGGTGCTTGGTCATGTGTTCACTAGATAAATTGGCGATCAAGAAAATAGCAGGAGATCCAACGAATGACTTAGTCGCATGATCGCCAGATCCTAGCAGTTAAGTCCTTGGAATCTGACAATTCAGAGAATGCTTAGTCGGTAGATCTCATGATTCCTAGCAATTAGTGGCTAGCATTAGGAGACTTGGAGATTATCTCAGTTGCTAGGTCACTTGATCCCTAGTGGTTAGTAAATTTAATCTAGAGATTCAGAGAACAAGTCTAGTCACGTGATTGCCAAATGTAACCTATGGTTAGATATAGCTCCAGAGATTTAGAGAATAGTCTATTCGCTTGATCGCTAGATTTGACCATGGTTAAGGATTCCATTAAGAGACCTAGAGAATGAAGTATTCGCCCAATCTCCAAATAGAGGTGGTCAACCTAGGGTTAAATTGGAGCATCCAATCAGCTGATGCCATGTGGCTTATGTGGGGCTCACCTAGATTTAAAAGTTGCTGAAAGATATAAAAGGCTTGCATGGTCCAAACTATATGAGAATTTTGAAATTTTCAAGAGATTGCAGTTGCTCACAGAAAATAATGCCTGGAGCCTTTATTTTTATCCAAATATATGCATATCATATGTTTTCAGAAATGACAAAAAATGAGGAATCCAATGGTGATGATTAATTTTAGATTAGACTTAGTGGGAAAGAGTAGTAAGGTCTGTTACATTTTGGAATCAAATCAGATGAAGGGAAATGATTGCAAGTGAAGGCAGTTGAAGAAGATCAAATGGAGATCAAAGTTGGAGGACAATTTGGAGATATTTTGTGAAAAGAATGGATAGTTGTCAATTGGCTGTAACTGACCTCATTCTCCTATATCTCAGTTTTTCTTCATTGTTATAGGGATGGTGAATTCAGGGCTGCAAGCAGTGGTTTGATTCTTGTCTACTTTCTTAGCTTTCTATCATTGTAAATGTATTGAAGAAAAGGAATTTTAATGAGAGAATAGTTGAATTCCATTTGCATGTCTATTGATGTCTTCATGTGTTTGTATCTGAATTTTTGTGTATTGAGTTTGTAAGGCAAATTAAATAAATTGGTTACAAGGTAACTGTGAAATTGTTCTTGAGTTTCTTTCAAGGGAAGGGTAATTCTTGAGGGTAGTTTTAGAGGATTCAATATTTTCATAAGAATTTGATGTCTAGATATGGGAATGAAAGAGTGACTTGTAAGGCATTTCACTTGGGTTCAAGGTGTGTCTCTATTGAGAGTTTTCTGTGAATGTATGTTTACTTGATTCTTTGCGCTGGATTAGGCACTGGTCTCTACTTGTTTGGTAGTTATCACCATCAATCAAAATTAAACCAGTTCTTTATTTTACAGTTCATTTGGTTTGAATATTGAATATCCATGTTCAAGACACCTTAATCCACTGGAGGATGCACTAAGAGGCAGTGAATCACAAGAGGTACACCTGCTTGAGTCTGTGGAGCTCAAAGTGAAGAAGGCCTTGGTCCTTGTTAATTATTCTTTTCTTTCCTAAGTCAGGAGTTTAGGAATCATAGAGTTCCATCTAAGCACTCAGGGCTTGTGTTAGGATTAATCAAGAAAAATCACTAACACATCCTAACTCATCTAGTGGACACAATTTTATCATTAGTGCAAAAAATTATTTTACAAATTGGGTTGAAGTTGTTCCTCTCTCAACTACTACTTGGAAACAAGTGTCTTTTTTCATCCTCAATCATATCATTTGTCACGACAACATACCTTCCTTCATGAACTGTGGGGTTCATGGACAAATCTAGACTCTTACATAGTGTCTTGATCATGACTTGGCCTCTTATGCTTTTTTTTTGGATGTCTTGGAACCTTTGGATGTGATTTATTCTTCTACTTGTGTTTGATAATTTAAAGATCATTGGTTATTTTATCTTTCTTATGATTATTAGTTTTTATTTCACTTGTAGTGGACAATATATCTATGTTTTAAAAATGTTGTTGAGTGCATATTTGACCTCATATTCTGAGTGTTCCTTGGTTTGGAGTTACATCTAGTATCATATCCTATGTTAATAAATTATGATATCTATGTTTATCCTCCCATTATTTTTGGCATGAGTCATTTGTGGTTCTTTTACTCGCATTTTTTATCATTCCTTGCATATTCATCTTAGTATGGCTTGTTTGACATATTATATGTGATTTTGTTCCATATCTTATTTGTCTCTAAAGGATTCCTCCTAGGTATGGATGTGATCAGTGGAATTCCCATAAAGATGACCACAAGGAGGATCATCATGAGGAAGAGCATCAGGAGGAAGAACAATATGAGGAACACCATGAGGACCGATGAGAGGGTCACAATGCTAATGATGAAAATCCCTAGATAGTTTAGATACTACAGGAGATTATTAATCAGTTAGGACCTTTTTAGGAGGAATATCACCATGGGAAGCTTCATTTATATCATCATAGAGAGTAGGAGGAGAGGAGAGAGTGTGAGAATTCTCACTCTTCACCCAGTTCTTTGAGAATAGGAAATATAGGGCAGTGGTGGATGAGAAGTCTATTTGTCCACCTTTGTTTTATGTTTCTTAGATCTTGGAAATTACTTTGATATGAACCTATATGAAAGAAACAATAGAGCTCAATGTTCTATTATGCACCTTATGAGTTTCATGTCTACTTGATGGAACATACAAAAGCATAAGCTCTAATTGGATATCATGACTATTTCATTAGAGATATTTGAAGATAAATTTTACAAGTGTTTACTTTCCAATTAGTATCAAGAAGCAAATGATAATTCTTTTCACAATCTATAACATGGGAATATTATAGTGGATTAGTATGAGAATAGGTTCTTTGAGATGGGGCAGTATTCTAGATATACTCATGAGGAGCCTATGTTAGTGCAACATTTGATTTAGAACCTTAATAGTTGTATTGCTAGACATGTTCATATGTACCAACCCAAGATACTTTTTCTTTCTATCATGAAGGTGATATTGGCTAAGGGAAATATTTCTAGGGGTCTTGGTAGTAGGATAGGTGCATAGGTTCATGGTGCACAACCTTCTAGATTAGTTACACATTAACATAGGTATAGCTCATGGAATCTTCCCAGGTACATTCAACACCTCTAAAGATAGGTTGCCAACAACACCATACACATAAAAAACCTTAGGATCAATAGATTGGTTGTATTTTAGGTATCCCAAGAGATATATATTTTAATTAGAACCATAGTAAACGGTCTCAATGTAGATAGCCTTCTTAGTGTGTTCAACTGAGTGCCAATGCAGGGAGTTTTTAGTAGTCTAGTGCACCTTTCCTAGGGTGTGGCTACAATGTGGGAGCATGTTTCACGTATGTCCAACATGGTCATAGTGAAGCTATGTGTCCTCAAAAGTTATTCTATGATCTAGTCAAAGGTAGGCTATTTATGAGCCTACTATTAGTGATACAAGTAGATCTTATAGAGTATTTGTGGTCACTGATAACCATCAAGATGAACACTAGGGAACCGTTTTTGAGAGTACAAGTGTGTTACATGGTATATCTACCTCTATATTATTAAATTTTAGTGCTTCATATTATTTTATTTCACCCTTCTATGTTGAGTTATGTGGGATAGTGGAAACACAATAGGTTGATAGACATAAGATTGAGTTAGCCATAGGTTTTAGAGTGACCATGGAATCCATTGTTCATGTCTATGTGTTGGATTTGGGAACCTTCATCATTACTATAGATATTTTTATCCTAACCTTGGGTTCTTACGATATTATCTTAGGTATCAATTGTTTCCACCAAGAGTGTATATATTACCAATGTAAGTTGGTATAATGTGTGGATGAAATAGGTGGGTGTGTTGAGCTTATTGGTGTTCATAGACCTATTTCACTTTGCATGATCTTGTTGGAAATTTGGCTAAGTAGAATATCATATTGTTGTCATTATGGCAACATATAATCACCAAGATGATCGCATAATAGAAAGAATCAGTTTTGTATGAGCGTAAGTGAAAATTATCTAAGTCCAATAGTGTTCACTAGTCTAATCAAAGATGGTTTTGGTTAGCAACGTTCACAAAAGTAGGTTCAATGCATGCACACTTGAACATAGATAATTCTATGTGTATCAAAGCCACATGTGAGAGCTCAAGTCTATATGACATGTATAGAAGAATATATTAAAGAATTACAAAGATAGTGTTGAAGCCAACCTAAACAAAACAAGAAGATAGAATGAGAATATTAAGTTAAGGGATTATTTTTTAATCAAAATAATGACTCAACAATATAAGGGTCGACATCCTAGATGTTAACCCTTAGGCAGCGTAAATTAATTTTGTATTTTGGAAGAGTCTATGTTTTGTAAGCCGACTGGAAGTTATTAATTGTAATGACTTGTATATATGTAAGAAGCATGTAATGCAAAGTGATATGAATGATGTAATGTTGTAATGTTATGTAATGTGAAGTTGTATATTTTAAGAAGGAAAGCAAGAAAACTCTGTATATGAAAGTGAAGAGCCTAGAAAGGTAAATCAGAATAGGAAATCTATTTGGCATCAGGAAAAGGTTATGTATTGTACCTTTGTATTCAGACATCATTGTATATTGCATATTTGGACAGTGAGCTCATCTTGCAAACATCCTATTTTTTAATACCAAATCCTAGCAGGGTTGAGGCTTCTAACAAGGCCTAAATTCCTTTAACTAGGAAAGAGACGCTATATGTATGTAATAGACTCCTAACAGGGTCAACATCCTTAACCAGATACTTTTGATTAGTGGATCAGTTGTGGGTATCATCCCCACCGAGGTTTTCCCTTGGCCAGGGTTTCCTCGAGAACAAGCATGGTGTTATGATTTCATTTAGTATATTGCTATGCTTATTATTCAGTTTTCTTAGTTTAATTTGTTTTGCAAGCTCCAAGTTAATTTGTTATATCCATAATTGGAAAAAAGTAAAAGTTTGTGAAATACTGATTCACCCCCCCCTCTCAATATTTCCTATTTCTAACAGATCTCAAGCACATAGTTGAAGTAGAGTATGTGTTAGGGTTGTTAATTATTTGTAGTCTCTTTTAGTGAATTTGGTGGGATTGAGATTTGAGAGGTATCTCTTTATGATCACTCACTACCTCATGAGTTTGTAGACATGTTTCTAAGTGATATCCTAGATATGATGCCTTAGCGTGACATAGATTTCCACATTGATCTCATTCCTAGAGCTAAACCTATTTATTAGGAACCTTACCACATGACCATTCAGGAGTTGAGAAATATTTGTTTGTAGTTAGAGGCATTATTAGCCAAAGGTCATATTCATCCTAGGGTATCCCCTTGGAGTACACACTTTATCTTCATGAAGAAGAAGGATGGATCCTTGTGTTTATACATTGATTATTGGTAGTTTAATAAGGTGAAAATGAAGAATTGATATCCCTTTCCAAGGATTGACAATTTTTTTGATTAGATGAAGGGAGAAAGAGTGTTCTCAAAGATAGATATGAAGTTAGGATACCATTAGATTTTCATCCATGAGGTTAACATTCATCACACAATATTTTACACTTGATATGGTCATTATGAGTTTATGGTTGTACCTTTTAGGTTGACCAATATGTCATTAGTGTTCATGAGTTTGATGAATGGTTTATTCCACACCCATCTTGATCACTTTGTTCTTGTGTTTTTGGATGATATTTTAGTGTATCTAAGGACTATGGAGGATCATGAGGGAAATTTATGTCATGTTTTGGTGTGTCTTCCCAACCATCATTTATTTGTAAACCTAACCAAATATGAGTTCTTCCAAACTAAGGTGAAGTATTTGGGAATATCATCTTTGGAGAGGGTATATCTAAGTATCCTTCAAAGACCCAAGCCATTATAGATTGTCTAGTGCCAACTAGTGTTACTAAGGTTCGTAGTTTCATAGATTTTGTGAGTTACTAATGCTAATTCATGAAGGGATTTTCTTGGTTATATTATCCTATCACTTATCTTTAGAGGAAAGGGGAAAAAATTATTTGGTCTACGTAGTGTGAGTTAGCATTTCAGGCTCTCAAGGAGCATTTGAATAGTGTACCTATCTTGGCAGTACCTGATCCTACAAGTGAGTTAATGGTGTGCACTGATGTATTATTGGAGTGTGTGGAGTTAGTTTTTATGTAGGAGGGACACATGAAACAATATGAATCCTGAAAGCTCAAGGATCATGATCTAAACTACCCCACCCATGATTTGGAGTTAGTGATAGTTGTGTTGCACTAGTGCACCAAAGACACTTTATTTTGGGTTATAGGTTTGAATTACATATCAATCATCACAACTTGTAGTATATCTTTTCTCAGTCAAACATAAATGTACAATAATGTTGTTGTATGGACTTTCTTTGCAACTACAATTTTAATTTTCATTACATTGAGGGGAAAAGTAATGTTGTTGTCGATGCCTTGAGTAGGAGAAGGCATGCGATCTCTATTTTGTCACTTTGCATAGATTTGTGTAGATGTATTCTTGAGGCTTTACTTGGTGACACTTGGTATTAGGAAGTTTGAGAAAATATTAAGTCTGGACATACCCTTGTGGAATGATTTTCAGATTACTCTTTAGAGTTATATGGGATTTTGCGGCACCATGGGTGTATTTATGTGATGATATTAGGTGATCTTCATTTGTTGGTTTTTTTTGAGGCACATCATACACTATATTATGCACATCCTAGTGTCAAGAAAATTCATGCCAACCTTAGACTATTGTACTTTTGGGTAGGGATGATGTATCATGTTTATAATTTTGTGGCAAGATGTCTTGACTATTAGAGAGTGAATGAAAATAACTAGCATCTGACAGATCTTTGGCAATCAAATGCCATTCTTGAATAGAAGTGAGACACTATATATATTTATTTCATTATTAGGCTACCTATGTCTTTGCATCATTATAATGTTATTATGGTTACTACAGACAAGTTGTTTAAGGCGGATCACTTTTCACCCATGAGAGCTTCTTATACTAATGCTTCTATAACACATGTGTTCATGGAGGATATAGTTTGATTGTATGGGATTCCTTACAAGATCACTTTGAATAGAGATCTAATGTTTACTTCTACATTGTGGACATCTATCTAGCATGCTTTGGGAACACAATGAAATTTTATCTCAACATATCAACTTGAGATTGATGGTCAGATGAAGTGGGTGAATCAAATTCTTGAGGACATACTTTGCATGTATGTGATGGATCAATAGTCAAGGTGGAAGGAATATTTGTCCTTGGTGATTTTCCCCATAATAATTGTACCACATCTCTCTTGGTGTGTATCCTTTCGAGACCTTTTATGGTCGACTACTCCATACATCTTTGAGTCGAGATCATTTTGAGGACCATGTAGTGTTGGATCCCAAGATTCTCCAAGATATGGAGCAGCAGGTGTTCTTATTATAAAGCATTTGGTTAATGCAAAGGGTTGACATAAGAACTATGCTAATTCCTATAGGTTGGATTGTCACTTCTCAGTATGTGACCGTGTGTTTTTTTCAGTTTGTCCATAGAAGAGCCCCATATTTTATGGTTTTGGAACCTAAATTTTTTGAAAAAATACAATGTTTTCTAGGAGTGAAATAACATTAAAATAAGCTCTTTTCATAGTTATTTTCCACAGGTCAGGACCAAGCCTTTGTAGTTGATCAAATGTTAAAGCTAGTGAAGTATTCTTAAAATAATCACCATCCATATGTGAGTACTAGTTTACCTCTCTATTAGTATTCAGGACCATACCCATGTAACTTAATCACTACCCTTGAGGCATCTAAAAACTATTACTATCCTAATCTCATTAATAATATGGCTTATTCATAGAAGATAATTCTCATAGGGGAAATATTATGCACATTCCTTGGATCCCATTTATTTTCATTAGACAAAATCTAGCATATTAGAGGAGATATATCATTTTTATGCCCATCAAAAAACTACATATATGAGAAACTTGAATGGAAGGAGTCATCAGAGAAACCCAGTAGTTTAACTCCTATGTTACCTTGATTGAAAAAACAAAAAATGTAGTAGAAGGGTTATTAAAGTAATATTTCCCATTAGAGAAGGAAACTTAGGGTGGTCCGAATGAAGAAATTACCCTAACGGTTCTTCTTCCAATTATATTGAAGGAGCATCCTACTTGTTTTATCAATGAAGAGATTAAAAAATAAATAAAATTTTTTGAGGCATCTATCATCAGAAATGTGTGAGGAGGTTACCTTGATGAGGATGAATAAAAAAAAGTAAAATCGAGTCATGTATTGAAAGAAGTTACACCAATCATATAGGTCATCAAAGTGTTAGAATACAACTAAAGAACTACTTGGAGAACATAATGTGAAGATGATCACCAAGCTACAAAGATATATGTGAGACATTAGATCACTTGTTATATTGTCATTGATGTCAACTAGTTTTGACTGTAATTATCATGATAATTGCAAACATATGAAGAAGGTAATATTGGTGAAGGAAAGATATATTAACATGAAGATGAGATGTATGAGTAAGTTATGAACAAGGTATACATTGGGTAACTTATTAATGAGTCTATGATAGTATGATAGTGATTTGATTATTTGACATGATTGTGTTAAGTATTGAACATCAAGAAAGTAAATGTTTATGTGGTCGGTATATGAAGAACTTAGTGTACACCGAGAAGATGAAGTTTACACCAAGCTGGTGTAGTGTACACCGACTGTGGTATTAGGCGACTAGGAAGTCACCAACACATTATGGTATTGACCGAGCAAGAGAAGTAAGGAGAAACATATGATTATTGACATGAGATGATGAGCTAGACGAATATAGATAATTCCAAGGTTAAAGATAAAGTTAGATATGAATAACTATGATTGACAAAATTCAAGGTTGATCGGATGATGAAGATTGAAAACATTTTAAGGCACAAGTTCCAAGGAAGGATAAAGAGGCAAAATCAATGAAGGAGATTAAGAGGTAAAATCTATGGTTGAAAATAAAATGGTGTATCTTGTCTATATAAGGAGACAAATAAGTCAAAAGAATAATGCATGTGAGGAGATGATTGTATTCATGCGAAGCTAGTCACATAGGTTGAAGTAAGAATTGAGCAATTCTATAGATAATACCGAGCGTAAGATAAGAATTGAGCAATTCTATAGATAATGCCGAGCATAAGATAAGAATTGAGAAATTCTATAGATAATATCGAGCGTAAGAAGGAGATTAACTGAGTAGAATAGAGTTGGATGAAGAAAGGAAATTGAAGAGATTAAGATGATCAGAGTAATATTGAGCCTAGCATACATTTGAATATTAGCAAGTGAAGTTTCATTTGAATTAGGTCATATACTATTGCATTCTAACCATTGCTATAAACAAAATCTCTTAACAGAGTGAGAATTAACTGTCTTTGTTATTTCATTGTGACATTCAATGAATGTTGATTGTTTTCTTGTTGATCCAAGTGAATGTATGGTCATAGAGAATTGTTAGTGATAAATCCTCTAACAAGGTCACACCTTATAGTGTGTTTTGTAACCTTTAACAAGATTGACTCTTAACCAAGCTCACTTCAAAAGAGCGAAAATATTTTAGGTACTGGTCCCAGGTGGTTTTTCCCTTAACAGAGTTTTCACATTAAAAATCAAGTGTTATATGTGTATGCATGTGATGATTTGTTATTTTTCTTTACACATTATAATTACTAGTTTGATTGGTATATACTAGATAATTTATTTGACAGTCAGTAAATGATTCAGAAAGACACAGTCAAGTGTTTATCGAGCTATTTAAGTTTATTTATTGAATTGGTTTTATACATTAGTGGTGGAATTTGGGACTATGGAATAACTAGACTTAACTAATTCACCCCCCTCTCAGTTATCTAACAATTGGTATCAGAGCTCAAGTGCTTAAAGGAAGAAGTTTGAAGGACTTAAGTTAAAGATCTAAAGATGTATAAGAGAGAGGTACCAAAGTTGAACAAAGATAATTTCTCAAGATAAAAAAGCAGGATGAAGTTGTATCTATTAGGAATTAGAGATTCTATACTATACTATTTGGAAAATGATTTCATAACTCCTACTAGTCCTTTGACTTTCAACTAGATGAAAGAGAGACAAGAGCATAATGCTATGATGATTGAGATTGCTTCTTCTCTATTAGATGCCAAATTTGAAGACATTAAGAATTGTACAACTAAAAAATAAACATGGGGTAAACTAAAAATTGTTCATGGAGGAGATCTAAATGTGCTCAGGGAAAAGGAAGAAAACTTAAGAGGTAATTTTGTTGATATGAAGATGAAAGGTGAAAACATCACTTAGTACAATAACTGAATCAAGGAAGTGGTGAATGCTATCCGAGGAGCTAGTGGAATTATTGAACATGAGACTATGGTAAGTCAAATACTAAGAACACTATTGCCTACATATGCAATTAGAGTATCTACAATACATGAATGAGATCAGCTCCTAGTAATAATATTTCCCTTGATAGTTTGGTCGGTAGATTGATTGCATTTGAGTTTAACAACTTTGATAATAGTGTTTTACCTATGGAAGAATCTGTATTTGTGTCATCTTTGAAAACTGGAAGATCAAGCAGTAGACATCAGATAAGAAATGGAAGTGATACTAAAGATGAAGAGGATGAGCTTGATGAACTTGAAGCATTCATGGCTAGAAGGCTAGCGAAAGGCAAAGGAAAATACTGAGGTAAATTACCCTTAGTAAATTTTAAATGTAAAGAGACTGGTCATTGTATGGTGAAAAATATGGATGGGGTCTAGAACAATAGGGGTTTGCACATAAAAGAGACCCTAAACCAATATTTAACACATACATGAAATTGTAATGATATGGAAAGTAAATCTAGAAGACTAATATTGAAATGATGAAATAAAAAGTACTTACCTTCGAAAAATAATCTACTAAAAACCCTGTCAAATGGTCTCAGAAACTATTGATTTTTACATTCTTATGCTGAAACTGTGAGATCTACAAACCCATAAATCTTTTTCTTTTCTGAGAAAGGTCAGCCTTGACCCAAGTAAAAAGGTCAACCTTGACCCCAAAATGTCGACCTTGAATTGCACTACTCTAATAGAACTTATGTTCGTGGATTCAGAAAGTTTTCCAAAAAGGGTATTTAGATCTACACTGTAATTCGCTATTATGCATCTGTACCTACAAGAAAAATAATTTTTTTTGTTGGGGGGAAGGGGTTTTCCTTGGTCAAACCCCAATTTAGGAATTAACCTTGAAATGGAATTGGAATTGCAGAGATAAACAAAGTACATGGAACAATTCACCTTGCTTATGTTGAAAACCCTTGTGGAGGATTCGAATCCTTAAATCCACAAGTATGGATGCACCAAATGGATGTAGAATATAGAATATAGGATGTAGGATGTCTCAAATCAATTGCCTTTAGATCTTCAACACCAATATTGAATGGATCTTAGAATAGGAAGAAGCTTGAATGGATGTGGATGGAGAAATCTTCAACAAGAGGGCTCCATAGAGCTTTGAATCCTTCAATGGCTACCAATGGATCTCCTTGATGAATTGAATGTTTGAATGCTTGAACACTTGAATACTTGAATGCTTGAATGTAGATGATTTCTTGAATGGTTCATTTCTTTCTTTCTTCTTGATGATTGATGATCTTGTGTTGTGATGATCGAAAACTTGATACTTGATGGAGAAAATGAGAGGAGAAGGCTTCCTTTTATAGTGATCTAGGGCACAAAATTCTAGAGAGGCCACACAGAAAACAATAATTAAAGGTCCATGGCACAAAACTCTAGAGAGGTGCACATGGAGAGGAAATTAAATTAAGGTCTTGACAAAAAACTCTAGAAGGGGTCCACCCTTAAGGTAGAAATAAAAATAATTATTTAAGAGCCTTGTCACAAAATTTGTGGTAAGGCCAACCCCAAAGTTAGCTTGAGCATTAGGCACAAAACTCGAGAAAGGCTAATCTCAAATAATAAATTAGGAATGCTACATAGAGCTCAAAAAAGGTCCACCTCAAATATTAATTTATGAATTTGACACTTAACTCAACAAATAGTGGCCCCAAAGAGGGAAAATATAAATTTTGATGAAACCCTGAAACTGGGACCTAACCCCAAGGACCCTAGACTCTACAGTCAAGGTCAACCCTAAACTA